>ML785012.1:421369-440345 GCA_009831015.1 Picea engelmannii
AACAAGTAAACACATGTAAACAAATAGATCAACAAAGTGTTTGACGATATACCACAACCAGAAAAGTTTTAAAAAGACACCAAAACCATGATGATCCTTGCATAATGATGATCCTTGCAAAATGGCTTGGGATCATTACAGTGGTATCAGAGCTTAGATTCCTGCTAGCTAGTGGGAATTAGCACATGCATGCAGAGCGATAGAGGGGTCTTCCATAAGAGGATATGGGTATTGTTAACAGGATTGAGGAGTGTGGGAGGGAATATGAGACCATCAATAATTTCAAAGAGCTCATAACATTCCCATGGTTCCTATCCTATAAAAGTCCTAGTTGGAACAAAAAGAAGATTGCACGTTGGATCAAGGAAGGGTGGGAAATCATAGCAGCCATTTGGGGTAACCCCATGCCCATTAGAAATGCCACAACCATTAGGAGCACGCATCTTTGCTGCAGTTGCAAGGTGCCTTGGGAACCAAATCATAGGTGTAGGGGTAAAGGTAAGAAGCATATTATTGAGGTGCACTATGAAAGTGATGATGAGGCATGTGAGGATGGATTGATTGATACTTATCTAGAGCAGTCAGATGATGATAGTGACTCTTTCACAGAGACTAGTGATAGTGACTCTACCACAGAGGCTAGTGATTCTTGCATGCTTGAGGAGGATAGTGACCCTTGTGTAGTGGATAGACAGTTGGAGGAGTAGGATGACAACACCTACATGGAAGCAAACATATCACATGTTATTGATGACCTTACACCTTAGCAGAGTGGTGACACTAGTGAGGATTCACACGTGTTAGCACCTAGAGTTGATGAGCACCCTATGAGGGTCGTGACACATTTGTCACCCTTTCATACACCCATGATAGCCATGTCACATGAGGAGATCAATGGCACGTCAGATGTGATGGATGAGCCTAGAGTGAGGGTTGCATACCATGGACATGTGGACCCACAGATCCAGGAGGAGGTACAGACTGTATAGATAGTTCACCCTACACATACAGATCAACATGAGGAGTTTGAGTTGCATCCTTTGGAGACTCCATTAGTTGAGTAGATTGTGGAGACTGACAGGTTTATGGATCACTTACTTCCAGGATCGGCCTGCATGGATGATGATGCACTCTTTAGCAATCAGGATGACCATAGAACATGTTTGGATACATCTATATGGGATCCAGGCATAGATGATAGTAGCAGATTAAGTGCACGGGAGGATACAGCTACTCACACCACATATAGTATGATTTAGAAAGAACTAGTAGTTGAGGATGATGTGTAGTTACGTATGGGTAGATTCAGTGGCACAGTAGACAATAGGTAGTTCAACACTTTATCTTCTGCAAAGAGTGTTGTTGAGGATTTTAGTGATGGCCCTAGCAGTGAGAGGCATGAGGTGGTACCTCAACATGACTATGATCAAGATTCACACCACTTAGCAGGACAGTTGAGAGTCAATGAGGCTATGATCATGGCAGCCACCAGGTGTAGTGATGACATGCATGCATTGATGGAATATTACTATTGGAGAGCATTAGTGGCACATGGTAGTTCAGATGAGGGAATTTCCATGGATGATTTTCATACTCTCAGGGAGAGAGTATATGTGATGAGGACTGACTACCAACAGTTGTTAACTGACAGAGATTATCTATTGAGGGTTGGTGAGATGTATCATGAGGCTCTGAGGGAGTAGGAGTTGGATATGGACTGACTCACTCAGGAGTTGGAGATGGACTGACTCACTCAGAAGTTGGAGAGCACTCAAGGATTCTTGAGAGGCACACAAACATCCCTCCAAGAATCAGAGTCTAGGTCAGATGAGTCTCTTGAGGAGATTCATAAGAGATCCACTTCATCTGTCTTAGTGGACACTCAGATGTATCAGTCAGTCACGTTGATCGAGGATGTTGGTGATCTAGCAGAGGAGCACCAGTTGATGGAGGACACTTCCATTTTTGTTCTGAGAGCAGTTAACCTCCATGTAGAGGTTGATCCAACATTATGCCCAGGATGTATGATGTAGCATGAGTCTACGGGAGATGCCATGATTATGTTGTAGCATACAATGATTAGTGATATCTCATAGGCTCATGGTGAGATGTATGGTGGGATTTAGAGGGGTGTACTGCCTTCCAGGGAGGAAACACACTTAGGGGAGCATGCAGAGGCCACTCCTTTGCAGTAGCATATGGTTATGAGATATCACCCCCACTGTTTCATTAGTTGTGTGGGTCATAGGAGATGGATATTGGTTTACCATTAGTTGGAGGAGTTACTTCTGGCTGTACCTGATGATTAGGGTTCAATGAGGGCTACAGGCGAGCAGTTATCAGGGGTATAGGTAGACATGCTCTTGGTCAAGTCCTTGGGATTGACTAAGGAAAGTGGTATTTTTCATCCCTACAGTTAGCTACAAATGTCTCTGTTACCTTTTCTTGACATGTTTATCATGGACAACAACATGAGGAGAGATATACATTGGCAGAAGACATGGGGAGTGCCTAAGTCGAGCCCACCTGACATGAGTATCTTTATGGAATCTAGCTGGATAGAGATGGATCGTCATAGGCAACCAGTTGAGACTTGATGTATGATAGAGAGCATCATTGGCGAGGTGATAGCAGATGAGCATAGAGGAATTTTGACAGTGATCAATCTCACATAGGAGCACTTAGAGGAGATTAGAAGTGATAAACTTCCAAGTTTTCCATGGGATCTAGTAGTCTATTTTGTTAGCAGGATGTTTATTTTGACCCAGGTTGCTCCAGAGAGCCACACACTCCACCTTGGTTTGGTTTGGAGTGGGCCTATATGTACTTGTCTTATGGGGTGAGACCTTTTCTCCCACTTGATTGTCATGATAGGATCTGGAGATTTTTGGACAGGTACTTCTTCTACAGAGTTGTATTCACCGATACATTTTCTAGACAAAAGGTCCAATGGTCACAAGTATTTTAGCTGGAGGAACCAGGAGAGGAGGATTCAGGATGTATGCAAGGAGTAGACAATCATGGTCAGAGTAGTGTAGGGCCAACAGGGTGATATTCAACAGAGGTTGGAATGGGACCCAAGGATTGCAGGGATGGGAATTTCACTGACTGATAGAGGTGAGTGGATCTTTGCAGGGGGAATTTGTTCTAACTTTCCATTGAGCTTCAGTGTTGAGAGGAGCGCATCTCTTGCGGGTGTCTCACGGAGGTCTTGCAACACCTCATTCTGGAATCAGCATGTGCAGTCGAGGGAGGCTGTATGGATATTGGTAGAGACTTGGAGGATGGATTCATTTCGATATGAGGCCATGTGTCATATGCAGGAGACTCCCGGAGTTGGTATATTTCAAGGTTATACTTCCCAGGGGCTAGTATTCCATGACTTGATATGGGACCCAGGGGGCATAGTGTATGAGTGTTCATATTTCGATGGGTTATATTGTGTGTCCCACAGGTGGACATGAGATCCTGGTATTTCATTTGAGGGGATTTGGTTATTGCTTGAGGACAAGAAATTTTCTAGCAAAGAGGATTGTAATGTCCCCACTTTGGGACATCATCACAGTGCAGAGGTTTATGATGACCAGAGTAGCCAGATGGGTGTTATAGCGAGTACATGGGTTATTGAGATGCATTGTGGGGTCCATCTTTCATTTCTCATCATATTCCATCATTATGATCCATTCCGCATAGGTTGGATTTGGTTCTGTTGCATTCCAACAATTTCCATGATTTTGACTATTTTGGGCTATAAGTTAATTGAATTCACTGAAGAGTTCATTTTGGGCACACTACTTGGAGGAACCTCTTAGTGTAATAGCTCATTGGAATCAAGAGAAGAAACACTACATTATGGGATGGTGAGAAGTGACTTTCAGTGGCCAGGGAAGCCACAAGGAGAGATACGGATCTTTTCAGAGGTAAAAAGGTTAATTAATTAATTAAAGTGATTTAATTAATTAATTAAATATTAATAAAATGAAATTCACTTTGGAGGGACAAGGTGAGCCAAAAATTGTAAAGGAAAGGCAAGGGCCTCTAATCATTTATTCATGTATGATCATATTTTGATATATGTTTTTTAGTTAGTGAGCCCAGCATTGGGGGTTTTGAGAGTTTTGACTTCACAAACCCTAGAGGACGATTCGATGGTGAAATATTCCACCTAGATTGTCCCAAGCTTGGTCTCGGAGATGCAATACTCTCCCACACCATTCTAGTTCCATATCTACTCAGTTGCAGGTGGATTCTAAATCAGTTGCAGGGGCAGAGAGAGAGAGGGCACACCAACTAGGGTTTCTAGCAAGAGGGGTGCACCATTCATTGAGGGAGGATTCTTCCTAGCTGAGGAGAGGTGATTTTGGGAATTCCAGGTATTGATTTTCCCTTGCAGGTGTTATAGCATTATTCTTGGTGGACTCTAGAGGTGTTTTGGTGGTGGATTCATCAGTATTGAGAGTGGGACGATTTCCCAAGAAGACCACATCTTGGAGGATAGATAGATATAAGGACCTAATAGGTATTTGGCCTAGTTGAGCACTTGGGTTTTCATTTTCGTGCCACGATCTATAATTCTAGTGGATTGGTGGAGTTGTTGGAGGTCTCTAGGAGAGAGGCCGAACTATTAGGGTTTCAGCCATCCAAGAGGGTGCACCATACATTGGAGGTTGTTCATATCGATAGGGTTTGAGAGAGATCTTGGAGATTCGAAAACCTGGGTTGTTCTTTACATCACCCAATCTATTATTTGGCATCCTTCTTGGGGTGATTGGACACATTTGGCAGCAGGGCCGAATTGTTGAGGAGATTCAGCATTCTAGTAGGATGTAGCATCATCCAGTTAGTTTTGTTGCACTTCATATGGCCAGATCTACCTTGGTATTGGTATTCATCTCTTATCCATCCTTTGGAGGCTTATTTTGTATTGTCGTGAGCTTTTTGTAGTAGCTCATACTTCTATTTTGGATCCATTTGTGGAGCATTCCAGATCGGCATCTTCATTGTAGCAGGTTCCTCTATTTCATGAATAAAATCATATTTGGGATGTTTTGTCTTGTCTATCATATTGCATATGGTTGAAGTATGTTCCATGATTGTATCTTCTTGTTATTTGTTGAAACACACATATAAACACATTAGTAAACCCTAAGGCCAAAATCAAGAGTTCATTCATCAAGTAAACACATGTAAACAAATAGATCAGCAAAGTGTTTGACAAAATACCACAACCAATTTTTTTTAAAAGACACCAAAATCATGATGATCCTTGCATAATGATGATCCTTTCATAATGGCTTGGGATCATTACAATTGTTGATCCATCACAAACATTCTAATCATGTCCTCAATTATTTTTTTAGTCCTTTTTATTTTACCATCGGACTCTGGATTATACATTGTACTAATATTTAAATTTGTCCCAAAACCTTTGAACAAACCCTTCCAAAAATTGGAAGTAAACTTTGGATCTTTATCTTAAACTATTTCCTTAGCCACTCCATGTATCCTAGCAACTTCTCTCATATAAATATCTGCAATATTTGTTGCCTTGTGTCTAGTCTTTACTAGAATAAAGTGTGCTACTTTAATCAATTTTTCCACCACCACCATGATGGAATCGTGCTTCCTTACTATTATGGGAAAATTAGTAATAAAATCAACTAAGAAAAATTCTCACTTCCATTATGGAATGGGAAATGGTTGTGGAAAACTTGTTGGGTGTCTATGTCCTGTCTTTACTTTTTTTCATTCCAGACATTTGGCTATGTAATTAGCCACTTCTTTCTTCATTCCTGGCCAAAAATATTGGCTTCTTACTGTTGCAATTGTTTTATGATATCTTGGGTGCCTTGCATATGGCACATTGTGCAACTCCTTCAAAACTGCATTTTTTAGCTCACTGGATGTTGACACATACACCTTACCTTTGTACATGAGAATTCCATATTCTTTCATCTCATAATAATTAAATTTCTACTGAAAATTTCCTTGTTGTAATGTCTCTTTTATTTTTAAATAATTTTGATCTGAATTTGCGGTTGTAATAACTTTTTCTTTCATATATGTCATGTACATGATAATGGTTTTAATATTCACTTCATAAGCTCTCCTACTGAGTGCATCGGCCACTTGATTTTCCTTTCTCTTTATGTGCTTAATTTCAAAGTCATATTCACTCAGAAATTCCATCCATCTAGTTTTCCTAGCATTTAGTGTTGGTTGTCTAAACAAATGCTTCAAACCACAGTGGTTTGTCCTCAGCTAGAATTTCTTACCCACAAGGTAATGCCTCCACATTTTCAATGCATGTATAATCATCACTAACTCCAAGTCATTTGTAGCATAATTCCTTTCATGCTCTTTTAATTTTCTAGACTCATAGCATACCACAAGATTATTTTGACTAAGGACTCTACCAAGCCCTTCCTTGCATGCATTGGTGCACACAACAAAACACTCATTTGGATCTAAAATCATCAAGATCAGATAACTTGTCAATATTCTTTTCAATTGTCGAAAACTCTTTTCACACTTGGAAGTCCATTCAAACTTCACACCCTTATTTTGCAAAGAAGTGATTGGACTTGCAATCTTTGAAAAATATTTTATGAATCTTCGATAATAACAGGAAAGACCCATGAATGATCTAAACTCTGTCCCATTCTTTGGTTTTTTCCATCCTCTAATGGCTTCTATATTCTCAGTATCAACTTATATCCCTACTACTGATATTATATGCCCCAAGTAGTGAATCTTCTTTTGGTAAAATATGCACTTGCTTATCTTGGCATACAATCTCTGCTCTCTTAGAACTTACAACACCATTCTTAAATGATACTCATTGTCCTCTTTTGATTTATAATAGACAAGTATATCATCTAAAAACACAATCACAAGCTTATACAAGTATTCCCTAAACACTCCATTCATCAAACACATAAAAACTATTGGGGCATTTGATAGTCCAAATGGCACTACCGTGAATTCATAATGCCCATATCTTGTTCTAAATGTTGTCTTGTTGATGTCTTCTTCCCTTATCCTTACTTGATGATATTCTCATATCAAGCCAATATTTGAAAATATTCTTGCACCTTTCATCTGATCAAACAAATCATCAATTCTGGGTAAAGGATAATTATTATTTATGGTAACCTTATTATGTTGCTTGAAATCAATACATAGCCTTAAGGTTCCATCCTTCTTCTTCATAAATAGAATCGAGGCTCCCCAAGCTAACACACTTGGGTGTATATACCCCTTTTTTAACAAATCTTCAAGTTGCATATGCAACTCCTTCAATTTCGATGTACCCATTTTGTATGGTGTCTTAGACACCGGGGTATCTCTAGACACCAAATCAATAGAGAAATCAATGTCTCTCTTTGGTGGAAATCTTGGGATTTCCCTAAAAACATATTCAAAATCCCTCAAGACCAGATGAACTTCAATGCTTTCCACTTTATATTTGGTTTCCTCCTCCATATGGGATACAAACACCTGACATCCCTTCCTGAAGCTCTTCCTCAACTTCATAGCTGAAATCTCTCTAACAGCTACAACTCTTGGAATGCCTTGAATGTTTCCTTGTTTCCCCTCCTCATCGAGACATGTGATTGTCTTGTTGTAACAATCTAGTACAACATGATTCTTTTCCAACCAATCCATGCCAATTAGACAATCATATTAACCCAATGGTATGATGCTTACATCTACCTTCGTGTTGAGTCCATTCATGTCTATTTGACAATCTTTAACCAATTTATTGATCTTCCTCTTAGTTGTCATGGCTAACTAATATAACCAAGATTTCTTATGCTTACTTGTTTGCAAGTGAAATATTTCAACAATGTTAGCATTTATGTAACAATGGATAGCACCGGAATCAATTAAAATTTCTATGGGCTGGTGATCAATCTTACCTTCCACTTCGATCATGGGGGATTGATATTCTACCTGCTTGTTGTCCAAGGTTGAATAAATCCTTGGCATACTTCCTCCCATGTCTCCCACCATTTTAACCTCTTGAATGTTGTGGAAAGTCCTCATTATTTATCCTTTATGAGGGAAATCCCTATATAAGTGATTCCCCTCACATCCCCAACATTGAACAGGTTGCTTCCTTGGCCATTTCCCAAATGAATATGCATTATTTTGATCATTTTGGGATGCCTGGCCTTGCTGACTTTCTTGGGAGTTATTTTTTAAAAATGTTGTCTTAAAACCTTTCTTCCTTTGATCCTTTCTCTCTTTCATCTTGTCATTCCAAGTCTTTTGGAACACTGACCTTCCTTTTCTTTGCTCATAAAGGTGTCTTTCTCTCCTTATGGTTTCCTCCAAGGTCATGGGGTTTCCATATTGAACCTTATCTCTATAGAAGGAGGGTAACCCACTTAGAAACCTTTGTATTTTAACCTTATCATCCTTGATGAAGTCAACATACTTCAACAATTTAAAGAATCTCTTCTCATATTACTCCATTTTCATGGTTCCCAACTTGCGTTCAAAGAACTCTTTCATCTTTCTCTCATAGTAATGCTAGGAAAAATATTTCCCTTGGAAATATCCTTTGAATTTCATCCATGAGATTCTCTTCTCATCGAGGTTCTTGTCTTTCTTAAGTTGATCCCACCACATGGTTGCATTTCCTTGCAAGTGGTAGGTAGAAATCCTAGCTTCTATCTGGGAAGGGAAATCATTCAGCTAGAAATATTTCTTCATTTCCAATAGCCAAGCCTCTGCCTCTTCT
This sequence comes from Picea engelmannii, assembly GCA_009831015.1. Lineage (NCBI taxonomy): Eukaryota > Viridiplantae > Streptophyta > Pinopsida > Pinales > Pinaceae > Picea > Picea engelmannii. The sequence goes on from ML785012.1 coordinate 430,119, forward strand.
CCTTTACTATTCTCACCATTAAAAGTAGGTGGATTTATTTTTCTAATTTCAACTTCCAAGATGTCTGCCTCGGGCCTTCTTCTTTTCCTCTGAACATGAGACACACTTGGGATACTTCCTGGTCCTGAAATTGCATGATTTCTTCTAGTGGACTACCTTGGAGAATGATGGAGCCTTCTCATGATTCTTGACTTCCTATCATTTCCATGATCATCCCTTTTGCTATGCGATCAAGATGTTTATACGTGTATAGCACTAGATGCTTTCTTGGTACCAAAATATTTGTTAACTTTATTATGCAACATGTTCAAGCTCTGAAGTATCTCTTCCGAAGTCTTCATAATCCTTTCATTATCATCCCTGTAGCTTTTCACTTCCCTATGTAGACTTCTCATAGTGACAGGATCTTGCCTATATCTTCTTCCATTTGACTATGTATCAACATTCCCCATGATGATATGCAGACCTATGAACTCTTCCTCATGACTGTAAGACCTTTGAGCATCTTCCATGACTTTAGTCCTCATATAAGAACTAAGTTTCTTTCTATACCTCTAATTTTGCAAGATTTGCAACCAACAATTTTTTTTAGGCTAAAATAATTAACAAGATCCATTACATTATGTACAATTGTGTTCTCATATTGTATCAGAATTATTTCTTTTGTAAGTTCACCTGAAAAGTTTCCACACTTAGATTATTTTTCCATATATTTGGACTCACGGACTCACGGGATTGCGGACTCATGAAAGAATAATTATTCCTTTCATAAGTCCATCCAAAAAGTATCAACACTTAGATTATTTTTCCATATATTTAGACTCACGGGCTCATGCACTCACAGACTTGCAGACTCGCATAATTCTTCCTTTCATAAGTTTGTCTAAAAAGTATCAACACTTAACCATTCTTCCACTTCTTCGCAAACTCACAAATGCATGACTCACAATAAGTCCAACACTTAGTTGTTTTTACCTTTGTGGACTCACGAAATCACAGACTCATGGACTCATAATAATTCCCAACACTAAGCCATTTTTATAACTTTGTGGACTCGTAGACTCGCAGACTCATGGACTCGCGGACTCATAATAAGTCCAACACTTAGACATTTTTTTTCTAACTTTGCGGATTCATGGACTCATAATAAGTCCCAAAACTTAACCATTTTTATAACTTTTCAGACTCATGGACTCACAAACTCATAATAAGTCCAACACTTAGCTCCATTTGTTTTCTAGCTTTGCGGACTCACGAACTCACAGACTCATAATAAGTCCCAACACTTATCCATTTTTCCAACTTCATGAATTTGTCTACCTGCCACCATTGAAGTACATGTCACCTTATTCCACGTCATCTGACACATCCCCCCCCCCNNNNATCATGCTAACATCAACGTACAAAAAAATACTGAAATTTTTCCAATTTCAACTATTTTCCAAAATTCCAAAAATGCTCAAATTCACCCAAAAAATGAAATTCCTTCTTGGGTTGTCAATAGAGCTATGTGACTAATATCAATACAACCAAATCAATCCACATACACATTTTCTTGCTTCTTTTCAAATTCGACTCTTTCACTTCGAAATTGTCATTATTTCGTTACAGGTACTTGGGGCTTTTGCTCAATTTCATCCAATTTCACTACAGAACATTGTAAAAATTTTCAAACAATTTGAAAATGAACACTCCCTCTATCATACAATTCTCTTTCCAACTCTATAATTTCACTTATGTGCTCTGCTAAATGGACCATGAAGGCTCAGTGTTGAAAAATTGGGCTCTTATACCACTTTGTAACATACCCAGCCACAAACGTTGGGTCACATCATGTAAAATATTCTCTTTATCGGCTCCCTAACCTCCATCTAGGAAAAAATACATGCATAATACATATAACAAGAAATGTCTTCTAATTAAATCCATTCTTTTGTTGTTATTATTTTTCCCATATCCTACAGCTACAATTTATAACAGATTTAGCTACAGTAATAACCATAAAACTTATGCATATGAAGAATGATAATAATCAACATGAGATAGAACTAAAACATTCATTATAGTAGCATATAAGTCATTCTTATGCATGTAGACTTCATGCACATCAATAACACATGCAAATAACTCAGTACAAGATAAAACACTTATCTTAAACAAGAATCGTGAAACCAACTACTTGGGATGGGCGTTCCACCCAACCGTAGACTGATTGTTTAAAATTTCAACAACTAGTCACCCCTAAGCTAAGGATATAAATAAAAAAAAAGGGTGGTCTCTCATAGTCCACTCATAAATCTCTCAACCCAACTGATATTCTCCTACAACTATCCTGACTTTTCCACCATTTCTCTTCCTATTGACATGCCCAACCCAAGGAATGCACCATTCATTTATCAAGGATAACCCAAGGTATGTACCATCCATTTGTTAGGTTTAACCTAAGGAATGTTCCATTTGTTTATCAGGTTCTCTCTGGCATAGGTAGCTAGAAATCTCTCAGCTAAGAACTCAAGGGAAACTACTGCTAAGAAAACTATTAGCAAACCAACAACAACACTTGTTGTTTCAGTGAAACTCATGCAGGAGTTCACTCTTTCGTCCTAACAACCAATCTCCTCAGTTCTATAGCTCCAATTTTCTCCAATTACGCTTGATAATTTTCCCTCCTATGGCCGCACCCACTCCAAACTCTCTTTCCATGCCCAAACTTGACTAACTTCCCAAAATGCTCCCACTCATGTTACTTCTCTCTCAACCTATACAAAATTCCTCTTTTTTTCTTTTCTTTCTTGACTCACACTCTTCCCCAAGTTGATTGTACTCAACCCCCATGTGACCAATAACTTCAGGATGTGACCACTCACACCCACCTGCTTACATGTATTCAATGATTGGCTTTGGAAACACTCAATCAGAAATGTGAAGGTTCATATATAATAGCATATTTAGGAAAACAGGTTAAATCCATAAACATGGGTAATCCCCCCTTGGACCACTCTTGGCCATTATCCTAAACACTCCTCTCTCTTGTGGATTAATTCATCCCCCATCTCTTGTTTGTGTCCCCTTAGCAGTTGGCATCACATTTTATTATTAAAACATTGAAATACAATTCACATATTACAACGCTTGTTGTAGCCACATATTATATCTACATAATCATTATTCAAACTGGGGATTATAATGGGGATGTTATAGATTAAGTATGGATTGTGAGTATATGTAGGAGTATTAAGCATTAAATGAACAATTTATAAGTAGTTATGTCATTTTACCTTCCTTATTTTATAATTAATTAGAAAACTTTGAAACCTATAATTATGTGCATGCTTTGTCACAGTGTATAAAACTTAAAGCAAACAAATTAAGGAGTGGAGCCAACAGAAGAAAACTTGAGAGATGACATAAACAATGGTTTCAAAAGAATGTGTATAGTTTATGAAGCAATTGTTGCTATGGTATGATTTTTTATTTATACAAGTATCATGTATATATTCTGCAAATGTAGATATACTCAATTACAATTTATTTATGTGTTTGTATAGGGAACATGGAGGGGTGCAATGTCAACTTCAAGCCAATGAACAAAACATTCCAAATAACCCAAGTACAATTATTCTTTTGAAAGTGATGAAGAAATGAGACATGAAATTATCTCTAGCGATAGTAGTTTGAGTGATGAATGATGATCATCAAAATTAAATTTTACAAGCTATATATTTTGGAATTTTTGTATGTGAAATCAAACATGTTGTTTAATGTGGACATATTGTCCCAATTGGATGATGGCATGTTACCAATAGTTGTTACACTTATTTATTGACATTTTGAATAGCATGGACCTTTACATTGTCCCATTTTGTATAATGAGTCTCTTATTGTGTATAATCAAATTAATTTGTTATTCTATTGCATTGTCCATTATCATAAAATGTTATGTTGTTGATTAAATATATGGATGATTTAAATTGTTACAATTAACAAAGGTGTAATTAGTTGGTATATTTGTTTAAATGATACAACACATTAATGCAATCAGTATATCCAAACACAATAATAAAATACAAAAATAATTGTTAGAATTAAAAATAGCTAATTTTTTGGTGATTAATTAACATTTTATATAAAAATAAATTAAAAAAAAGTGTATTCCTACAACATAGAAAATTTTGGCACTAAAACATATTGTTGCATTGTATTCATTTGAAATAAAAAGTGTGGTTCATAACAAATTACACACCAATGCATTTAAATGAGTATTATACGTTTGTGCGAGAAAAATGTGATAAGAGAACTGGTGATTCGATGATCCAAAATGGATCTGAACTCTTGAATGGTTGTAAGACTTAGTACATACAAACCAGTTTGACAATTTATGAAGGGTGGACAAACTATGGAAAAAATGCAAATGTAAAAAAATGAATAAGACTAAAGAAAAAAAATAGTGAATTAAATGAAAAGAAAAAATAATATATGAGAGACTAGGCTAAGGAATGGGAAACAAAATATTATCCTGTTGGCCTTCCCAGTACCCTAAATCTCCATGTTTCCTCTTATAGTTTCACTCTCAAAGCGCGTTTTTTCCAAGAGAGGAAGAGGCATAAAGAGCTATGAAAGCATTGTAACTAGAGATTTCCAAAATGAAACATTGAGCCCCCATTTGAATCTCATTTTCCCATTTGGGTTTCTAGGGTAAGAATATCTCTATCCAAATTGTGTTTGATTTCATTTTTGTGCAAATTCTATGCATGATATTATTGTTTATCTTACCTATGTTTAATGGGATGTTCTTAGTTCTGTTAATGGGTTACCATGATGAGTTTCAAATTTCATTTGATATGTAGTGCCTCCACTACATAACCCAACAATAATTTCATGATACCACTAAATAAAAATGCATGCAGTGATGACAAAAACATCTATGCATATAACATCACTGTCAAAACATGAGTTCAACTAAATTTATCATTCACATAGCAACACATAATTGCTCAGATTTAGAGTATACATGTAGCAAATAGAAACCCATAGTTAAAACAATGAAATAGAGATAAAAGAACTTATATGTTATCCACGTATGTGTAACCGGTTGTAGAGGAAGGATGTTCCTCCCAACCATATATGTGTTTCTCTAAATATCATAAGCAAATCACCCCCAATCTGGGGCTATGAATCCATAAGAAAGGGTGTCTCTCATAACCCAATGCAATCCCATAGTAAGTTGGTTTTCTTACAACTATCCCAATCCACCATCTCTCTTCCCCTCAACTTACATAACCTAAGGAATGGGAACCCCTTTCACTGCACATAGTCCCTCAAGCCTTCCCACTTCCCTCTAGTACTCCAACACAAGTTGGCTAGAAATCTCTCTTGTTGGGGACTCTATGGATGCCAGTTGCAATAGGAAAATCTCACAACAACAATCTCACATGCTTCTAGGGTAATATCTTACATAGAATATCACTTTATAGGCCAAACAACTTGCTTCTTAATGGATGTACAACTAAAACAAGCTACCACACATGCCCACTATGGTTACCTTGAATCTCCAACAATCTCCCATTTTCTTGTTGCTCCAAAAACTACATGTAAAAACTGTTCACAATACCCATTAGAGTTTCCCTTTTATCCATGAATGTTGACTCTCACATCCCCCAATGTTGATTGTACTTAATCCCATGCTCTCAATAACTATGTAAAGTGATTTTTCACACCCACTCTCTTACATGTGTTTAATGATTAGGGATTTGATACACTCAAAAGGAAATTAGAAGGTTCATACACAATAATAATTTTAGGAAAGTGGGTTGGATTAATACCCATGAATAATTGAACTTGGACCCCTTGGACCCCCCTCTCTTGTGGAAACTTATCCCCCATTACTGCCTCCATGTTAATTTGCAGTTGGAATTACATTTATTTTATTATTTTTGATGTACAATGTTTATATATTACATATCTGGGTGCACAACCATACATCATATTTACATTACATTGTTAAACCTGGGATTTTACGTGAAAGATCAGAATAAAAAATGTTTTCTTCCTTATGTCAACATATACAGAATGTCCACCATCAAATTCCCTTCGAATTCTAAGATCAATGGCTAGTATTATTGAGTTGTTGCAATAATTTAGTTTGTTTCTAAATCTAGGTATTCTTTTTTTTATTCCTATGATTTTTTAATACAATTGACCAAGAAATTGAATTTATTTGTCCATAGTATGTTGTCCCTGATGGCTTGTTGAACCCACACATAGGTCATTTTCACCTGGTGGGTCAACTACTCATTCCCTTGGTCGACTTGTTTTATTTCCTAGCAATATATGCAAATGCTAATCTATATAATTGCCTATTGAGATTCCCTTTCTCTTATTTTTTTTTTTTAATTTCATCGATCACCCATTCAATTGATTTCGGTGTGCATATCATCAATACAATTTGAGATCATCCTCATACTCATCATTTTCTACAGTTTCTGTAAACCATTGGAATTGGGAAATGAAAGTAAGAGTTAGTATGATTGGTTGAGTATGGTTGAAAGAAAAGACACAATTTGTTGTGAATGGATCACTATTTTATGTTAATGAATTCAATACTTATTGGTTACTAGTCTTTGTAGTTGACCCTTCCACCATAAAAAAGGCCACCTATGTCATTGAAAGCCTAGGTGCATGCTATAGTGAGACTTGTTGCAGGAGATCCCTATAAAAACTAAAACCTTGTGGAGTTTAATTAAATTGTTGTTGGAATTGGGTATAAATAAGAATGTTCTACAGGGAAACTTTTAGGGGCCAAATTTCACCCATGGGATAATTTTCCATGTTTTTTCCCAAAACAAATTCGCTAATTTCCACTTTTTCTAAAAATGTTTCGCCCAAATTTTATAGAAAAAAAATAATTTACCTTAAAAGTAGCCCAAATTTTATATAAGCTATATAAACTCCTTAGAAATTTGAATATTTTTACAAAACTATCGCCAAACATTTTATACTTTTCATATTAAGGATTAGTAAGATTCACTAAGGTTTCTACATTTTGAGAGAAATTTACATCCTCAAAATTATCTCTAATGCTCTATGGAGCGGATTACTAAATCAATCTTGAGAGAGTCACCCATGGTTCACTTTGGTTGATTCTTTAACTCATTGTTGTGTAGTATCAACGTATCCTCAAAATATGCAATGATACTAACAAAAAACCAATCAAGTTTGATCCTTCAACCTTGAGCATGTTTTCATCAATGTCAAATATTATTTCTTTGGTTACAACTTATCAATTAAAGATATGATAAATAAATAATAATATATGTGCACCTTCTACACGTGAACCATAATAAATTCTTATTTCACTCCATGGGTGTTATCTCCAAGTATTTTTTATCTGTGTTGGTGAAGCAAGTAGACTATAAGTCCCTTGTCTATGAATTATCCTAAAAATAGCAAAAGCACCACTTCCTTCAATGATACTATCACTACTATTGTTTGTTTATTTTTATTGTTACAAGAAGCTATGGCACACAAGATAATATGCACATCGATGTTTTTACATATTTAATATGCACTAGTTCTTTCATTATATAAATTGTTGGACACACGAGATTAAAGAAAAGAGTGAAGTGAATCTTATTCATCAATATGATACATGCATCAATACAATGATGTTGACATTTCGATTTGTATTCCAAGACATCTCTTGGAATCCCTACAATGGTTACGTCTTGCGACATTTCATATTCCTTCTTCGAGTAACCCTAAACAAATTATGTTTCCAACATTACCCCCCTATATGAAGCGGTGTATATGAGTCTAAGAAGAGAGTTGAAGTTTGGATGATACTAAGAGAAAACCAATCAAGTTTGAGCCTTCAACCTTTAGCATCTTTTCTTCAATGTCAAATATTATTGCTTTGGTTACAACTTAGCAATTCAATATATGATAAATAAATAATAATATATGCTTACCTGTTACACGTTGATCTAAAAATGAAGAAGAATTGAAAAACTTGAAAAATTATTGCAAGTGAAATGTTATGTGTTTAAAGCAACAGGATCAGTTTGCAACACATAAATTAAGGATTACTTATGTAAATTACTCATAGACAGCAGCATAAACATTGAACATAAACACATATGCACATCAATTGATAAAGGAGTTCACCCATCTTCTGGGATACATCTCCTGGTCCAGCTTCCAATGGATCATTATTATTAATTTCTCAAAAAGTGCTCAAAAACATGTCTTACAATGCTCAAACTGACAAACCAACTGCTCCAATGGCTTCCCAGCGTCCCAAAACCCCTGTCTGGGCTCTTTCGGCACCTCAATCGGTCGAAAAATGAAGAAGTTAGGCCTCCTGGAAGTCTCCCTCTTCAAGCTTGTTGTCTCTGGTTCTACAATTCGCACCCTCCTTGAATGAACCTGGCTCACACGCATTTTTAAGCGTATAAACCCGACACCGGGCGCAACCGTGCCAATGGTGCAAACCGTAGGACGGTTAAGGGCGCACCAGCCCCTAACCGCCTCGGCACCTGGGCGTATGGCCATGTGACCTCACGCGTTGATAAAAGTGGTTAAACCGCCATAACCATTGGAACTCCCGCGCATATTATACCATTGCTTATATAACAAAACCCACGGGTTATGTTTCAACCCCGCGCTAATACACAACAGTATATATATGTGAACACAATACAATATATAAACTATGGTTTTATACCCGTGCCATTCGTTGGGCTTTACGACATGGTCACATATCATTTCAAATAACCACGGGCTGGGGCTAAGCCCCAGCCTGACCCCCACCCATTCATACATTGAAACGACTTTATAAAATATGCGTTGGGTTATATGTTAAGTCACATGTCATGGGCGCATTGGTTGGACGGTTATATAAAGATTTACATAGTGGGGGAGGTCCCGGGGTCGAACCCCACGGAATCCCATTACATTTTATGTAACAATATAAACCAAACAAATGGGGGACACGTGGCGCCCATGGATTGGGCCACGTGTCCTCATATTATTTGCCACCAACTGAACACATGTCAACTTCCTATTCTCCATCCAACAACCAAAAAAAACCTGCCATGTCACCATCGTATGGTCGTACGACCCTACCACGTCAGACCGTACGGACTGTACGAACTGGTACAGTCAGCATCTAACATTTTTTTCTATTTGGCTTGGCAGACAGATCACGATATATTCTCCATACGGACTCCGTTTGAGAAAGTAAATATACTGCTGGAATCGGGAAGACGAGATGGATGCAATGGCATTGTTTTCGTCGCATTCCGAGCACTTTGAAAATTGAGCAAAATTTGATCCCCTGATCACACCTCCCCATTGGGAAGATTTTGGACCACCAAAAGACTATCTCAGTCTATGTGAAGATGATGGTAAAGTTCCCTCACCCTTCCAACCTCAATCCAGTTGGCCTTGCTTGGATTTGTCCCTTTAAGACCAACTCGCAAATACTCCACATTTCCTCGCTTCGAAGTTCGCATTCTCCTGTCAAGGATGGTGTCTTCCTGCAGTTTTGTTAGATACTCTGGAGAAAAATCATCAATGGAAGGAATCTGGACATGCTCTCCTTGATCATCAATCAATGGAGGCTCATACAACTTCAAATTCTCAACATTAACAACTGCATACATCTTCATATATGGAGGCAAATCTAAACAAAAAAAATTGTTACCAATCTTGTCAGCAATCTTGAAGGGACCATATCGAATTGGTTTTAACTTTTTACCTTCTCCTTTAAGCCTCTCCTTGCTGATGTAAAGCCACACTTCATCACCAACTTCGAAACTGTGATCAACACGATGCTTGTCATGTCTCGCTTTGTACTTGTCCTGACTCTTTTCCAACTACTCTTGCACCACCTGATGTATCGATTGAATTTGTTCAATGAAATTCTCTGCCCGCTCAATATCATATTTCCCATCAACAACAATATCTTTCCCAAAGATAAAATCTAAAGGCGACTTGGGCAAATAGCCAAAACATGCCTCAAATGGTGACGTTTGAGTCGAAGAGTTCTTAGCTCGATTGTACGCATGCTGAATGTAGTGTAAATGTTCATCCCAAAGCTTAGGATGCTTGTTGCAATAAGCACGAAGAAGATGTACCACTGTACGATTCACCACCTCTTTCTGACCATCTGTCTGCGGATGAAAAGTTGTGCTCTTCTTAAGCTTGGTGTCCATGAGTGCCCACAAA
>ML785012.1:444138-491822 GCA_009831015.1 Picea engelmannii
AAACCAGTGCTCTGATACCAACTTGATCTAAAAATGAAGAAGACTTGAAAAACTTGAAAAATTATTGCAAGTGAAATGTTATGTGTTTAAAGCAACAGGATCAGTTTGCAACACATAAATTAAGGATTACTTATGTAAATTACTCATAGACAGCAGCATAAACATTGAACATAAACACATATGTACAAAAATTGATAAAGGAGTTCACCCCTCTTCTAGGCTACATCTCCCGGTCCAGCTTCCAATGGATCATTATTATTAATTGCTCAAAAAGTGCTCAAAACATGTCTTACAATGCTCAAACTGACAAACCGACTGCTCCAATGGCTTCCCAGCATCCCAAAACCCCTGTCTGGTCTCTTTCGGCACCTCAATCGGTCGGAAAATGAAGAAGTTAGGCCTCGTAGAAGTCTCCCTCTTCAAGCTTGTTGTCTCTAGTTCTACAATTCGCACCCTCCTTGAATGAACCTGGCTCACACGCATTTTTAAGCGTATAAACCCGGTACCGAGTGCAACCGCGCCAACAGTGCAAACCGTAGGATGGTTAAGGGCGCGCCAGCCCCTAACCGCCTCGGCACCTGGGCGTATGGCCATGTGACCTCGCGCATTGATAAAAGTGGTTAAACCGCCATAACAGTTGGAACTCCCGCACATATTATACCATTGGTTATATAACAAAACCCACGGGTTATGTTTCAACCCCGCGCTAATACACAACGGTATATATATGTGAACACAATACAATATATAAACTATGGTTTTATACCCGCGCCATTCATTGGGATTTATGACATGGTCACATATCATTTCAAATAACCACGGTCCGGGGCTAAGCCCCGACCCGACCCCTGCCCATTCATACATTGAAACGACTTTATAAAATATGCGTTGGGTTATATGTTAAGTCACATGTCATGGGCGCATTGGTCGGACAGTTATATAAAGATTTACATAGTGGGGGAGGTCCCGGGGTCGAACCCCGCGAACTCCCATTACATTTTATGTAACAATATAAACCAAATAAATGGGGGACACGTTGTGCCCATGGATTGGGCCATGTGTCCTCATATTATTTGCCACCAACCGGACACGTGTCAACTTCCTATTCGCCATCCAGAAACCAACAAAAACCTGCCATGTCACCATCGTACAGTCGTACAGCCCTGTCACGTCAGACCATACGGACTGTACGGATTGGTACAATCAACATCTAACATTTTTGCCTGTTTGGCTTGGCGGACAGATCACGATATCTTCTCCATACGAAATCTGTTTGAGAAGATAAATATACCGTCGGAATCAGGAAGACGAGACAAACACAATGGCACTATTTTCGTCGCATTCCGAGCACTTTGAAAATTGAGCAAAATTTGATCCCCTGATCACACGTGAACCATAATAAATTCTTATTTCACTCTGTGGATGTTATCTCCAAGTATTTTTTATTAGCAAAACATTCTTTTAGGAATTTCTATCATTCAAAGGTTCTTGTAGAGTGGACGCATTGTTAAGTTTGGCACAAAACTCAGTGCTTGTAGCAAGTAGCAAGTAGGTTGAATAGCCCAAAGGCCAGGAATAGTGAACATCATTCATCCTTTCTTATAATGTTGGTAGAGTCCATGTTGAGTTGAGAACAAGGGTAATCCTCGAAAGGCACCCATACAAATAGTAGAGGGAGTGTAGTGGCACTGGTGGCTAGAATTTTTCCTACCTATCCACAAATAGAGTAGTGAACCATATCTAAAATAATCCTTTCGGTGTTTTCAATCAATTGCATTAATAACTAAACAATGGTGGATTTATTGATTGGAATTGTTAGTTAGTCATTTTTTTAGGCTACACTCAACATATAGAGACCTTGTATCCATTCATATGATGGAGGTCTGTACATAAGACAACTACAAATTCAAGCCATGGAGGAAACCTACATACCATCCTCACATGCATGATAAAGGATACTGAACATAGAATTTTTTTTGTTGTTGGCATGCAGGTTACTCCTAAAAAGAATCCTTACATCCATCAAAAGAAAATAATTCTTTGTACAGAACAAAGGAATAGAGGTCGTGTATCCTTTCTAAAGAAAAACCTCTTTGTACAAGACTAAGAGAGAAAATAGAAACAAGCTTCGTAGAGGATCTTTGTTGGTGAAGCAAGTAGACTATAAGTCCCGTGTCTATGGATTATCCTAAAAACAAAAAAAGCACCACTTCCTTCAATGATACTATCACTACTATTGTTTGTTTATTGTTATTGTTACAAGAAACTATGGCACACAAGATAATATGCACACCAATGTTTTTACATATTTAATATGAACTAGTTCTTTCATTATATAAATTGTTGGACACACAAGATTAAATATAAGTGTGAAGTGCATCTTATTCATCAATATGATACATGTATAAATACAATGATGTTGACATTTCAATTTGTATTCCAAGACGTCTCTTGGACTCCCTACAATGGTTACGTCTTGTGACATTTCATATTCCTTCTTCGAGTAAACCTAAACAGATTATGTTTCCAACATTAGCCCCCTTTATCTAAAGGGGTGTATATGAGTCTAAGAATAGATATGAATTATGGAAGTGTGCAACTGAAATTTGGAAGTGGACAACTACCAATGGCTGAATGTGCTCTCTGAATCTGGTGGTTTTGGGATGACCACAAACCGAATGGCTAGTAGAAGTTGATGCCTTATATTAAATGTGATGGTGGTTTAAGTAAGACCATAAACCAATGTGGTGGTTTACGGATGACCACAAACTTTGGAAACTGGATCTAGGCCCAATCGTTCCTGGAATAATTCCTAAGTTAGCTAGAAGTTGGAATTTTATGTCTTCTATTAATTGAAAGTGCTCTCAAATGTTGGTTTAAACATGGCCATAAACTGTTATGTAGTATAAGTTCAAAGTCTTATACCAAGTGAAGGTTTAAGGAAAACCACAAATCATTTTCTAGCAGAAGCTATACTTCTTCTACTAAGTGGTGATCTAAGGAAAACCGCAAATGAATCACACTTGTTTGTTACTACTTGATTGCTAAGACTTTGAAATTTGAAGCATGGTTGTCAATCGTTGATGTTTTTCCCCCTTTCAGGTGAAATATGAGAATATGTAAATAATTTCACTGCAAGATACATCAATACTTGAGAAAGAATTCTACAGTATGATTGAGATATCTTCTTGACTATTGATGACCATCGCCAAGAAGTCATACACCCTTAGTGGTTCTTTACTCTTACCTATTTCTTGCTATAAGAACTTTTTTTGAAGGATGGTTGTGTTTTCCACAATTCTCACAAGGATGAAGATTGAAACATCGATATTCCATGTGGCCAACTCACTGACAATATTGGTATATCAGAATCTACTCTCGAATTGGAGCAGGTGAATGTGAACTTTCCTGCAACAATCCAACACTCTAGAATTGGATCGGTTTGGTGTAATTAGGAAAATGAAATGTGACATCCTTTTCATATCTGATACTAGTTTTGTGCTTGTTGCTGATGATTTATTCCCAAGGTTTGATGATTGGATTGGAAAGAGGAATGTGATATTCATGTGCATTCATATATGAAGATTTATCACTAAGTTTCTCATGTGTTGGTTGTTGTTCTGAATAGGAATCATCATCTTTATCATCTTCAAAAAGAGGGTTATAAACAAGGACTAGTTCAAAATGTTTTTGAAGATTCTTTCATTAAAGTGCATCATGAAGAAGTCAATTCTGATTTTGAAGTAGTAATGTTTTGGCTTGCGAAAATTGCAAGTATGTTATAATAGACTACAAATTTGTTTTGTCAGTGGTGATTGTATTGTCCACAGAAGAGAGTATTAGAGTGTTCAGTAATTCTAATAGTTCCTTAACACGAGCCATTTTAAAGATAGAAATAGAAATCAAGGGTTTCTTGCAACTCCACCCTTTCTCAATCAAAATCTACAATGAAAACTCAAATATACAGACTCAACAAATGAAGGATATCGTCTTCTACCGAAAATGCACCCATTTACAATGTAGCTTAATTTCAAAAAATACAATTAAACTTGCAAGTATACCTTGATTCTAGAGTTGAAATGTTCATAAGAGTTGATCTCCAATGACACAAAGCTAGTTGTCTTGTTCATGAATAGACTAGAAGGAGATGGGGATGGACTATATTCCCACGGTGATCACAATTTCATCAATGCAACACAACCAAAAGTTCAATCTTCTCTTAGTCAATCCAATCTTCTCCCATTATGCTTCTTCAAATGTTTCTTTATCAATTATGTTAGGTTTTCACAGGTGAATCATGAAATCTTGAAAAACTATAGTGCAAGATACATGAAATGGAATAAGTGTCAATTCCTTGGTATGTGGGAACATTTCTTCTCTTATGTATCAAATAAGATTATAGAGAAAAATATAGTTTGTTGGCTTGCACTATTGCAACCATTCTTTCAGTAGTTGTAGTGATTATTAGTGCAACTAAAGATGTATATGTATGGTAAAAGCTAGTTCCCAATCACACTCAAATGATAGATTGATACTCCTCAGGGACAGAGGATATCTTCTTCATGGGATCCATTCACATGGGTGTCAAAACCTCTTGCACTTCTTTATGTCCACACTTCTACTTCGGGGACTTCCAGTTTTGAATATATCGAGATAAGGATAGCTTGTACTCGAGATTTTTCCCACTCTTGGATCTCTATTATTGTTCAAATGTTGTTTGCACAAGTGAATCTTGGAAATTTCTAATCTGTTCTCATGTGAACTAAAATGAAAGAGAACACTTTCACTGCATCCCCCATGACCAAGGTGATGAGAGTTTCAATGGGATCCATTGTTCACATGCATCATTTTGAGGATTTATCTATTTCTAGATCCCATGGTCGACTCTTAAGCATGGATTATGCACACAATTTCTCAGCTTTTGTTCAAATTAATGCAACTGCAAGAACCATTCTTTAGAGGATGTAAAATACCCTAGCTATGAACTAGGGCCCCCAGCACACTCCTAGGGTTTCTTGGTATGAGACCAAGCAGTGAGAGCCATGGAAAAAGACCCTTGTGAGGGCCCCTAGTAGATGACTCGGGTTCTTAGTCTAGGACCAAGCAGTAAGACCCTAGATGTCTTCTAGGGCCCCTGGATGTGTTCCAGGGAATCCTTGCCTGGTGCTTGGATTGATCCTTGGATATGGTCCTTAGTGGTTGATATAAGTCCCTAGATGTGTCTAGGGCCCTTGGCTATATTCCAGGGAATCCTTATTGAGTGTCTGGATTGATCCTTGGATGTGTTCCTTGGTGGTTGATATAAGTCCCTATATGTGTCTAGGGCCCCTGGCTATGTTCGGGGGAATCCTTGCTTAGTGCCTAGATTGATCCTTAGATGTGTTCCTTGGTGGTTGGCATAAGTTGCTAGATGTGTCTAGGGCCCCTGGATGTGTTCCAGGGAACCCTTTCTTAATGCATGGGTTGATCCTTGGTCTTGTACCTTGGTGGGTAAGACCCTAGATGTGTTCTAGGGTCTTTAGATGTGTTCTGGGGAAAACCGGTCTTTGACCAGGTAAATCTTGGTGTAATACCAAGATGTGTTGATGTGTTATCCTCTTCCTCTCTCTAGGGATGGTCCATGAGACCTAGGAGTGCCTATGAAGATGGACATGACCACATTGTTGATGTACCCTCTTATGCAATGATGAAAAAATTTATAGGTCGCTATGACACTCATGTGGACACATTTTTCCATTAAAGAACCCCCCTTGGATTTATCTTAACAGGTACCCCCCTTGTTGGTTTGTTTTCCTCTTGGTTTATGTGATTGGTTTTTTGTGTAACTCAAGTTTTATTTTATGTGATTGGGGTTTTTATGTAATTAGGAATTTAATTAATTATTAATTGACATATTAATTAATATTTATATTAATTATATGTCAATAATTAATTATAAATCTAATTACCCTAACCCCTCTCCCTACCTATAAATTAGACCCTACCCTATTTCATTTGTCACTCACACTCATGCTCTTATCTCCCTACTTGGTTCAAATACCTCAGTGACTCTTCTCTCTTGTTGATGCGGCCTTCCCTTTGCTTATCAAGTTCAGATATGTGTTTTTTTATGTTGGCTGGAAGTTTCCTCTTTGGAGTTTTTGTTGAGGTTGTTGGATGTGTTGTTGTGAGGTGCCTCTAAGGGTTGTCAAACCTGTCTCTTGCACCAAGAGTTACCTCACTCTAAGATGTCAGGCTTTTCCTATGGGTGTTAGTTCCTTCTCTAGGGCCACAGACCTATGTGGAGGTGTTGCGGACTCATTATGGGCCCTCTCCTTGCCTGTACATGATTCCCTCTCGCTGACGTGTGGAGTGTTGAGTCCCTTGTAGGGGTTTCTCAATGTGTTGACCAGATTTCTATGTAGAGGGTTTTCTATTTAGACTAGTGGAGAGAATGCTAACTTACTATCTAGATTTGTGTGAGGGTTCTCTTGTGGATGATCTCCTTGTTGTCCAAATCTGTGTGAGGGTTTTCTTGTGGATGATATCCTTACTGTCTAGATCTATGTGAGGGTTCTCTTCTGGATGATCTCCTTGTTGTCCATATCAGTGTGAAGGTTTTTCTTGTGGATGATCTCCCTGTTGTCCAGATATGTGTGAGAGTTTTCTTGTGGTTGATTTCCTTGCTGTCAAGTTCTCCTTCATGTGTTATCACTGTTTATTGGAGGGTTTTTTGTAGGGGTTAATTGTTTTTATGACTATGGATTATTGTTGTTTTCTTTGGGGTTTCCTATCTATGGAAAAATTGTCCCACAATTATCTTTGAAAGAGATCAAACCCTAGAGGTTTGATCTATGAACCTAAACTAAGTCGGAGCATACTTACATAGGCATACATCTACACCTGTGACAGTTGCATCTCTTATTGATTCAGGAGGTAAGCTATAGTTTATTTTATACTCTGAAATATTGTTTGTTTCAGATCTGTTTATCTTCTATGTTGATCTATTGAACATAAATTTTAAAAAGCATTTTTGTTTCTATTTTTCCCTATTTCTAACAGTTTTGAATTAGTAGACAAAGAGACATAAATTGTCTCTAGCAAAAGAAACAGACTGGCGGAGGGGATGAAATTTTTAGAAGAAGGAGCCACACCTGAGAAGCTTCCACACAATCCTTCATGTGTTATTTCTTCTCTAGGTTTGATATCCACCTAGGACCAATTTACGAGGTTTGGCATGGGCATGTATATCTCAATTTTCAATTAAATGTGAGGGCGTAAACCCCTAGAAATTAGGTGTAAAGTTAAAGTCGAGGGAAAGGTACAGTTGATGGGTAAAAATTGGTTGAACAATTAAATTGGAGCAGTCAAAGGGAGAGGGTTTGCATCCACATTCAATTCCTTTCCATATCTCTCCTCCATATATTCATAATTCATCTGCTAGCTATGGTTATTCTGGTAGATGGCACACTCATTGCACGTGCATTCAACCACATTACTATGGACATACACTTCACCACGTCCTTGCAGGAAAAATGGAAATGGATTGTTAGGGAAATTGGTGAGTTGGGTCTTAGAGCAGTGGGTTGTCTGGTCACTTCAAAAGGAGACAAGATTGGTCAAATGTATGAGTGCTATGTTTTGATGGGAGCCATTGTTGGAGGTATATCAAAAGATCAAATTCAAAGAATGAGAATCTATGGGTGATGTGATGGTTGTGCTATGGATCAGATCATATCTTGGGAGTGAACCAAAGGTTACGTGAAGTTGCACAAAGAAAGAGGCTCCTGACCAAAACTAGCACATAGCACTTGGAGATACTATGAGAAAGGACGAGGAGTATCATAGGCCTCCAAGGAGGAGCAACAACGAAAAGTGAGAAAATTGAAACCCTAATCTTTTCACACAAACTGAGAAGGGTGCCACTACAAGGAGAACACCTTCTTGTGATTCCCATAAAAAATTATCCTCGAATCCTAATTGACTTAAGAAAGAATGTGTTTTGCATAGACAAAGGGAAAACTAAAAGGCTAGAGGGACATTTTATGCAACTAGGGGAGAGGAAACACCCAGGAAGACAGATGGACAGACTTGCACATAAAGGGACATAGACTGGCAAGAAGACAAATGAGTATATGTTAAATAACATATTCTAGTCCTAAAAAGATATAGGCTTTGATACCACAGTTGGACATACGAGATTAAATACAAGTGTGAAGTTTGTCTTATTCATCAATATGATACATGTATAAATACAATGATGTTGACATTTGGATCCGTATTCCAAGACGTCTCTTGGACAATGATTACGACTTGTGATGTTTCATATTCGTTCTTTGAGTAACCCTAAACGGATTACATTTCCAACATAAACTATGCATTGGGGATTCATAATATATGTAATACACACAAGAGTGTAATATTTATTTTAATTCCCTAATGCATATAAAGATGTCGCGTACTAGTGCATTTTATTGATAAAAGTGCCCCTATTCTTTCGATATCTAAAAAAAGCAGTAAGACTTTGAAAATATGTTGTATGCACGGGTGATTAGTATGGGTAATTTTTAGGCACCAATGCATGTCATTTAGTATTTCACTAATGCATATTATACATAATCGATGCACCAGTGCGCCATATGGATATAATTTCACAAGTTAAAAAAAAACTTTGCTAGAACCTCCATCCACCTAGAATTTTTAGTCATAGTGGAAATCCATTAAAACCTCCATTAAAACCTATGCTATCAATTGAGTAGTTTTTTTAAAAAACTTTATCCTATCTTATAACACTAAAAACCTTCATGAGTAGGCATTTTCCTTGTAGTGATACAACCAACATATGTTGGGATATATGTTACATGGGATGGACATTAGAATCTCTTCAATATTGGGCTTTAGAACATACATTGTTTATCTTGATGAATAAAAAGCAAACGTGAACATGTAGAAGACTAGCTATGTTGTCATATTACAGATACATGGGGAAAATACATGATAATACAACTAACACAGATTAAGAGATTCATAAATCATGCATGCTAAACTTTTGAGGAGAATTGTGAGACAAAAGCATATTCACGAGCTGATTAAGGGTCTAAGAAAGAGAATAATATTGTGTGTGTGTGTGTGTGTAGACTTGTTTATATAAATGATTTGTCTTCCATAATGGTTTTGTAGATTTTAACCTTGTACAATTAATTACTGCAAATAGATTCTTAATAAAATAACATAAAAGATACAATGGCACACACACATATTACATGGAGAATTTACTCTAGAAACTCAAACCGAGAAAACCAACAACATGTTTAGAGCCACACCTATAATATTTTATTCATTGACATGTCTTCGTTGTTTACAATACAATACATATATAAGATCTCGCGGCATCCAAAACCCATAATCCATTGTTCGGATTAGTCAACATCCATAATTCCTTAACCGGAATTAGAAAACCATCGGCAAAAACCATGTGTCGAAAAAACCATCAAAAAACGAACGCATAAAACACAAAAAAAAATTCCAAGGGCACTGCCCCCCTGTGACCCTTCAAGTAGAGGAGCTAGCACCCCCCTCTAACTGCCCCACACACCTGATACAATGAAAACACTAGATCTAGTATGCAAAGAATATAACACATACCCAAACAAATTTTAGTTAATTTTTTGACATTTCTAATTATAAGTACATGCATAGAATCTTGAAAATTACACACATAGCTAGCTTTGAAACATCACATGTAAACTCATAAACTATATAGATATGATACCGTTTGCACCAACTTTTATAAAAATTTTGAAATACTTCCCAAACCCTATAACTCCATACTCTTCAAATTCACCACTCATTAATAAGAAAAAGTCATTAATAATGTTTCCTATTTGTGATGGACGTTGTTCAGTACAATCTTAAGTCAACATTGGTTGTTGTGTTAGAAATTTACCATACATCACTGTTAGTTATATATATATATATATATATATATATATATATATATATATATAATTATAATTTTAGGGTCTTTGGGTATCTACATGACTAGATACGAAAAAAAAGCATATCGATTGGAGTAGGTGTGACGTGATAATTGCATACAACATTGGAAATGCATTCACATGGGACCAAGGTAGACAACATTATATTTTATATATTCCTTTTGACACACTCTAGTGCATGGACACAAATAGGGAGACAACCATAGTTATCAATCACTTTTCAATCTTTAAAAAAGTGATGTTATGTAGCACCGTCTTAACAGCATTTTCTTTTAAAATATATATATAAGGTTCCAAAAAATATATATATCAAATTTGTATACTTTGCTCACCTCGCGAGAATGGTATTGAGGGTGAGGATATTAATATATGTATGTGCGCATAATTAAATTATCATTTAAAAACAAGAATGTTTTTTAAAAAATAGGTAGAAAAAGATGGTATTAAAAAACTAAATTTTAATAGAAAAAATATTTTTTTATTATAAAGTAGGTTGTAGAAGAGAAATTAACATATGATTATTAGTTATAATATTTTATGTTTATATATATGGATTATTGAGATTGTTGTAGATTTAATAATATTATGATTTTTTTTAATGGATGGAAACTTTTTATAAGATTTATTTTTTATTATAAAATTTTTGAATAAAAGATAGGTTAAGTGTTAATAATATTTAATAATTTTAAAGGATTTGATTAGATTTAAACCTACAACTTCTTTATTAACAACAAACTTTAATAAATAAACTTTTTAAAATACTATTAATAATTTTTTATAAATATTAACAATTTTAATATATAAATCATACACTATTACTTAAAATAATAATAATAATTATAATATAAATAGATTTATAATTAAGCTAATAATTATACCTACAAATTAATCTTATCAATATTCTTTAAACATAGTTTATATAAATAAATAAATAAAAACAATTATGACAATATATTGGGACTTTTAGGACAAATATGTTAATTGACGCGTGTCTAATGCAACTATATTCGTATGGCATTATTTTGACTTATTTATAATATAATAAGGTTTTGTTTAATGGTAGGGTTTAAAATTAATGAAAATAATAAATTATTAGAAGAATGTAAGAAGAGGAGATCAAATTGGTGTATAAGACCTCTTTATTTATGGAACAAGGGATTTGATTGATAAAGTCTAAAAAAGTATACATATCTTACTCCCCTCTAAATTTGACTTATAACCTCTTAATCATTAAATTCACTTAAATATTCAAGAAAAAAACTCTTTATTTCTTCACATATTTTAATAAAATAAATATTTTTAAAATCTAATATCTATTTTTTTATTTAAATTAAAAAGAAACAAATGCATCTTTTCCTTCAAAATGATTACACGTGTCATACTATAATGGATTCCATGGCATATAAGGTAATATTATTGTATGATATCATATATAAATCTTAAATTTTCTTGTCATACATGAATCTTAAATTTTGTTATTGTTTCGAGATAACCAAGTTGCTTTATAATTGTGAATAAAAGATACGTTTCATATGATTGAGTGATGTTAGTCAACAATCTTTTATTTAATATAATATTTGAAAAAATAAAGTTTTATATTTATTGATTTTTATAATAAAATAATTAATTTTTAATTAATATAAATTTATTTTAATTTTAATTTTTTTAAACAATAAAAATTTATAATTGTTTTTTTTAATATGATTGATAGATATAAGGTCGAGATAAATTTATGTTAATTTAGTATTAATATTTAAGAGTAAGGAAATTTAGTTAAAAAAAAAAGTGTGTTTATATTAGGTTGAGAAATATTGAGGTAAGTATGTTAAAATTAATTAATAATATATATTATAAATTTAAATTATAGTATATATTATATTTTTAACTTTGGTTAAAGTTAACTAAGATCAAGGAGTTAGAGAAAGATAAGAAAACTACAGATAAATAATATAAGATTGAGCTTTATGAGTGGCCTTTAAAGAAACATCGCATGAATGATTTCTCTTAACATTTGAGGTTAAGAAAAAATGAGTAATACATTAAAATGAACTTGTATTTTGGGTAGAAATCAACATGTGGATTATAAAAAAGAGTCAATGTTGAGTGCTCCTCTAAACTCAATAATATCCACGTGTCTCTTCCTACTTCCCTAAATAATTGGGTAGTAAGACAAGAATATTTAGCAAGAGCTTGATTCGAGGTATGTAACAACTTTCCTCCACACATAACTAAGCTCTACAATGAAAAGAGTAACACACTTATGGTAATTATCATGAATCTACGTTATCAAAATGTGAGGATCTCTAAGCATCATCGTAAAGTACTTATTACTAAATTAGTGATATATTTTCAAGTTCAATTTTGATACTCACTAGGAGCGTAGGATGTGTAGTGTGAAGGGAAACATCAAACTATAGAGAATTTACAATAGCCAGTGTAGATTTATCTTAACTTCAAATCTATTAAGCACTAAGAAGATTTGAAAAAGATGAGATGTAATCTCCTCGCACTTAAAAGATCTTGATTTAAGATCGATTTTGCATTGGTCTACTTGTGTGTGTGTGTGTGTGTGTAATGATGATTGGTTTGTGCCTTCTAGATAAAAAAAAATATTTAGATTCCTCTTCTTCCAATGGTTGCTATGATTTCATTCCTCTGTGTGTATGTGTGTGTAAATAATTTTATAAAATATTATATACACTACAACAAAAACACCTTCTAACATAGGTTTTTGCAGAACTTCTCCAAAAAAAATCCTCCTTGTCTATTGCTATTGAAAGTGGGTGCCTAGAAGTTTAGAAAGAGGTTTTTTAATTGATGCACTTAAATAATATAAATCGCACCGGTGCACCTAGATCTAAAACACATCGATGTGCAGATATCCAAGTGTCGTGGAAGTTATTAGAACTAATCCATAGAAAACAATGGGTTTATTTTATTTTGAACTATCTCTAAGATATGAGTCATACACTTATAAGTGCACTAGTGCATTAACATGTACAATGCATCGAACGAGTTTAAACATTTTTCTATGCAATATTAGTTTTATTTATCATAAAAGAAACTAATTAGTGTGCACCCATAGAAGATGCCATTGTACGTTCCTTATATAAGCGCACTGGATAACATTTTGATATTTCATGATATCACATACACTGGTGCATCATTAAAAAATAAGTGCACCAATGCATTTATATATAAGAAGCATTGAACTAGGTTAAGACATTTTGTTATAAAATATAGGTTTTTTGTTTAAAAATAAAAAATAAAAAGATAAATAATGCACTTAATAATAATGAGAAACACATTAGTTACCCTCTTATGCGCTATGTACATACTTTGTTTCAGAGGCCTACACTAATTAGGTGGTCCACCATTTTTTTGCGACGGTTTTATTTTTCTTTAGATTTTTGTCATGGTATGTTTGATGAGAAGATGGTGTTCCCCTTTCCTTTAGTTATCCGTAAATGTGAGGATTATAGTCTCACCATTTCACCAACACAGAATTCTTTGTAACAAATATAACCTTGGCCTTTTATTGACGAGAAAAGACTCAACCAATCAATTTGTCGTCGAGTCGGTCCAAAATATTGATGAAGTCAACTACCCAGAAGTCGATATGGGGATGAGTTGGAAGAAAAATGACTATGATCGATTCAAAGACAAGGCAAGTCAACCAAGTCAATTTGACAAAACTCTGATTGACCAAGTTGGATCAAATGAAGGTCGGGTCTACTAAAATATCCAATCCGACCAAAAGAGACCAAGAGTCGAAGGGACGGAAGATTCTATTGACCAAAGATCTTTGTTGGTCAAATGCACAAGAGGAATTCAACCAAGAGTAAAGCCAAGTCGGATTGAGTGGACTTGAGGTCCAGATAAAAATTTAAAGGACGAAATCGATGAGAAAATACTGAGGGAAAACTTGGGAAATTCAAATTTAGCAACCAATTGTTGAGCATAAAGTCTATAGGTGAATTTGATAACATAGGGCGTATTAAAACATTTGAGGACAGACTCGACAACTAGTTGTGTAGAAAAAATGTTTTGAAGTGATTTTTGGTGACCAACAATGCACAAAAAATGTAGGGAAGTCGATTGAAAATTCGTTGAAAATGAAAAACGTTTTAGAATTTGACTTGGTACTCAATGACGGAGGAAAATGTTTTATGGATAATTTGGAAGTCGAAGGATGGGAAAAAACATGTACATGGTCTATGGGAACCTAATAAACACCCCGACAATCCCTGACTTTGATATATAGGTTACTTATGAATTGTGGGCAAAGGAAAACCCCCAACAAAGATGAGAATGTGTCCAATGAATCAAAATGAAATTAGAAACCCCCAATGAATTTGCAATGAATCAGGAAGGATGGTTGTTGATTCTCAACTCAGAAAAATCAATGCATGACTATGATTAAAGAGCCGTTAGTCTGGATTACAACCCCATGATGGCCATTTTTATATAAAAATAAGCTCAAGTCTAAACTGGTATGAAATTTCATTTTCTAAATAAAACCCAGAAAACCATTAAGTCACAATGCACACAGTAACCATTCATGAATAATGCAACCAAAAAACATTCACAACACATAAACTTGGAATTTACCTTGGAATCCCAAATGGGAAAACCAACATTCTTTTGGCTTTGTCTAGGCTCTTAATTATTCAACAATGGGCAAGTTACATGCTCTCTGGTTCATCTCTATGCTCCTTAGTGACATCTGGGTATCCTCTCTACGTCATTCACATTCAAATAACCCCTTTATCATTGTGGGGATACATGATATAGAATGTTGAGTTGACTGGGAGGATAACTAGAAGGTCAGGCATCCCCAACGCTTCAACTTTTCTCCAGTTTGTCACTCATTCATTTCATTATTTGTTTTACTTTTATCCCATGTGGAAAAGGTATTATGAAAGTCTCATTATTTCTTAGATACAACAATATACTACCTTAATTTAGATATATTACATACAAAATGGACACCAATCATGATGGCATGGGGCCCTCCATGCCGACAATTTGATTTACTTCATCTTCCATAGCCTTAACAATGTTTGTGTTGATCATGTTAGAGTCTTGTGTCGATAGCCAATTGTTCTTGTTGGATATGATTCGGATCACGCCTCCCCATTGGGAGAATTCTGGTCCCCAAAAGCTGCCAAGGATAGATGATGGAAATTTCTTGCAATCGAGTTCCTTGCATACCACTTTTCTTTCCATGAAGTCCATCCTTTGAGACCAATCTACCACATTTCTTGTTGTCCACTGTGATTCATCCACTCCTTGTGCTATAGAACTGTGTCGTCCTTCAACTCCTCAAGTCCATGAGGTGCAAGGTCTTCAACAGTTGGAAGAACCTAATGCTCTTCCTCCTCATCCAGCATGGAGGGTTCGAACAACTTCAAATTTTCCACGCTAACCACTGAGATGATATGCATATAAGATGGAATCTTTATTCTAAAGGTGTTCTCATTCATTTTTTTAATGATCTCAAATGGTCCATATCTAAGGGGATTGAGTTTCCTTGTCTCTCCTTGGAGTCATTCCTTAGAGAGGTAGAACCAAACCTTATCTCCAACATGGAACTTATGATCTTCCTTGTGTTGATTTTGTTTGGATTTGTACAATGGTTGGCTCTTCTTGAATTTATCCTAAACCCTTACATGTATCTTCCTGATCTTATCCATGAATGTGTTGGCCTTCTGTTCTTTTCCTTGTAGTCATTATTCTTTCTTATGTTTTCCATAAACAATATCAAATGGTGAAGGAGGTAGAAAACCAAAACATGTCTCGAAAGGAGACTTATTGGTTGAAGAATGAATTTCTCTATTGTAAGAGTGTTGAATGTAGAATAGTAACTGGTCCCAAGTCTTTGGATTTTTTTTTGTTGTAACCTCTCAACAATTGCACCAACGTCCTATTTACTACCTCAGATTATCCATCAGTCTGAGGATGGAAAGCAATGGAGTACTTCAACTTGGTATCCATTCTTTCCCAAAGTGGTGTCCAAAATATTCCCAAGAACTTGATGTCCCAATCAGATATGATGGAGGTTGGAAATCGAAAGTGTACCCAAACATGGTTGAAAAATAGTTCAATTGCTTTTCGTCCAGATATTGTCCTCTTATGGGGAATTATCACACACATTTTATTGAAGCGTTCTATCACAAAAAACAATTATTCATGGCCTCTATGAATCATAGACAAAATTCCAACAAAATCCATGGAGATTCTCTCCCAAGGCCTATTTGGTACTAGAAATGGAATGTACAAACCAAATCTTTGATTTCTTGGCTTGTTAGTGTTGCAAATAATGCATCCTCTAACAAATATTTCCACCTGCTCCTGCATATTTTGAAAATACACTTATCGTTGCAAATTCACCACTATCTTGATCATGCCAAAATGCCCAACAATTATAGAAGTGTGTTCTTCTCTCATCAATTGAACTCTTTTATCGCAAGGTATGCATAGTTTTTCCAGTTTATACAACAACCCATGTTGGAGGTGGTATTCATTCCCTTCCATGACAACGACCACTATATCCTTTAGCTGACTGTAGACTCCTTTTAAATCTTCATCTCCCTCATAATCTTCACTTAGAAGTTCATGAGTGAAAGTATCAAGTTGCATTATCATTCCAATTGTTGCAATCTTATTCAGTGGTGGTCAAGAGAGCATATCTACTAGTGCATTCATGACTCCTTTATTGTACTTAATCAAAGATAATAATTGTTGCAAGAACCCTAACCACTTGTAATGTTTCACCTGTTGCATATTGATTTGACTTTATAGATACTAAAGAGGTTGATGATCTATGTGAATGATAGTCTCTTTTCCCAAGATATAATCCTTCCACTTCTTTATTGTTTGTACAATAACATAGACCTCCTTATCATACATGGGATATTTAATCATTGTTCCTTGAAACAACTCTGAATTGTAGCACACAAGACTTCCTCCTTGCATGAGTACTGCTCCTAATGCATATCAAATAGAATCAGTCTCCAGCTCAAAAGGTCACTGCAAATTTGGCATGGCTAACAATGGAGCATCACTAATTTTATTCTTCAATTCCTCAAAATTCTATTTTTTGTGTCTTACCCCAATGAAAGTTCTTTACTTTGGCAATTATAGCATGTAATGGTGTTTCTACTATGGATAATTTTACAATGAACTTCCTTAAATATTGTGGTTCTCCCATGAAAATCCTGACCTATATCACATTGGTGGGAATAGGCCATTGGGTGATGGCTGAAATATTCTTTGGATTCACTCTTAGTTCTCCTCCTCCAATATTGTGTCCAAGATATATCAAGGAGGTCTTTCCAAACTCGCACTTTTGCAAGTTAACAATCAATTGATTCTTCTTCAAGGTCTCTAATACTTGTGTCACATGTGAGAGGTTCTCTTGCCAAGTGTTTCTAAATATTAGTATGGCATCCAGATATACTATTACAAAAGAGTCAATGAAGGGACATAGTACATCATTCATGAGTCTCATAAATGTTGCAAGTGCATTGCATAATCCAAAAGGAATTACTAACCACTCATACAAACCTTGTCTTGTTTTGAACGTTGTCTTCCACATGTCCTGTTCTTTGATCCTCACTTGGTGGTATCCTGATTTGAGGTCCATCTTAGTACATGACTTCATCAACAAAGTTTTGATTCATGGAAAACTTAAATTTTCACTATTTTCTCACTTTCAATTCCACATATTTACCTACCCAACCCAAGGGGTATGGATGTGGATGTTCTTGAGTCTCCAACCCATCCCTCTAAAACAATTTTGCGGAGATCAAGTTTGATTGTGAACTTGGATCGAACAAACAATCAACCTTCTTTTGCTTCATGTGGATTTTAATGTAGAAAAGTTTAGTCATCACCTTCTCCTCCTTGTGACTGCTACGAACTAATGCCACTTCTTTCTGAATATTAGTATAGTTAATCTTCCCTTTTGGTTCTAATGTGTTATCCACCTGTTCCTCAACATCCACTAATATTAATCCTTTCTTTTTCTTTTTCTGAAAATATTTGGGGTGCTTCTCAGGGTGAAATTTCCAACAATTCTCCTTTGTGTGTCCCTTTAGATCACATCCTTTACATTGTTGGATGGTGTTTATTCTTATGTTGTTTCCACAATCTTCTTCTCATTCCACTTCTTTTTATTTTTCCTGTTCCTCTACTGCTCTTGTGGTTCTACTTTCATGTGAGGGTTTGTTTGTTTCTTCCACTTGTCTCCTTCAAGGTATCATGCTTTAGTATTGGCCTCATCAATTTTGTTTGGTCTAAATAACATCAGTTTCCTATGAATCTGAGGCAACAATGCCCCCAAATACTTGACCAACATGTCTAGACTTTGGGAAAGACTCCCATCTGAATTTCTCTCTTCCTGAACTCTATCGTGAACTCTTGCACTGATTGTCCGTGTCTTTGACTAAAGTAATGCCATAATACTTATTGGTGTTCCTCATATCCCATTGGATAAAACTAATATTTGATAATGTTCTTGAACACTTCCCAATCAGTCACTAGTGGCTCATTTCCTAGTGCTATGCTTACTGCATCACTCTCCCACCATGTCAAAGCATGGCCTTCAAGCTTCAACTAAGAAAAATAAATCTTTTGTTTTCCAGTTATCTCATGCACATTGAAGTATACATCCATCTATTGTAGCCATTGGTTCATGTTGATAGCGTCTGCTTCCCCATCATAAGGCTTGATGTTCACCTTGTCCTCTACAAGAAAATGTACCTATGTTTTGTTGTAGTTGCACTCTCCCATCCTTGGCTCAGTCTTACGCTTTGTCTCGATCTTGTTTTCTTCCTTCTTGGGGAATTCATGACAGGTTTTTGTTGACGAAGTTTCCTGGTTCTTCACTACGAATAGTTTTGACACCATTGTTGTCAATGTGGCCAAATGTTTCTCCAATCAATCCAGCCTGACCCTAGGATCTTCTTCCTCTTATCCTTCATAATATTCTCCTCACATTATTGATGCTCTACTTTGCTCTAGTCCTGGAAAAAACTCTTGTCCACTTCTTTTGTAAGCACTGCGGGTACTTACCATACAGGTCTCACTGAATTCATTTGAACTTCTTCTCTAATACCATCTAATCCATAAGTGGGATCCTTATATTCTCACCATTTCACCAACATGAAATTCTTTGTAAAAAATAAAACATTATTCATTTATTGACAGGAAAAGAGTCAACCAGTCAAGTTGTCATCAAGTTAGTCCAAAATAATGATGAAGTCAACTACTTGAAATTCGATATGGGGAATGATTCGAAGGAAAAATGAGCCTGGTTGATTCAAAGACAAGGTAGGTCGACCAAGTCAATTTGACCAAAGTCAAGTCGACCAATTTGGATCAAATGAAGGTCGGGTCAACCAAAAGATCCAATCCAACCAAAAGAGACCAAGAGTCGAAGGGAGGGTGGATTCAAACGACCAAAGATGCTTTTCGGTTGAATGCAAGAGAGGAATTTGACCAAGAGTAAATCCAAGTTAGAATGAGTCAACTTGAGGTCCAGATAAAAAATTGAAGGGTGAAATCAATGACAAAACATGAAGGGGAAACTTGGGAAAGTTGAATTTAGCAACCAACTACTAACAAGAAAATCTAGAGGCAAATTTGATAGCCATGGGCATATTAAAATGTTTAGAGGATGGATTTGAAACCAGTTGTGTATGATCTCATTCATCATTGGTTGCTAGAGGGTCCTCCCTCTATCCTTTAGATCTCTCTTTCCCGAATCATACCCCTGTTTGGGTATCAATGGCATACAAAAACCATTCAAAATTATTTTCATTTTATTAAAATAATAAATTTATTTCAGTAGGGATTCTTACCCAATCCCTTTGAAGACTCATTCTACATAGACATGGACTATTTATACCTTTTATGGCTGCCAACATAGTTTTCGATATTACCTCATCAATGGAGCTTCTTGGGGATTTCCCAAAGTTCTTACATAAATCTATTCTATCAACAACCTTCTTTTATTTATCCTCTGCTTGAGGATGTCCATCATTGGTAGTTGTCATTTTCGAGTAGCTCCAATCATTTCCTACATGCATCATCACATTTACAGTTTACATCAATTGTCATATTAAACTAAAATGCATGTCCAATAGCATTTAAATCAGTAAATGATTTCAGCTACTAGCATCTCACTCCATTACATTATTCCCAATGTTTTTCTGAGTGCAAACATAATCAAACTTTTGGTTGTGCATACACAATTATCAACATTCTCATGCTAGAATCATTTACACAACCATAATTTCAATCCTCTCATCTTAGAAAAGAACAATAAATGATAAGAATGGAGTCAAGGGACTCTTCCCTTGTCCAACTCCAACTACACAGCTTGGAATTTTCATTCCATCTAAATTATTTCCAACGAATTACTTCCTTCACATAGTATGGCATAACCAAACTCATTATTTAAACATAAATTATTTATTATTTTTTTTCACAAGTTGTACTTGTTCTCACAACTACTTATTTTAAGGCTTACAACTCTATTAAGAAATTTAGAGTTTTAAAGTGAGAAACGTATTCCTCCTTTATTTCTACAATCTATCCCTTGTTGGGATCCTCCTGCTCGTTTCCTTGAGAAGTCTTGGTCAGGTTCACCTTGACCTTCTTGGATAAATCAACAAGATTTTTATTCACACTGAATTAACAACCTGTGCATTTTTAACATTACCATTTAGACATTAGAATGGTCAACGTTCATTTTTTAGTCTTTCATTCATGCATTATGTTATTATAATGTAATCCATGATTCTTATATAGATAGGCTTTCATCATGCTACGTAATTTCCCATAAGTCATTATCATTATAACTATGTTTTCCTAACAAAGTCTTTACATAGTTTCTCCACTTGGAACTTCTTCGACATGCAACTCTCTTGTTGCATATCCATCACTATCTGAGATGAACTAAATCTTGATTCAACCTCAACTTCATCATTTCAGGGGTTTTATTCAATATTCCATAAGGAACATTAGCATGCATTCTCATTGTTGCGTTAAATTTATACATCCACACATGCACATTTTACATTATCAGTTTGTATCCCGAACTATACTTTTATGTTCCTAACTTCATGCATCAACATGTTGTGTGTGTTTCTATCATACACACACTACATAGTCCACATGTACATTTTACAATTTCATATGCCTATTTATTTAAAATCATGTCTCATGATTGTTCACAATCATGCAATTCTCAAAGGCATATTATCCTTGCCTTCTATCTTAACCAATAGAGAATCCTTTCTCATTTAATCCCTCGTCGATTTAAACTAGTTCTTCTTTGAGGAAATGAAACACATCCTCCCCAAGATATTATTTAACAAGGTACTCAGACCCTCCAATCGTAGGTTCAACCATACATACATGGCATTATTCACTCTAAGAAATTATACTCATTTCCCTACTTCCGTCTTACCCAGGCAGTCATATCATGCCCTCAATCATATAAGTATATCCAAAAAGGTATTATGTATGTGCATCACTTGCACATATTTATATTATTCATTCATCTTTATCTGATCTTAATATTAGCCTTCCCTGATAAGAGCTTACAGTCAATCACATGATAAGTCTCACATGCATGTTCGTAACTATGTTTCCTTTTTTATATGGAAATAACTAGCAAGAAACCACTCTTTCGCTTTTGCTATACAAGCAATTACAATTCAAAAAACAACTAGGTAATTTACAAAATTACCCAGGGCATTAAAATTATGAAATCCAACTTCCTTTCATGCTTCAACCCATTATTGGTCAATGAACCTTTATCAAGGGAATTCTTTCTTAATTTCCCCCTTTACCATTACTTGAGCAAACTAAGCTATTCCTATATGGATATCATCCACCCCTGGATGTCACTCTGACCCATTGGTCATCTACAAATTCTCTCACACTTCCTTTATCAGACCTTGTATCAATATCTCATTAATCATTACAACCCTACCTTCATAAGGCAATAGACAATCAACATCATCAACATTTTCCATATGTTTCTATTATCATATCATTACTAGATATATGATATCACCACACCATATTTTATATCTAATCACATAATATAATAATATTATATGCATGTTACATGTACGTTCAATCTTTTCCATATGCATTCCAACATATCCTTGTGCACTAAGCATCGTGTTCATGCTCTCGGTTCATATGTATTTCAGTTGTCTTCCTTTGCACTCATATGCATAGACATGCCATGAGGTTAATAGGATTATATATTTTCCTTAATACATCCATGAGATCATAAATTTCTCATGTATGTTCATGTCATTTCACTTCTTTTATGAGGACTATCAACAGTCTAAAGGACCCTTTCTCTTTTGCTTAACTAGATAAATCTAGCCCCAAATTTCATTTATTACAGGTCAAGTAAGCAAAGCTTACATATTTTCCATCAATCCTATAAACATGAGGGATTATACCTATGGGGATTAGTCCCTTTATTAAACAAAAATTAAAAGTGTCAGGGGCTCCATCGACCCATACTTACAAACAACCTTACGACTTATTAAAACCATCCAGATTATTTATTTTTCTAGACTTAATCAGCCCTTGACAGGATTCTGCCAATTCATCCATTCATATTCACCCATAATGCTTATTAGAATATTCCCACTATTGTAGTGACAAATATCCATTCCTCAAGAGAAACCAATACTTCTACTACTAGAAATTCCAAAACAAGATTGCAATATGTAGTCCTTCTTCTCATGGAAATAGTGCAAATAATGAACATGCTTTTAATGAAAAAAAAACTCTTTCTAGTAGGCTCATCTTGGCCTTGTCATACCAGTTATGTGATTGATTTATGGCCCATATAGGCCTAGTTTTTGTACTCTACTATGATACCACCTTGTATCACACCCAATCCCCCAAGTACCTTTTAAGGGATGGGGTAGTAAAATTTCACTTTACTTCAATAATCTTTGGTGTGTTTGCTTTGTCACTTGGGTGAGCAAAAAAAAAACGCTTGCATGCTTAGTTAAGCCTGCTAAACAAGACAAAAGTTTGTGATTTTATTAGAAAAAACAAATACACATGAAAACAAATAAATACAACTAAAATCAACTAAGAAATAAATGTTAGAAAAGATTGAGAAACTAGAACCATGAAAATAAAAAAAATGACCAACATATAGCTACCAATGGAACAATAGATTGATAGGCTAAACATCGTAGACAAAGGAAGGGACTTATGAGTCCCCTCTTCCTCCTTGGGAGGGATCTTGAGTTCCATAATTGAGAGCTCTTCTCTTCATACAATGGAAGAAATGATAATGGTGAAGAAATACAATGTGTATTCCCTCAAGAGGTGAGTGGAATGGCCTATTGCAATGGTTCTTGAAGGATTCAAAGAGAAAAGAGGATTCTCAAAGAAGAATTATTATAGAATAACAATACCTTGAAGATCTTATTTTCTTATCACACCCATGGCACATATTTATAGAATTCCTCCATGGCAATATATAATTGGTTCATAGTGTGAAAAAGGGGCCTTTTAGGGCACTTCCTATCCCTTGAACAACCTCCAAGTTAGATTTCGTTAATATATGAGTGTCAAATCATGTTGGGGGTCGGACTAGAAGTGGTTGAGGGGTCAACAAGATCCATAAATGCATCATTCATATAAGTGCATGGATTTTCTCGTAGACAGTCGTGCATTTTGCGCAAAGTGCGCGCCGAGGCCTTTGTTATCATGCACATTATGCGCATTGTGCATGTGCTTCCTTTGGTGAATTTGCGCACTTTGATTTTTGACCCAAGTATATATTTTTTTTCCTTTTGATGGATTTTTTTGATGTAGGTGGACTAATTGTTGTTGGCATTGATGTTTTTCTTCAACCATTGTGTGCAACGTTGTAGATGATTTTTTAGTGATAACAGATGCCCCCTGATGTGTGAGGTTAGGAGCATATGTATAGATGAAATACATCAATGTTTATTTTGTTGAGAGTGTCATTGCAAGGAAGAGTAAAGAGAGGAACTGCAAGAGAGATCCATGAGAGGGAGAGGGAAAACTATGGCACCCAAACCTTTCTCAGGGGAGAAAAATAAAATCTGTGTACAAATGAGGCAGGCATGCCCCATGCTCATGTCATGAAACCAAAATGTGGGACTGTAACTGATGATGAATGTTGATGTAGATAACTTCATTTCTCTCGGGGGCGGTTGATAACAGAAGATGATAGTTTTGAATGGTGAACGGGCTCTGACGTGAGTCAAGGAAGACTATAAGAATTGTCGATGACTCGTAGGCATTTATGGCCTAACAAATTCAAAGGTCTTTGACTGGTATGAAACAACTTCAATAGTTTCATAGTAAGACCCATTGTAACATGGGAGTTTGTTGAATTCGAATGTTATGGGGGTTAATGGAATCAAAAATCAATGATGATTCTTTTTGTGTCATCCGAGACTCCTCATTGAAAAGGTAATGAGAGTCAAGATACTGCCACCCTTATGGAAACTGTGTTAATGTCGACAAGAAGGGAGACACGATGCCAAGAAGCTAAGGGATTCTTGAAATCCAGTGAGTAATAGATGATATCAGGTACTAACAAGTAATATGAATGAAGTCAAGATGTTGTGGGACTCAAGATTACCCTTGGTTGGGGTGTTTGAAGGATGATTGGAAGCAACCGTAAAACTAGATCTAGTGTCAGGGGATGACTAGATATGGGGTTAAACTATTCCAAAGGATAACAAAGTGGGAAAACTCAGAGATTATGGGTACATGGAATTTGGATACTCAAGGTGAATGAACGATGTTGATATGAAAAAAGAGTGGATTCCCCAACCAAGGGCGACATGGGTTGATTTTCCAAAAAAAAGAAGGCCATCAAGGGTGATGACAAAAAATATATGTATATGTTGGAAACAAAGGATTTTTACAATTACCAAAGAAATAAAGAATAATTTAGGTTGATTATACAGATACAAAAACCGGTGCCCTAGTGAAAGATGGCTTGGCTTGTGTAGAGCACAAGTTGTGAAAGAGAACTGGTGGAGGGTGGGGGCCCTATGGGTAGGTTTCTGTATTAGGTAAATGGATGGAGGACAGTCTGCACATGGGAAAACTAATGGTGGATGAGATGGAGGGATAATGAAACTACAGAGATGCAGTCAATAAAACCAAGATGATATGACCTAGGATTCCATTGGTAAAGTTATAAATATGATGAGAGGAGGGATGGGGTTCATTCTCAGAAATGATAAATACTATCAGGAATCCCATCCCTACGGGGTGAAATCAACATGAGTGTCAAGTTTACAGAGGGAAATATGAATAGGACAACTCATGTGGGGAAGAGTGCTAGTGGATGATAGTACCAAAATGTGGTACAGGTGAAGATAATGAAGAGCTGAATGTAGGGATCCTAAAGGTAAATGTCAGAGGGTTTGACTGGGATATGAAATTTATTTACTGAGGGAATAATTACATGCCAGTGTCAAACATATACCTAAAGAGGCTGTAATTTTTTTTGAATAAGTACCTGCACACAAGAAAACT
The DNA here is from genome assembly GCA_009831015.1 of Picea engelmannii. Classification (NCBI taxonomy): domain Eukaryota; kingdom Viridiplantae; phylum Streptophyta; class Pinopsida; order Pinales; family Pinaceae; genus Picea; species Picea engelmannii. The sequence goes on from ML785012.1 coordinate 469,698, forward strand.
AAATACCCAACGTGAACAATATCTGATGAGAAATATCGTATAACAACTATTTGATAAAACTTAAAGTGAACATGCGTACCTGAATGCGACTTGAGAAAAAAAAGGCTCCTCCAGGGCCAAGTGCAGATGATGACCCGGGGAATGTGAATATGTAGATGGTGGGATCATGATCCCATGGATGAGAACAGATTAGAAAACAGAGGCTCTGGGCTCTTGTAACAGAGTGTGGAAGTTTGGAAAAAGGGGCTATATATAGATGGTGGGCCCACAATGCCACATCATTTGTACCTGTCACTATTATTAAGTGGACGAGATAGTTTTGAGGAGTTTTCGAGATTGCGGGAGTATGATGCTACCGATCCGAGAGTGGCGAGAGACGAGTTAGTGGTCCTATCATTCTGCATGTTGTGAAATTCATAGTTTGTAGGTAGGGGCTATATGGAGGGTCTTACAGGGGGTTTTAAGGGTATGTTCCAACCAGCGTGTGGGAAAAGGGGGGATACCCATGCATATGTGCACAGGTATAGCCTCATTTCCTACACATAATGTGTGAATGTGCTTGACACAACCGCGCATGTGGGTGAGAGGGTGGGACAGATAGGCGCACATGAGATGTACGCCTCTCTGAATGACAGTTGTGCACTCATGCATGGTTATTTTTCAGACAACTGTGCATTAGTGCGTATCTGCACGAAGGACAGGTGCGCACATGTGCACAACTATCTAGGGAAAAGTCATGCACTATGGGCAAGCTAAGGGGTTTTGATTTTTTGGATATTTTATGTTTTTTGATGGATGATGAGGCTAATCAAATTTTTTTGTGTGGATGCAGGTGATCAGTAGAGCACATAGCACTATGTCGGTTCACTGGCGAGAGCGTGACTGGGACTAGTTACGAGAGGCTATGAGGGAGCAGTCGGGTGTATGGAGACGCTTGGCAGCCTGAGGGTTGCTCAAGTTCTTTGACTACCCCTTGATACGATCGCAAGAGTTCCTGCTACAGTATCTGATTAGTATGTGGAGCACTGACTTGTAGTTCTTTATAGTGAGGGGGGAGCAGCTGCCATTCTCTGCTAGAGAGTATGTATACTTCTTGACAGGGCTCCCATTTTGTGGGATGGACCTAGCTGTTGATCCCTATATTCCTGGGGAGGATCGGGTGGAAACCATGGAAGCTCGCCATTATACTGGGTCGAACCTTATGTCGGGGTCGGTCGTCTGGATCGAGGCCATTGATGACCTCTTGACTGAGTGTATTGTAGCTATGGTGGTGAGGATCTATGGATCCTTGGGTACTCAGCAGATCATTGGTGGTCAACTCAGGGTGGTGTAGCAGGTATTGAATGGGGACCTGTTTGCATGGGGTGTGATGATGCACACCAAGATGATGGTGTAGTTGAACCAATGTCGACGAGCCGACTCTGGTGAATTTTCTTTCGGTTTTGTTCTGGTGGCCTAGTTCTTGAAGAGGGTGCCTATGTTGTGCTCGAGGATTCCACTAGAGCCAGTGGGGTGATGAGAGTCACGAATGATGCATTGGGCCCACGTGTTGTCCTGACATGGAGGTGGGGAGGGTGGCCACTATTTCATGGCCACGGTGGCTTGAGTGTGGTGCCAGATGCCACAGGTTATCTTGAGATATCCATACATGAGTATGGACTATCAGCATGATCCATACATGGTGATGCCTCTTATGGAGGAATGGGAATAGTGAGGTATGTGTTATAGTTTTATGTTTTGTGATTTTGATAGATAACATTTATTATATATGTATATGGATGTTAACACTATCTCTAATGTTGTTTTGCATATGTAGGTGCCTTTAGTGAGGCCAATATGTAGGCGCCTGTAGTGATGTAGTGTTGGATGATAAAGGGTCCATGCCATAATGACTTGAATTTCGCATGGTTGAGAGTGTCGTGGGAGATATCATAGGCAATCACAAGATCAACTTCGTTGAATGAGAGAAGGTTGACATGGCAGTTGAAGGTGGCCTTGGACTATTTTTTAGCTGTCTCATTTTGTTGTAATGAAGATCGACGATCTTCATCAAGCAAATATAAGGTTAGTAGGAACTACTCCATTGGATAAGTGTTAGGTAAGAGCTCGATGGAAGTGCGTAATATGGGGATTTCACACTCAATAGGGAGGGTGGCTTCGATCCCATGGACAAGGTGGAATGGTGTAAAACCGGTGGAAGTTTTGACTAGTGTGCGATAAGCCCATAAAGTGGAAAAAACATATGATTCCAGTTGGTCTTATGTTTTTTGACGGTATGTTGTAGCATGGTTTTCAGGACTTTGTTGACAACCTCGACCTATCCGTTGGACTGAGGATAGTATGGGGAGGAGAATTCATGGGTGAAGCCTAACTTTGAGGATATTTCTGCAAAGATCTCATTCTCAAAGTGTTGACCATGATCCAAAAGTAACTATAGTGGGACTCTGAACCAGGTAATGACATGGTTGAAGAAAAAATGTGTTGTTGTGTTAGAGGTGTTGTTAAATGTGGGCATGGCTTTGGTCCATTTGGTAAAGTAATCTACTACCATGGCAATGTACTTGTGTCCATTACTAGATGGAGGATGGAAAGTCATGAAGTCTATGGCCCATTTACAGAAAGGGTCGCTTGTGATGACTGGGTGCATAAGAGTTGGTGGAGATCATGCTTTGTTTGCATAAAGCTAGCATTTATTACATCGCTTGAAATCATGGATGCAGTCATGAAACAAAGTGGGCTAGAAGTACCCTGCTCAAATGATTTTTTGGGTAGTGGACATACCGGAGAGGTGACCACCGCAAGCGTCGTGGTGGAAATCGTTCAGGACTCTGTCAGCTTCGTCGATGGTGATACATCATCGAAGAATGGTGTCAACCCCTCCCTGATAGAGAATGTCTCTGATGAGGAGGTATCGGGGGGCCTGATGGAAAATGCATTGAGGATCATCTCGAGAGAGATCAGACCCAAACTTATGTGTAAAAAGGTAGATGAGGAGGCCGTTGTACGAGGGTTCATCGGAGGGGATGGAAAAGAGGCGTTCATCGAGGAAATCTCCTTGATGGGGAAAGCTTTAGCATCTAAAGGAAAATCTGTAAGGAGTTCGGCTAGGACGAGAGATTTCTTGATTTTGGGAGTAGATAACTCTAGATCGTACACTTGGAATATAATGATCCATCGAGAAAATTTTCCATTAATCTGTCGTTGACTAAGCAAGTACTGCATGGGGTTGGAATCTCCTACGACCTTGGTAGTTCGAAGCAGGATATAATGTCACATTGTTTGGACTGCGAGTACAACTGCTAATGCGAGTTTCTCATCATGATTATACTTCAAGGGTGGCCCTGAAATGTTTTTACTAATGTAGTAAATGACATGTTCATGCTCATCATCCCCTAATTCAAAGAGGACTCCTGCTACTGAGACGGTTGAGGCTGATAAGTAGAGGATGTAATCGCAATCATAGTTTGGGCAACTAATCAAAGGGGCATTGGATAAAGAGGCTTTCAAATCATCAAAAAATTGTTTGATCATGTTCATCCCATCAAAATGGGATATCATGATGTAGTAGGCATAGAAAAGCATGTTCTTGAGTGGCATAGTCTAGGACAAAGTGACATAGAAAGTTGGCTTTGCCTTGCAAGCTCTGCAGGTGGTGTAAATTCCTAGGTGGGGGAATTTTTGTGATTTCTTGGACCTTGATGGGGTACACAATGATGTCATGTTGGGAGACAATGAACCTAAGGAGGCGTCCGATAGTGATGAAAAAAACACACTTGAGGGGGTTCAAGCAGATATTGTATTGGCGACATCGTTGGAAAATGATGCGTAAGTCATCTAAATGTTGGGTTCGCTTTTTGGATCAAGTAGTGAGGTCATCCAAATAAGGAAGGATGATACGGAAAAGATCATGAAAAACATAGGTTATGGCCCCTTGAAATGTAGCACAGGAATTTTTTAGTCCAAAAGGCATGACGCGATAAGCAAAGGTACCCCCATTGGTAGTAAAAGTGGTTTTGTATTGATCTACTGGATGGATTTGAATTTGGTTATAGCTGGAGAATTTGTCCATAAAGGACAGTGCTTCATGTTTGACACAATCATCGATGATTTGGTTGATGAAAGGGGTTGGGAAGTTGTCTTTGGGACAAGCGTGGTTGAGATCACGAAAGTCTGTGCAGACGCGAATAGTTTCTTTTTAGTTGTTAACAGGACAGGGTTGGAGACCCACGAAGTGTACACAATGGGGTAAATGAAACCAACAGTGTGTAACTTGTCAATTTCATATTTATAGCCGCAACTTTGGGTGGGTGTAGGGGGCGTTTCTTTTGATGAATGAGCGCGATATCCAGCCAGGTGTTGATTCATTGTTTGACTATAGAAGGACCAAGGCCATGCATCTTTGTATATGACCAGGAAAAAATATCTCGCTATTCCTGAAAGAGAGATTTGTAAGTAGTAATTTCTTTAGGGGAGCATGAGACACCAATGGTGATTTCTTCTATTATTCCAGGTTTAATGGAAATGTCAATTTTGACAGTGGGAGAGATGTTGTCCATGTTGCCTTCTTCAAAAGCATCAGGGGCAGGGATATGGTTTTTGAACCAGCCGACATGCCCTGAAGGAATAAAATCCTTGGTTTCTATTTCGCATAGGGAGGCTTGGGTAGGAGGGTGAAAGGCCTCTTGTGAAAGGAAAATTTCTTGATAATGGAGCACATTCCATGGGAAATCGAGGGTAGTCAGGTCCCTCTGGAGAGGCCAAGATGTAGGCACCTTTAGTGAGGCAGTGTTGGATGGTGAAGGGTCCATGCCATAATGACTCGAATTTCCCATGGTTGAGGGTGTCATGGGAGATATCATAGTCTAGCAAAATATCACCTTCATTGAATGAATGAAGGTTGACATGGCGGTTGAAGGTGGCTTTGGACTGTTTGTTAGTTGTCGCATTGTGTTGTAATGAAGATCAACGATCTTCATCAAGCGACTCTAAGGTCAGCATGTGATGCTCCATTGGAGCAGTGTTAGGTAAGATCTCGATGGTAATGCGTAACATGGGGATTTCTCACTTGATAGGGAGGGTGACTTCGATCCCATGGAAGAGGTGGAACGATGTAAAACCGGTGGAATTTTTTACTATCATGTGATAAGCCCATAAAGCGGAAAATAACACATGATGTTAGTTGGTCTTATGTTTGTCGACGGTACATTGTAGCATGGTTTTGAGGACTTTGTTGATAGCCTCAACCTGTCCATTGGACTGAGGGTAGTATGGGGAGGAAAATTCATGGGTGAATCCTAAATTTGAGGATATTTCTGCAAAGATCTCATTCTCAAAGTGTTTACCATGATTGAAAAGTAACTGTAGTGGGACTTTGAACTGGGTAATGACGTGGTTGAATAAAAAGCACATCGTTGTGTTAGTGGTGTTGTTAAATGTGGGCATGGTGTTGGCACAAGGGCATACCCAGGGTTCAACGCTTCAATAACGCACCAACAAAACCCTAACTATCGACCCTTTTGGAAACACCTACGAAGAAGATGAAGTTTCACCCGAGGTAGAGGAAGGGGGGGTTGAAGGACTCAGGTGTCTTCAACCAAGCTCATACACAAATACGTGATTACAAAACTTAGAAGAACACTTAGACAACAACATGCATTAATTCATGAGTCTCATCCACATCGCAGGTTAAACCCTTATTACAAAACACCGCAGTAACAATAAATATCAAGCACTTCCAATCACTTAGCACATAGCATTAGCTCAGTTCTAGCATTCACAATACCTTTAAGACTAAGAAACAACATCAAATGCATTTATCATACACTATAACAACAACACTAATAAAATACACAACATGAATCATAAATCACATCGCACAAAGCATATCAAGACACAAGATATATGTGGTTTACCCTAGTGTGGGGCTACGTCCACCAACTTTTTCTTCTTATTTATTAGTCTTCAATATTATTACATTTATCTTCTCCTGTGCACAAAAACACAAATCCAACTTCACCAAGGACAGGAGATTTGCACACCGTGTGCTAGATCCTCCTTCCCAAAATTAGGTCAAGGCACAGAGCCGACTCCTCAGTAGCACAGAGCCTTACTTTACACAATCTGACTGCACAAAGAAACTTACAACCTCCTGCACTTAAGCCAAATAGTCATGCACTAATCCAATTAGTAACTAGTACTTTCTACATTACATTCCTTCCTATATATACTTTTACAAAAATTCCTAAACATGGGTAAACCCATGGGTCGACATCCCATAACCCATTACATAAACCCTAGTAAAGCCTTTGCTGGGTCCACAATCCCAAAAAATGAGTGAGATCTCGCGATCTCAGCTCCACCAGGGTGCTCCATCTCTGACCAACCTATCGAAGTCCCAAAAGTGGTCAAACATGACCAATATTTCCTCAAAACTTGGTCAAGGGACAACAAGCCCCCAACACTCACCTATGACTCATCTCGAGTCACTCAGTTATGGGTAACACACCTTCAAAGGAATCAAGCTTCCTCGACTTGTTGCTTTGCTAGAGCTTCCTCCTCAACAAACTTTTGAATTAGTTGCTCTGTAATAGGCCCTTCTAGGCATTGTTCCACTATCGTAACCATTTGATCCAGCTTCGAGCCTCTTCCTTCAATCTCTTCAAAAAGCGTGCAGGCTTCATCCTACATCGGCTGTAATCTCTGTGTAACTTCCATCACTCTACTCTAGATGGAAGTAATCTGTTTTTGGACTGCACACTTCTCCTGTGGTCTCTTCATCCTCTTGACTGTGGTAAGCAGCTTCATTTGTTCTTACATGATGGATGTATGTTTCTGTGCCTCCTTGAGTTGTGCTTCCAGTTTCCTCAACTCTGGATCTTCTGCAAGGCGCTCATAGGTCTATGCACTTCGATCACTCAGTTTCTTAAACTCTGAGTAAAGTGCCATGATTCTTTCTACTGTGTTCCTGGCAGCTTCCTCCCTTTGGTCGTTCACTTCTTGCGGAGTGCTCGGCACTGCTTGGAGTTGTAACTCTGTTATCCATGCTTGAAGTTGTTGAATGGATTTGGAAAGATTCCCTACTTGCATATTGGTTGACTCTGGTTCCTCCTGTGCCAATCCCAACATAGAGCGAAGTTCTTTATTTACCGCTTCTTTGACCACAGTTTGCTCTGCAAGTAGCTGGTCTTTTTCTTCTTGTATATTTTCATTGTTTTGCTCGAACTTCGCCCGAATTTCATCTTTCTCCTTCTACGTAACTCTAAGTTACTCTAATACCTCATTTTCTTGCTTCAAGGCCTCTGTAGCATCTTCCTTTTCTTCTTGGACTCACTGAATTCGAGCCTCTATTGCATCTGCTAATCTTCGTAACTAGGCGGGATCATCTCCTAATTTTGCAATTTACGACGAAGAAGGCGCAGTAGGTACTACACGGCTCGAATGGATGGCTTGTTGTATGTCTTTCAACTCATTTTCTATTCTTTCATACAGGGTCTCCTGCTTCGCTCCATGTCTCTGCAAGATATCCTTTTAAGCGTCCTCCATGGCTGTGATGATCGACATCATCCACTGTGAGAAAATTATTCGACTGAGGCTTATTGTCGTAGGTCTTCTTTCTTGCTGAGGGTTTCTACGAAGAAACATTCCTTTTCTTCAATGTTTTGGACTCTATAGGGAGATCCTTTAGTGGTGTAACTTCGTCTTTGTATTAATTTTCTCCTTCTTCCCCTCCTTCTTCTTGGCTCACTCTGTCTCCTCCTCCTCCTGTGAGTGAGTCAGGCCTACTTTCCTCTAAGACGTTTCCCTCCTCATCACTTTCTATGTTCTTCACTTCCTCCCTTTTCTTCTTTTTCTTCACGCTAGTATGTCCATCATGTTCGACCCAGGTGACCAAGGGGCTTCCGATGATATTGGGTCAGAGAGTTCTTCATATTCAACCGGTACAAGGAACTCTGTTGGCCATTCTTTGGTGATCTCCTCCCTATATTCATTGTTAAGCTTCTAATAGGACTGCAATTCCTCCTTACTCTCATCCCTACGTGCAATGATGTAGATAAAGTATCGATCTACGCAGAACTTCGCTAGTGGTCTGTATTGGTGCAATGTATTTGGTGTCATGCATGGAAATGATTCAATAGAACACTTTAGCTGCTGGTAGTAAGCATGGAAGACAACGTTCGACTTCCACTCTCAAATTCACTTGGGATATTGTTGCGGTTAACTGCGCCATCCAAAGGCGGTATATAGTCTCGCAAGACCGATGGGATATGCTTCACATTAGCCAGATCATCGTAGTTCTTGCTTCGCTTCTCATTAGTATATCTAGAACGATGTTCGGTCAAGGGAGATTCTTGCAATCCTCTAGTAGACGATGTCTTCATTCCTATAGACATAACTCTCTCATCCATGAGATCCACGAGAAGCATAGACTTCTCTAATGCGCTATGTTCGCCTGACATTCACACTTGTAATCTAATAGATCGGGTAGGTGAACGAACAAGTGAGGTAATCAAGTGTATGGTGAGGTCTAGAAATCACAGTGCGATATGAAATCGATTCTCTGTTAGCTTGGATAATCACAGGTTGCAAAAAGTGGTCCCGATGCAGCTTCCGACGGGTTAAATAAGAAATGTCGTAACATATTCCTCCAATGGGCAGGAATGCCTCAATAAATATGAATCAGTCCTTTATGGAATGGTCTCAATGGTCCAACAACGGTCTTTCCATCAATAATTGTGTTTCTAGCCATTCCAGAGCGTTATTCTAACGGTTGGGGCACCTCCAACGATCATATTGCTTCACTGTGGCGAAGTCCCATTTTACATGGTTCTGTTATTCCTACGAGGTTCAAGTCCTGCAGATCTATCTCTTGTGAAGTCTTCCTTCTATTTTTTGTAGCTTCCTACAACTTATCTTTCTTCCTATTGAGCTTCATGTCCTTCTTTCCAGTGATCTAACCTTCTCTAATAATTTCTGGAATCCTCTTCCCATTTGTATTCTTATTCTCTCCTGGTGAAAGAACTTTGCATTGTTGATGCGCTCTTACATATTATGAAGTTAATGTCCCTTCTCTTACTATTTCCAGGGTGGCTATACTTGTTTCTTGCACGAACGGGTTCTTTAAGCCTTCCTATGTTCTTTCAACTTCAACAATTAATTCTCTAGTCCTCTGTTGCTTCGATTTATCCTCTTGTTCTTCTATTAGTCGCTCTATTTTTTCTGGCTATGAAGTCCCTTAGTTCTTGATTTTTTTGTTCTGTAGCTTCCTCCTCTTCTTTCCTTCTGATTTGATCCTTCTCAATCCAAATCTTTCCTAATAAAAATGGAAAATTAAGGAGCATTGTTCTCAACAAACCTAATAACTTCAAAGTCCTCTTCTATTGATTTTTCATGAGCAATCATCGATATATTAGTAACTCTTCCACATAAGGTTATCATATTTCCTTTAAACAAGCCTATCCTTCCCAATGAAGGTATCATAGTAGGCTTTCCCAAAATTTCTCAAGTGCTTTCTCGCATAATAGTCACATGTATTTCTTCATCCAATACACAATCTATGTCGAAGTCTTCTATCATTGTAACTATGCGTTGTTTTTCTTTCAAGATCTATGACAAGATGACATCCTTGTGGTCCTCCATTACTTATTTTAACTGTACTAACATAGTCTGATCTTTCTCTGATTCTTTCTCTTTATCATTCCCCAACATGCTCTTGGCCTCTTGACTTTCTTCAGAGTTTTCTTGTCTCATGTTCATCTTTTCAACTTTAGCAATCATTCTTGGACAATACTCAACCTTATGACCGATATCTTTACAACAAAGGCAAATAGGACCTATACCAGGGCATTCCTTAGCAATATGTCCTGCTCTTCTGCAGTTATAATACAATGTCAATCCTCTCTTTCTTTTAAACAATCCCCAACCTCTCTTGTACTGTGCACTGGGATCACAGTGTTGGACCTGTAATCTGCAAAATTTCTTTCTAGGTACCTACATCCACTTATTAGTCCAACAATTCTTTCTATGCATAGGAATAACGTACTTTTGTCTATTTCTATCAAATTTATTCAGATCAACTCTTTCTTCTAATTGTGCCCTAGTTTCCAGATTATGACAACATATATCAAACATACCTAGATTCATACTTTTGAACCAAAAAAAAAAAAAACCACTTATCTTACCCTTACCAGAGCACAAAGATTTAAGATCTTACCTCTTTCCTTCAGATCTAGTTTCTTTCTTAGCACAGAGCTTCGCAAGTTAAGTATAATACTACGCACTACAACAATAGATCTATGCATAGAGATTTTTTATTTTCTTCAGTTCCTAGCAATCACAGTTTCAGGTCCCGGCAATGGAAACATTTGTTGGCACAGGGGCAGACCCAGGGTTCAACGCACCAACAAAAGCCTGACTACCGTCCATTTAGGAAACACCTGTGAAGTAGATGAAGTCTCACCCAAAGTAGAGGTAGGGGGGGTTGCAGGACTCAAGTGTCTACAACCAAGCTGGGACACAGATCTATGATTACAAAACTTAGCAGAACACTTAGACAACAACATGCATTAATTCATGATTCTCATCCACATCGCAGGTTAAACCCTTATTACAGAAAAACACAGTAACAATAAAGATCAAGCACTTCCATTCATTTAACACATAGCATTAACTCAAATCTAGCATTCACAATACCTTTAAGCACTAAGAAACAACATCAGATGCATTCATTATACACTATAACAACAACACTAAGAAAATACACAGCATGAATCATAAATCACATGGGACAAAGCATATCAAGACACAGGATATATGTGGTTCACCCTAGTGTGGGGCTACATCCACCAACTTCTTTTTCTTCTTTATTAGTCTTCAATCTTCTTACATTCATCTATTCATGTGCACAAAGCCATAGATCCAACTCTGTCGAGGACAGGAGATCTGGGTGCAGCGCACTAGATCCTCCTTCCCAAAATTAAGTCAATTCATAGAGCCAACTCCTCAGTATCACAGAGCCTTAATTTACACATTATGTCTGCACAAAGAAACTTACAACCTCTTGCACTAAGCCAACTAGTCATGCACTAAGCCAATTAGTAACTAGTACTTTCTACATTACATTCCTCGCTATACATACTTTTACAAAAAGGCCCAAACATGAGTAAACCCAAGGGCCGACATCCCATAACCCATTACATAAACCCTAGTAAATCCTTTGTTGGGTCCACAAGCCTGAAAAATCAGTGAGATCCTGCAATCTCATCTCCGCCTGGGTGCTCCATATTCGACTAGCCTATTGAAGTCCCAAAAGTGGTCAAACACGGCCAATATTTCCTCAAAACTTGGTCAAGGTCCAACACATGGATTCATCCCATTTGGTAAAGTAATATACAACCATGAAAATGTACTTATGTCCATTACTAGATGGAGGATGGAAAGTCATGAAGTCTACGCCCCATTTACAGAAGGGGTCGGTTGTGATGATTGGTTGTAGAAGAGATAGTGGAGATCATGCTTTGTTTTCATAAAGTTGGCATTTGTCGCATTGCTTGACAGTGTGGATACAGTCATGACACTAAATGGGCTAGAAGTATCCTGCTTGAATGATTTTTTGGGTGGTGGACATACCCGAGAGGTGACCACCGCAAGCATCATTGTGGCAATCGTTCAAGACTCTGTCAGCTTCATCGATGGTGAGACATTGTCGAAGAATGGTGTCGACCCATCCCCGATAGAGAATGTTTCCTATGAGGAGGTATCTGGGGGCCTGATGGAGAATGCGTCAATGATCATCTCAAGAGAGATGAGACCCAAACTTCTGTGTACAAAGGTAGATGAGGAGGTTGTCATATGAGGGGTCATCGGAGGGGATGGAGAAGAGGTGTTCATCAGGGAAATCCTCCTTTATAGGGGAAGCTTTAGCATCCAAAGGAAAATCCATAAGGAGTTCAGCTAGTATGAGAGCTTTCTTGATTTTGCGAGTAGAGAACTCTAGATCGTACTCCTAGAGGATAATGATCCATTGAGTAAATTTTCCATTAATATTTCATCGACTAAGAAAGTACTAAATGGGGTTGGAATCTGCTATGACCTTGGTAGTTCAAAGCATGATATAATGTCACAGTTTTTGGACTGCGAGGAAAATTGCTAATGCAGGTTTCTCATCATGATTATACTTCAAGGGTGGCCCTGAAAGTTTTTTACTAATGTAGTAAATGACATGTTCACACTCATCATCCCCTAATTCGATGAGGACTCATGCTACTAAGACGACTGAGGCTGATATGTAGAGGATGTAATTGAGATCAAAGTCTGGGCGACTAATCAAAGGATCATTGGATAAAGCGGCTTTCAAAACATAAAAAGTTGTTTGAGCATGTTTGTCCCATCGAAATAGGATATCATGACACAGTAAGCATATAAAACCATGTGCGCAAGTGGCATAGTCTGGGACAAAGCGACGTAGAAAGTTGGATTTACCTTGCAAGCTCTGCAATTGGCGTAAATTCCTAGGTGGGGGAATTTCTGTGATTTCTTGGACCTTGAGGGGGTCGATAGTGATGCCATGTTGGGAGACAATGAACCCAAGGAGGCGCCCGACAGTGACGCAAAAGACACACTTGAGGGGGTTCAAGAGGATATTGTATTGGCGACATTGTTGGAAAATGATGCGTAAGTCATCTAAATGCTAGGTTAACTTTTTGGATTGAGCAGTGAGGTCATCCAAATAGGTAAGGATGATGCGAGAAAGATCATGAAAAAAATAGTTCATGGCCCATTGAAATGTATCACTAGCATTTTTTAGTCCAAAAGGCATGACACGATAAGAAAATGTACCCCCACAGGTAGTAAAAGCGGTTTTGTACTGATCTGCTAGATGGATTTGAATTTGGTTATAGCTGGAGAATCCATCCATAAAGGACAATGCTTCATTGTCGGCACAATCATCGATGATTTGGTCTATGAAAGGGGTTGGGAAGTTGTCTTTGGGAAAAGCGTGGTTGAGATCGCAAAAGTCTGTGAAGACATGAATAGTTCCTTTTTTTTGTTAACAGAGACGGGGTTGGAGACCCACGAAGTGTGGGCAATGGGGTAAATAAAATCAATAGTGCGTAACTTGTCAAATTCAGATTTGATATCCATATCTTTGGATGGGTGTAGGGGGCGTTTCTTTTGATGAACAAGTGTGATATCCAGACAGGTGTTGATTCGATGTTCAACTATAGAAGGATCGAGGCCAAGCATCTTCGTATATGACAAGGAAAAATTTATCGGTACTTCTGAAAGAGAGATTTGTAAGCAGTTATTTCTTCAGGGGAGCAGGCGATGCCAATGGTGATTTCTTCTATGATTCTAGGTTTAATGGAAATGTCAATTTTGATGATGAGGGAGATGTTAGCAATGTTTCCTTCTCCAAAAGCATCGAGGGCATGGATAGGTTTTTTGAACTAGTTGACATGCCCTCAAGGAATAAAATCCTTGGTTTCGATTGTGCATAGGGAGGCTTGGGTAGGAGTTTGAAATCCCTCTTGTGAAAGGAAAAGTGCTCGATGATGGAGTGCATTCCATGGGAAATAGGGGGTAGTTAGTTCCTCCAAGATATCCTTGTCACAGTGGAAAATGCGAGAATATAGGGGATCTTGGGAGGTGGTAGGGGGAACTACCAATGGGTAAGTGGTATTTTCCTCGAGGGGTGAGGACGTAGAAGGGATATCATGTACAAGGTGTGATGGCCCGCTGGACATAAAGAAAATTTCATGATACTTTGGATGGTACCTCATTTTCTCGGGGACTGACGACAAAATATAACGAATGTCAACAATGTGAGCCTCCATGGGGAGTGACTAAGAGAGCTATGACCGAGACGTGTGGCATAATGCGGATATTGTTTGGTGGAATTGAGGTAGATTTTGGAAATGATGAGTGTAATGGACATATTATGCGCATATGGCATAAGTGAATTTGGTTCGTAACCCTTTATTGTGTGTGGTTGAGGACTCCGTAGTAGTAGTGGATGTACTTGGTGGAGTAGTAAGAAATGGGGTTGCTTTGGGGATTTAGATAAGATTGCATAACTTGGGAAGAGTAGGACATCTATTAGTGAGGTGTACTTCTCATTTTCATAGTGTGAAAGGAGGTTGATCTCGGGGAGGGAGTGGAGCTGTGGGAGCGTCCTTCCATCATCTACCCCCATTGGTGGTGGTGGTGTTGCTAGTTTGGGGCGAGGGTGGTGTGGCAGGGGCCTGTACTAGGATCTACATTAGTAATCCCTGTATTTGAGGAGGGAGAGATGGTGTTGGAACCATAGCGGGTGGATGGAGATACCATATGGGGATGGAAAGAACCATGTTTTGAAGGGTGAGAGTAGCAACTACCTGGAATTCTTGGATTCCAGGTGGGGGGTAGAAAAAGGGAATTTGGGTAATGTCTTGGGGCACTGTCTCCCAAACCTGAAATTGTCCTTGGAGGTGGGGGAAATCTGGGACAAGTGGTGCAGTGGGGTGTTCAGGGAGCTCCTGAGGTAATAGTTCTTTGACTGGTAGAATTTCTATGTAGGGAGGGGCCTTTGTGAGAGGAGTATTGTCTCTGAGATCTGTTCCATTAGAAGACACTATGCACACTTGTGTTAAAGGGTGTAGGAGAGGTGGTGCTCCATGATATGCCCCCAACAAGGATGGGTCCTTGAATATTCCAGGACCCATGTCAATGACCGAAAAATCATCTAATCTAGTGCATTCAAGAGGGAGGTTGTTATCAATGTTGGAAGAATGATTAGGCTCGTAATGTGTAAGTTGGTTGATGGTGACGATTTTCCCATTATGGGGGAACATCATCATATGAAACACGGAAGAGGCTAATGCCTTCATAGCATACATGTAGCTATGTCTGAACAAGATATTGTAATCAAGTGGGGCATTGATAACTTCAATGTCGATGAGGATGTTTTTCCCCCAAGTTCTATAGGGACATTTTGGAATATCCCTTCAAGGGATGATGGGTGACCATCACAAGCTCTCAGGATGATGGTATATGGTATTATCTCAGGTGAGCCAAGTTTTTTCCTTACTACTTTGAACATGATGCATGTGGATGCACCTTCATCAATGATGCATCGATGAAATGTGATGTTCTGAATATTAACTAGTATCTAAAAAGATACCAGGGAAAGGAGGCATGGTTCTCTGCTATCTAGATCAAAGGTGATGAGTCTAGTATCAGCTAGGTAAACTACCCCCAAGGAGGAAAAAAATGATTCCCAATGAGATGGAAACATTTGGAGGACCTCGAATATAGACATGGCTGCAAGATACTATGTTAAGTCGTCGACCATACTGTAATTATGGGCTACCCTAGCATGTGGTTTATGTACATTCTGTCATAATGACATGCGGGTTATATAGGGGTTTGGTTCAGTGTTAGGGCAGGGAATCATCAAAGGTTGTCTTGTTGTAGATGGAGAGGGTTCTGGGGTGGTTGGGGTAGATTATGGGGGAATACCATATTGACAACTGTGTGTTTCAGAAGAATCTCTTCTTCATTGGTAAGGAGGATGTTGTGATCAGCTGGATTTCCAGGTTGATTGGGACCCGGGTTTTGATACTGACCCATTTGTGGTGAGGCGGGGATTATCTCACATTCGGTATTCATCAGACCTTGTTGTGGAATATGGTTTTGCAAAACAGTCAGAGGTGGTGGTTTCAAATATGTTGTGGGGCCTGTTGAGGGGCAGGTGGTGATGGAGGGCGTTGGGTGTTCATGGATTCTTTCATCCATTTGAAATCAACAATTTGGGGGAAATGGTGTGTATGATGTCCATACCCACCACATAGAGTGCAAGGGAAGTTAGTTATGAGGTTATTGTTATTCCCTTGTCATGGTTGATTTTTATTGGTTCCCCCGTGGGGGTTTTGGTTTCCTTGAGTCTAGTTTCCCCTAGTGGGACGATTTTGTTGGGGGTTATTTCCTCCTGGTCGTGGGTTATTATTGTTTCAGTTTTTTTATTTTTCTTGGCATTATTTTGATGATGGGCCAGATTTTCTATATTCAATTGTTCAAAAGTATGAACTTGTTGAATGGGAGAGGGTTGAACAAAGTTAACGTCGACATGTGGTTGTCCTGGTGGAGGAGAAACCAACTGGGGAGGACCAGGAAATGGAAAATATGGATTGTTTTGTGGAGATGATCCATATGGCATATAGGAAGTTGAATCACTTCCACTATTGCTAGGGTTATATGCAGGGATTGAGGGTGAACTCATACTTGGTTGAGAGACTGGATGCATCATGGGTACTAGTGAGGGTCCACCCAATGGTGGAGGGGCAGAAAAATGATATGACTATTGATGAGTAGCAAGAGGTTAATAAGACATCCCTCCATATGGTTGCGGATATTTATGTGCACCATAAGTGGGTGACGAGTAGCTGTAAGGTTTGATATGGGTCATAGAACCAATCAACCCATTTGCAACGTGGGACATCGTAGGTTTGTCCTGGCCAAATGGTATGGGTTGGGGTGCATCAAGTAATATTGTGTAAAAGTAACACGATTGAGCATAGATGAGGTCAAACTATTGGGCCTTGCTAATGGCTTCCTCTTCTAACTGAGGAAAAGTGGATGCTACATCCTTGGCAATACCAAAGATGAGTGATTTGAGAAACCAATCAAGATGTTGTTCTTTAGTGGTTTCTTCTTTACACAAACTACGTTGTTGATGCCATTCATGGATGTGGTCAGCTATATGGATAGCAGTGGTTTGTTGGAACTCAAAGAGAAGTTCTAAACCAGTATCATGACAAAATGGTAGTTGGGAAAAGGACAAAAAGGCCTTGGCCAATGATTCAAAGGTCACATGGGACCTTGATTTTTCTTCCACATACCATTTGGTTGATGATATTGTGAGATTATTTGAAATAACCTCAAGAGCATGGAATCATTCATGATTTTGTTTGAAGAGCACCACAAGTTGAAGGTCATAACATGGTTGGCAAGATCTTCCCCGGTTTTCCTTCAAACTTCAAAATATCTGAAGGTGGTTTTGTAGGCATATTGGGCCAAGTGGGGTCATGTAAAATGGGATCATTCGTGATTTTGGTCAAATTAGGGATGTTTATGGATGCCAAGCATGGCATAGGGAGAATTGGCGGAGGGTTAGTTTTAACCATTGTGTGAGTAGGTAATGGACCTGTCCCTTGAGAGGGATTTGGTGGGATTGTACTTCTCCCTTGAGAAGAATTTTGACCCCTACCTCCTTGTGAAGGAGAACTAATAGATGGATGACCTTGGGTATTTGACCTAAGAAAAGTGGAACCAAGTAAAGATGATCCCAAAATAGTAGCACACACGGGGATGTGACATGGTTGAGTCAGGGAGTTGGTGAGACTAGGGGCTCCTCCTAGAATAGGAGGGAGATTTTGCAAGCGTCTAGAATGATGGTGATTTTTTGGTTCCCCTATGGTTTCCAGATATAAAAGTGAATATGTGCAAATGGTGACAAGAGATAAATAAATGAACAAGAGCTTTGTATATGTTTTACATTCACAAAATAGTAGAACTCACAATTGCATGTAATCAAATGAACGTAATACATAAATCAATTGTAAATAAACAAGTACGTCGATAGGTGGATTTTTTCCATGTGGGGGAACAATAAAAACAAATGATCATGTCCTAAAATACCTATCGTCCTTCCTCTCAATTCAGCACTGGGCCTTCCAATAGCACTCAACAGTGGGGTCTAAGGCCACCAAAAGAGGAACTAGTGAAGGTTGAAGTAATCAGTTATAATTAGGGGTAGAGGGTGCATATCCTGAAAGAGCGGATGATATTTCCCAACAACCACACAAAATCTAATCAAGGTGCGATTGCAGCCCAAAACCGCCGCCTAGGTGGATATCCTATGTTTTGACACTAAGTATCTCGGTCAAAGTGCGACATTTAGATTTTCAACCTCAGAAATGGGTCACGGGTTGGATGCCCTCACAAGAGTTGGGTGAATCAAGGAGGGATGCACAGAACAACCGGACCTCGGCTTTCAACCCTTCACAGGTATCTCCCTGCCTTGTAGTGTAGGAACACTTGACTTGGAGGATTTGAAATATCCCTATTCAAAATTTCTTTTGGCACCTCTTGTGGAGGAAAATTTAGTGTGTTTTTAGAAAAAATTTAGATGTGCTGGGGTGAGAGATTAGGGTCAGGACCAACCTCGTTTGAATTAATTTGGCATGGATAATTTCCAAAGAAGTAGCCAGATCTTTTGGAATTCCTTTAGAGAAATCCTACTTTGACCTCCACTATTCTAATAGAAATTATGTGTGTGAGGAGTGTCTTTGTGTGCAAGAAAGTGAAAAGTGTGACAATATTTTAATAAGTTAAGTGTGAGATTGCAACATGTGGACTTCCTATGGTCCTTACAAATATTCTTACCTAGCTTACTATGTGTCTTTGGTACAACCTTAGGGAATATTTAAAGCCCTAAAGAACTAGCAATGTGGACATATGGGTCCTTACAAATCCTTTAAACTCCCTAAAATGTTGTCTATGATAATGAATCTTTTGAAACTATCCTAGAATTGTAGACATGTGGGAATGTATGGGACCATTACTTGATATTTAAACTTCCCTAGATTGTGATCTAAGCTAAGAAAGGCTTTTAGAAACTATCCTAAGATTGTAAACATGTGGGCATGTATGGGCCCTTACAAAGCTTTAATATGATTTCCAAAGACTAAAAGGAACCCTAGGGGGGATTTGTCCTCTCCTAAATGATTTTTTTAAGGGAGATGAAATGTCCTTTCAACCACCTTTCTGATTCCCGAGATCACACTAGGGTGCGGGGGAAGAGCATACTTGAGGGTTAAAATTAACTTCTAGTCCCAAATTAAGTGATTGTGTATGAAAAGTAATAACTTCCACTTAAAATTTTAAAATCCAAATGAGCCATCAATGTGGCAACAAAGAAAAAAGAAAAGAATAGTTGATTCCCTTTTACCCCTACCTGCTTATGTTATCTAACCTTTCTTATGAGAAAGGATTCTAAGTGGAGTGGAGTTTCCTTACAAAGTGCACGAAAATAAAAATATGAAGGCTAGGGGCCCTCAAACCATTCATAAAAATCCTTACAATTTGAATAAACTGAACCTATGCATGGGATACAGGTCTGACAGACATGTAGAGGGCACACAATGTACAAAATGCATAGAGTAATGAAGCATGTTTCACGTACAGTGCACAGAGTCCACATCTATGGGCCTTGAGAGCCACTCACTTCCTGTCACGTGTTGGGGAAGAAATTTCCAAGTGAAATACTCCTTCCCCAACTATGAATTTTGACTTTAGCAGGTTGGGCTAGGCCGATTTTGGTACCTAGGTGAGAAAAAATACAACACTTACATGCTTAGTTAAGCTAGCTAAACAAGACAGAAGTTTGTGAGTAGATTAGAAAAAACAAATACACATGAAAACAAAGAAATACAACTAAAAACAACTAAGAAATAAATGTTAGAGAATCTTGAGAAACTAGAACCATGAAAATAAAAAAAATTGCCAACATATAGCTACCAATGGAACAATAGATTGATAGGTTAAACACCATAGAGAAATGAAGGGACTTATGAGTCCCCTCTTCCTCTTTGGGAGGGATATTGAGTTCCCTAATTGAAATCTCTTCTCTTCATACAATGGAAGAAATGATAATGGTGAAGAAATACAATGCCTATTCCCTCAAGAGGTGAGTGTAATGGAATATTTCAATGGTGCTTGAAGGCTTCAAAGAGAAAAGAGGATTCTCAAAGAAAAATTCTTACAACATAACAATACCTTGAAGATCTTATTTTCTTAGCACACCCATGGCACATATTTATAGCATCCATCAATGACAAGATATAATTGGTTCATAGTGTGAACAAGGGGTCTTTTAGGGCACTTCCTAGCCCATGAACAACCTCCAAGCTAGATTTCGCTAAGATATGAGTTTCAAATCGTGTTGGGGGTCGGACTAGAAGCGGTTGAGGGGTCGACAAGATCCATAAATGTGTCATTCATAGAAGTGTGTGGCTTTTCTCGTAGACAGTCACGCATTTTTCCCATAGTGTGTGTTGAGGCCTGTGTTATCCCACACATTATGCGCACTTTGATTTTTGACCCAAGTATATAGTTTTTTTCCTTTTGATGGATTTTTGTGTTTTAGGTGGACTAATTGTTGTTGGCATTGATGTTTTCCTTCAACCATTGTGTGCAATGTTGCGGATGATTTTTTAGTGATAACAATCTCGAAATCTCTTCTGGACATCACCGTCGTCCTTTGGTCATCATGATATTTCCAATGACTATAATTTTTCTCAAAATTGACCTCTGGATTGGAATTTATGATTTCTATAATCTCCTCGGTCGTTATTGGCCCAACACCACCTCACTACCACATGGTACCCACACGGATATCTGAACTTTGCATCATCTGACGTGGCGCATACCACTTGGATATATGATTCATGGTTCTGACCCCAAGGGGCCTCACAATCATCATCGGGAATTAATCCTCATGGGTAGAAAATACCTCCACTAAAATTTCCAATGATGTTCATTTAAACAACCATTTCCTTTATATGACAGTCCTCAATGCCCTAATCCAATGATTCTATACAAGTCGACGATCCCAAATAGCATGGGGGTTATTTTTAATCCCTAATATTGGCTCATTACCCCTTAATTGGGGCATATTATATTAGTAATGTTATTTTATTTATGTCATCTTTAGGCCATTAGTTGTAATTATACCTCCTAGTCTCCTATATATACCAAGGAGACATTTTCATTTTGAATCATCTTGTACTTAAACATTTAAGTGGGGTAAAAGGAGGTTGCCCCATCAAAGAGGATTATTATCTAAAATTATCTCTTTTTCAAGGCGTTGAGTACTTTTTCTGAGGATTTTCTATGCTATATTGGTATTTGGTTCTTAACATATGGTATCAGCGCTCAAGGTCTTGGAGTTTCGCTGCTACATCTGAGACACCTTGGAATTTTCACTATAATTTTTTTTCTACAATGTTTTAGAAGACATGGCTTGGAGGATACCTATAAGACAAATCAAGGTACGTTGGTTTCCAAATTTAGCTCCTAAGGCCTTATACTTTCGTAGATACAGCCTGTACAAGATAGGGTTCTAGAATCATCCTGAAATGAGTCATTGCGTAATTTTCGCTATAAAAACTTTTTCGTAACGTTTCAGACCCTAAACTTTGGAGTCCATTTACAGAAATTAGTAAGGTATCTATGGTAAAAATTTCATCTTCTGGGTCATCTTAAATTTGTAGATACACCCTGTGTAATATAGGGTATCTGACTAGTCATATTCACTAGTATCAATAAGGTGTTCCAGGTAAAACAATTATAACTTCTTCCTAGAGTATCCAAATTGAGTGGGACTGGTTTCATTGGATTGTGGACAGTCTGTAGTATTTCTGGTGTGAGTTTTAGAATTTTATGTCAATTATTTTTTGCGGGGAACATTATAGAAGTGAGATCTTTTGGAAAGGACAAAAATTGGCAAGTTGTGGGGAATTTACCGTAAATTCCACTTGGCAAATCCAATTTTGATCAGACCTGTGGAATTTCAGAGAGGAAATATCAAAGAACTACATAAAATAAAGTTTCATACCCAGAAGAGTTGAAACTTGGGAGATACAATAGAAGAAATATTGTCTAGCAGAACCACCTCAAAATCAAGGTTCAAAAGTGATACTTGGCCAACATGCCACCAAAAAAGGGAAGTTCTACACTAACTAAGCCTCCAAAAAATCCTACTTGGACTCTTGATGAAGGTGAAGAAATGCGTAGGGACATAAATGAACTACAAAAGAAGATGGATTCAATGGAAGCTAAATTGGATACTAAGATGGATTCAATGGAAGCTAAGTTGGATACTAAGATGGATGGTTTAAAATGGGAGATCATGGAAGTATTGGAAAATTTCATAACAGAGAAGACTCCTGAAAGTGAAAATGCATCCCATGAAATTCATAATGAGGACACAAGGAAGGTGAATCAAGAATGGAGAAACTCCAACTTTGGTTTGAAGACCAACCACGTTCCTAAGATTGATATGAGGAAGTTTGATGGCAAGGACCCAAT
>ML785012.1:495261-505752 GCA_009831015.1 Picea engelmannii
AGAGACAAATTCATGTGAGATTGAACACGAATTAGAAAGAAACAGGCCAAGCAAATTATATTAATGAGGACAAAACATTGCTTACAGCCGTAGATGGATTGCAGCAATTTCGTCAAGTCCTCCTTGTCTACCCCTTGCTCAAATATCCACAATCTGAATGATGATAGCTTCACTGATTTCTCCCTATGAGATCATAGGTCTCTTTCTTCCAAATTATCTCTGTTCCAGCACCACTTATAAAATCATAAGTTTGGTGTGATTCTCCTTTTTTCCAGTCCTCTTTCACCATTAGAAAGCTTGCTTGTATAGCCTTGGAGAGGCTTTAACCACTTGAGATATCCTTGGGGAAGTTGAGGATTTGCCTCCTTCAGTTGAGGATCTACCCTAAGATCATGGCTGGACTAGGGATTCAAATCCAACTGCCTTCCAAGAATGAAAGGATCCTTCCCCCATTCATCTCAACAACTCAGTTGCTTCCTAAAATAGGTAGCGCTCCCTTAAAAGGGTCATCAGAGCGTTGCCGCACTCCCTAGTAGTGTTTAGGTGAGCGCCAACACTCCTAAATACACCAGCACTCCCTCAGAAAGGCCAAAGGAGCATTATAACGCTCCCAAACAGTGTAAGGGGGAGCACCATCACTCCCAGAAGAGGTATAGGGGAGTGCTCTCCTTCAAAACTTAGTTTTTTGAGTGTTTTCAGATGGCAAAAGGTTCATGAGCCCAGTTAACCTTTCCTCCTCTTCCAAATCAAGTGTTTGACATGTGCCAAGTGTCCTCCTGATGTCATTTACAAGAACGACATGGGCATCATGGAAATATGCTTTCTTTAACACCTGCGACACTTGAAGCGACACTTGCAAACCTTGTAATGACGACACTCGCGACACTATCAAAGTGAGTATTTTTTATGTGTAACAAATTGCCCCCCAAAGTATGAAGTTAGAAGACAGGAACTGATAACTGAAATGATTTGTAGACTTTCAAGCAAGGGTATAGACACA
The DNA here is from genome assembly GCA_009831015.1 of Picea engelmannii. Taxonomy (NCBI): domain Eukaryota; kingdom Viridiplantae; phylum Streptophyta; class Pinopsida; order Pinales; family Pinaceae; genus Picea; species Picea engelmannii. The sequence goes on from ML785012.1 coordinate 496,262, forward strand.
GAGAACCTGACAAAAGCTGCACACAAACATCCAACAAATATTATGACATGTTTCAAACCTAAGGAAGGCATACCTATGCTTGGGTGATCACGACTTGCAAGATATGGCCGCCATAAAATACACTGCGGATCCATAATTGTATTGATAAAAAGGTATAGCCACCGAAAATACACTGTGGATCTATACTCCCATGACCTGAATTGATCGTAGCCACGAAGAATACACAGTGGATCTACGAGATGACGAGACATAGCCACGACCAATACAAAGTGGATCTATGTAACAGTATATGTGTCATTGTTCAAAAGAAACTCCATCGCAACCTGGGAAAAGTACATATCAAAGTGATCACTCAACCCAGGGTCTTCTTACCGATCCCGATGTAGTATGAATCTAACCATGTGAATAGATGTCCTGATGTCGAACATGGCAGAAACCACTTGATTACTGGTCAATGATGTAAACAGTTAATAAGCGCGAGGGAGATCACCATTAATGTCAATGATTCCCAAGGTACTCTATTACATTCCAACAAATGTGAATGGATGAACTGAAGTCGAACATCTGTAGAATCATCCGATCAGAGGTCAATGATGTAAACCCACTATCGAATGTGAGGAGGCCTTCCATTGAGGCATGCAGGTCCCAAAGTACTAACTGGTTTCTAAGTCTAATTCCTGGATAATGTGTTGAAGTCGACAGGAATAGGCTCGTCGAAGGAGGGCCTTGATGTATCCCCCATCAATGACACAAAACAGACATAGAGATGTAATTGGTATATCAAATGAGCATGGACTAACATGGGTATTGAGACAAGATATTTGTGATGGCTGACTCTCGAGGCAGATACTTCCCTTGAACATTGAGGCACAACAACAGAAACATGACATGGACCAAAACTTGATGATGCAGTGGATGTTGTGACTTACGTCAGGTGACCCAAAGGAGTGAAAGAAACTCAAAGGATTGGCTCAGTGCAGAGGTTCAGCAGATTATAATGCATGCAAAAACAAAGTGTCGTGTTCAAGGGAGACTCTAAGAGTTACGTAATGTTCTCAAAAAGAAACTGCTTGGCTTGCTTCTTTCAATTTTCCCCCCATCCAGATAGACGAGTACCTCTTTTTAATTTAACGATCTCGAGGAGGGTAACACATGCTCGATAAAACTCACCTTCGATAAGTTCATCTTCCTTTGTTTAACGAACTGGAAGAAGTAAGGGTTCGATCCCATATGGGCCTATCGATGTTTTGTTTAGCGAGTCCAAAGACAGAAAACTCGAAGGTTTTTCATGATTATAGAGTCTGGAAAAACACTTAAAAGAGAACTCTCTCAGTTCCTTTTTCATAAAGTAGTCTGAAGAGACTGAAAAAGAGATAAACTATCACTCAACAGACGTTTTCTTCAAATACTTTAACGAGTGTGAAGAGAACAAGGTCACTCGGTAATAATTTCATCTTTAGAGAGTCGGAAAAGAACTTAAATATGACTCCAGTGTTGTCCTTTTTTGTAATGTTAGTCTCGCGAGGCCGAAAAAGAGATAAATTATCACTCGAAAGACGCCCTTTCAAACCGTTTAACAAGTGGGAAAGGAAGCAAGATCAATCGGCAATATTTTCATGTTTAGAGAGTTTGAAAAGAGCTTAAAGGAGACTCCAGGGGTTTCCTTTTTCGTGTATCCATACAGGTCTGAAAAAGAGATAAAAGTCTACCACGATGCATTCTCATGTATTTACGAGCACGAGAAAGAACAAAGACTAAGCTCGGTATGCCCCCAGCATGAAAGCTAGTGGTTTAACTCCAGAAAGATCATCGGCTGGAGACATGCCCTCCAAGCTTCGATTCATTCATCGAAGGATAAGGGTGGATGAAAAGAAGGTTCAAGAGAGGTGACTGTTTCATTTTTTAATGAGCTTGACACAGGAAAAGAACTATGCTCATGACCTCTGTTTCATTTTTTAACAAGCTTGCCACAGAGAAGAGAAACTATGCTCGTGGTTTCGTCCAGATCAGGGCTTCCAAGAGGATAATACTCTGGAAGGGTACCATGTCAATCAATAAAACGTGGTCATGGCCTCCAGGAGATCTTCGCTGGATGGAATATGATCACTCAGGAAGGAACACATATCGAGGGCCGCGATAGGAGCAAGGAGATTAGGCTCCAATAATCCTACCGAAGAAATCACCATGTCCACTACTGGATCCAAATCGTCGGAAGTTGAAAGCATGGGAGATGATGAAAAATCAACACCAGGAGGGGAGATAGACGGTATATCTGCCCGAATTTCTTCACGAGGGGGAAGAAAAGAGGATCGGTGATAGTAATTATCCCAAGGTAACTTGTCAATGTGAAACATTTCCGTAAGAGATTTGTCCGAAGGAAAAGGTGGGGAAATGTAGTCGATCGCAGACGACAAGGAACGCAATCGTGATTGCATCGAGGAACTGTCAAGTGCCAATAGATGTTGGGCATCTGATGAGGGAGAAGCGGATTGGGTAGAAACGTATGACGTTTCGGTTGGACTAACTGGCACGGTGTCACTTAGTGCATCGAATTCCAAAGGACAAGGTACAATCCAATGGTCAGATGATTCCAAAGATTGATAAGCCATGATCGAAATCATATCGACGCTGGCAATATGATGTGTAGTCGGTGGAAGTGGTGTAGGGAAGGTACCCATGAGGCTAGAATCTTTCAGTAAGCCAACACCAACTCTTTCATATGTGATCTTGTGGTCTCCCAAGAAAGGAATATTGTTGGTAGCAGGAGCGTGAGCATCGATCGTGCAGAAATCCAACTGATCAACAGTGACAATTTTGCCTTGGTGAGGAAATTGTACACATCGAAAGACCGATGAGGCAATGACAGTCATAGCATAAAACCAACTTCTTCCAAGTAACAAGTTGTAATTCAGGGGAGCATCGACCACCTCGACATCAACAGTAACATTTTTTCCACCCAATTGGATGGGCAGGGACTGTAAAATCCCATGGGGATGAAAACCTCGCCCATCGAAGGCGCGTAACATCGTTGGGGATTTGTTGAGTGCTGGTGATTTTAAACCTTTCCAACACGCTAAAGACATGACACAAGTTGAGGCTCCCTCATCCAGAATAGTTCGATTGATTTGTTCATTGTGAACAACAACATCAACCTGGAAAGCAAGTTGGTGGGAGAGTCGAGACGCATAATTATCCAGGTTAAACATGATCTGATTGGACGACTCAGGATCAACAGCACCAAGAGCGGTCAAGAGAGTTCTACATTGACTGGGGCAGTGTTGTAGAACTTCTAACGCAGACATAGCACACAATGCTTGAGCCAAATCTTCAACAATGTTGTAGTTTTGGGAAGCACGTGAACTAGGATTAAAGGTAGCTTTGCGAATAGTGCTCTTAGGAGGGCGCAAGATAGATTCGAACGTGGGTTTCTCAATATGAAGTGGTCCAAATGGAGCATTAACCGATGGAAGACTAATGGAGGATGATGATGGATCCGGTAAAGTGTCGGCACCGTTTTTGTCTTTTCCTTTGTCAGGGTTACCTGGCGTGTCGTAGGTCTTAGAGCGAGTGGTCAAATTAATCTCATTAAACATATAAATATGTGCACTCGACGAGGCCTCATCATTAGGATCGCTAGAACTTCCCCCAAGAGAGGGGGTTTGAGCAACCATGGATTTCTACTGTGGAAAAGGTTGAGTAAGCACAGTGGGTTGTGACTTCCCTTGGAACATTTTGGCCACTTCATTGCGAAGTGGACAATCTCGAGTGTAGTGATCGTCACCCCAAATGATACACGAGAATTTAAATTTTCGTTGTGGTTGCTTTTCGATAGCAGGTGTTTGATTCTTGGGTTGTTCATTATTATTTTTTGATTTATTCTTTGTCTTCTTCTTACCTCCGAATTGTTGTGAAGGGGCAGATTGAACTGCATTCACCTTAGAGATCTGAGTTTGGGGGGAGGTAGAGGAGGGTGTAGTTGATTTGGATTTGATGGAACCGATAACACCATCTGCATGAGATGAGGATGATGACTTAGAAGGATCAGTATTAGCTTGAGTAGCATTCGGAAGAAAATCATACAAAGTACCAGATTGGGAATAAACCAAGTCTAAGTACTGAGCCCAAGAAATGGCTTGTTCCTCTATGACTGCACCACCCATAGTGACATCACGAGCGATCGAGGGTAACAGTGATTTAGTAAACCATTCCGCTAAGAGAATTTTAGGAATGACTGCCTTGATCATCCTTCAACATCGCCTCCACTCATGAATATGGTCAGAGATATGCACGGAGTTGGTTTGACGAAGGGAGGTCAAGAGTTAAGTACCTGTCTCGTAGCGAATAGGCAGTTGAAAGTGTCTGAGGAAAGACATGGCAAGGGAATTGAAATAATGAAAAGAAGCACGTGGTAGTTCAATATACCACTTTGCATCCGAACCAGTAAGTGTTCGCTGGAAAAGACACAAACATACAGAATCATCCATGAGGGAGTTTGATGAACACCAAAAATGGAAAGTCATCACATGGTTGTTCGGATCTTCACCAGGGTTTCCATCAAACTTCGGAATATCAGAAGGAAGCTTAGTTGAAATGACTGGCCAAACCGGTGAATGAGAAATAAGATCATTAGTTAACCGAGACAAGTCTAGGAGATCTAGAGTTGAGGGGAAAGGTAGTTGTCAGTTAATGTGTGAATGATACTGGTGTGGCATAGGAACACCAGTAGGACCATAGATTGGGTTAGGTGGATAGTTGTAACCAGTAGGTCCTCCTACATACGGTTGTTGCTGGCCAGGATAAGAAGGATTCGGTGGTGCATGAGAAACATGGGCATAACCCGATGGGTTTTGAACATTATAGGCCGGGTGATTTATTTTCTCATGAGGAGGATAAACATTTTGTCCTTGAGAATGGTAAGGAGTATATCCCGGAGGTAGATACACATGAGGCCCATGAGGAGGATAAGACTGTGGTCCCGGAGAACTCCAGGTGGTGTTTTGGATGCCACCCGAATAAGATTGTCTGTAAGATGTTCCAGGAGGGACAGGAATGGATACTCCTCCTAGTGGGTTATTATACAAGTGTCCCCCAACATGGGGTTGAGTAAAAGTGCCTCCTGAAGATACTCCCTAGGATTGTGAAGGGTTTCCATCAAATGGGGGTTGCCCCCCTACCAGCGGTGGATTTACGACCGTGGTGTGACTGGAAAATGGAGGTTGCCCTCCAGGAGGAGTATGAAAAGGGGGTTGTCCCCCGGGAGGGGCAGGCCCACCATGGAAAGGTAGTTCTCCAGGAGGGAAAGGTATGGTGGATTGTGGTTTCCCTCCAGCCAGTTGTGTTTGGCCAACAGGGGTCTGCATTCTTAGGTGAGAAGATGCCCCAGTAGGATCATGTGGAACATGTGGAGTTGTAGAGTAAAGACTTGTAGAAACAGGGGTAGAGATTGAAGTGCTTTGGGGAAGAGTAGAGGTGATGAGTCTAGCATTAGGATGGACTTGTGTTGGCGTGATAGTAGAGTGAATAACCTGATCAACTGGGTGATTCATGGTTTGACCGGATGGTCCTGTTTCACTAGGAGGGTCATGAGGATGAAAGGGTTGTCGAATAGATTCGAAATGTTCATAGAGATCTTGCCCCGATGAATTTCTCCATACAGAATGAGCAGGTGTTGGATTAGTTGCTACTACGGCGCTAGGACGAACATGAATCCTATACTCGTCACCAAAGAGTGGTTCCATGGATCCCATATATGTTTCGGTAAAGATCTTCTTCGGTAGTCGTGGGACTTCTTCATCTATGATGTTCCCAAGGGAGTCTAAACAAACCAAAAGTGGTTCGAGAGGATTTACCGACACAGTTGTGGTGGGATTTTCAACCATGCCCAAAGAATCTTCTGGGTTATCTAACGGGGGAGAAATAACACTTCCGGCGTCAGATGGATTTTCTACCTCTCTACGGTAGTTGTCTTCTGGAGGGTTAGAAGGTAAGGGTTGATAGCCTTCCGGAGGCATCCCTTGCATCCTACGTGATCGGCGAAGACCTTTATATTCTATGGGCTCAATTGTGGAGAATAATAGATCACACTGAAAATCGAGGGCCAACTAACAAAAAGAAACAGCATGCGCTAAGAAATCTAGGAATCAACCAAGCAGACAAAACTTCTCTCGATGACCATACTAGTTGGTAATGAAATCCAACGTCGCGTGATCAAGTCGAGAAGGGGCTGGGATATGGTGGAACAGTTACAATGGCGACCTACTTAACGAACTTACGCCTTGCTGCAAGCTTCCACGCAGTAATTGTGGATTTACCCTCCAAGGAGCTAGAGTGAGTTTGACCAATGTCTGTTCCAGGTACAGTGAGACTTCCCTTCACTGTCACCTTGTGTAAGACCCTAAATATTATGGCCACTAAGGTTACCAATTCACAGTTAGCCCCTGGGAGGGTACAGTCGATAGTCCAGTCCGAACGTACAGGCAGGGTATCTAGCCCAAAATCAACTTGAAAGGCTTCCACTCAACATTGTGGGTATAGATTTAAGCAATCCCCATAATATGATATGACTACTACAATCAGTCAAACCACAGAGGGATAATCTTCGTAGCTTTCCTGAGTACGACCTCGTGCGTAAGCCCTGTGTGAGAGGGGGATCCTATGAATACTTATACAACAATTGGATTTGACTCTCCCTAGATCAGGATGCTAATGTTTTTTTTGGAAACTTTGGAGAGTTATGCTCACAGCCTAATCCAAAGTACTAATCCTAGTCTACTATTGGTGGAGGATCCTAGAAAAGAAAATGTTCTAGATAGTTTTTAATTAGCGTTCATTTTATAGCTGTTCTTTACTCAAAAGGGGTGCATGGAAGTGAAACGGATGGAATGATGACTCAATCCCCAAAAATGCATCAAAGATGATAAACAATCATTTCTTTTCGATGAATATCTATTTAAGGGAGAGAGAAGGAGTCGTTTTCACTTTCAAACACTAATATGAAAAATCCTCTATCAATTGGTTCTCAATCGAATCCAGTGCAACGCTAAAACCTTTTCGAAAATGCCTTCTAATATGCAAATCAAGCACTAAAATGTAAATTTTCCATTTGTATGCGAATGATAACTAATTCAATGCGAAAAACTTCTCCTGCTAACTACCCTTTCAGATCAAGGAGATTCAGACAAGAATATGCAGATTTCGCACAAACAACACACCCTCTTTTTTTGCGATCAAACAAGAGAAAGAATATCAAAAACGCAAAAGGAAGGAGAAAGAGATTGGACAATATGACCTCGAAGAACCAAATTAGAAGAGTTACAGACTTTCAAGTGTCCTTCACTAGAGTTCCCGCTCAGTCGGATAGGAGAGAAGAAAGCAGGGGATTGATTTCAAGCTCTCAACAGCAAAAACTCAAAAAGAATGAAGAAGGGAATAAAATATGAACAATAAGGTGTTTACATATTAGGAGGAATCATGTCAAAGGTCAAAGGAAGAATCATTGAATCACAAAGCAACCCAACAAGTGAGAAAACAGGGTTTGGACCTTCAAAAATTGCAATTTTTTAAGAGATTTTGGGCATAAAAGGGATGGCTCTCTGGTATAAGGGCCACCAAAGCATTATAAATCTCTATCCAGCAGCTTAAGGGAGTGATGGCACTCTTCTAACAAGGCAGGGGAGTGCTGGAGTCCTAAAGCTCAGAAAAAAGTTCAAAAAACCCAAAATTCAGTCAAATTTTGACAATCAGGCTAAGTGCGATGGGGTAAAGAATCAATCAGCAAGTGCAATCAGATATGAAGAGGTGAACAAAGTCAGAAAAAAACCAAAGTGAAATATAAGGTCTATGAGGAAGATCAAAACTAAAAGTTTGATTCGAATTTCCCCAGTGGAGTCGCCAGTTTCTGTTGAAGGAAAATCTCCCTACGGACAGGTAGATCTCCTCTTGAGAGATAGACTCTTAACTCTTAAGACAAAAGACACTTAATGTGGACACTAAATTCCTTTCATATCTATACAAACTAATGCATGAGGAGGAAGGATAAAAGAAGTACCTTTTACCGGCGTTTGTCCCTGCACGCTCTGAGTTGAGCTCCAATCTTTCGCTCCTCGATGGATCCTGTAGACAAACAAAGTACGACTACTTCCTACTCTATCAAGATTATTCTGAAATAGATCCATCTACTAAAAATACAAATTCATGTGAGATTGAACACAAATTAGAAAGAAACAGGCCAAGCAAATTATATTAATGAGGACAAAACATTGCTTACAGCCGTAGATGGATTGTAGCAGTTTCGTCAAGTCCTCCTTGTCTACCCCTTGCTCAAAGATCCACGATATGAATGATGATAGCTTCACTGATTTCTCCCTATGATATCATAGGTCTCTTGCTTCCAAAATATCTCTGTTCCAGCACCACTTATAAGATCATAAGTTTGGTGTGATTCTCCTTTTTTTCAGTCCTCTTTCACCATTAGAAAGATTTCTTATATAGCCTTGGAGAGGCTTTAACCACTTGATATATCCTTGGGGAAGATGAGGATTTGCCTCCTTCAGTTGAGGATATTCCCTAAGATCATGGCTGGACTAGGGATTCGAATCCAACTGCCTTCCAAGAATGAAAGGATCCTTCCCCCATTCATCTCAACAACTCATCTGCTGCCTAAAATAGGTAGAGCTCCCTTAAAAGGGCCATCAGAGCGATGTAGCGCTCCCTAGTAGTGTTTAGGGGAGCACCGGAACTCCTAAAGACACCAGCGCTCCCTCATAAGGGCCAAAGGAGCTTTATAATGCTCCCAAACAGTGTAAGGGGGAGCGCCAGCACTCCCAGAAGAGGTATAGGGGGGCGCTCTCCTTCAAAACTTAGTTTTTTGAGTGTTTTCAGATGGAAAAAGGTTCACGAGCCCAGTTAACCTTTCCTCCTATTCCAAATCAAGTGTTTCACATGTGCCAAGTGTCCTCCTGATGTCATTTACAGGAACGACATGGGCATCATGGCAATATGCTTTCTTTAACACTTGCGACATTTGTGAGCAAAAAGCGACACTTGTGAACCTTGTAATGACGACACTCGCGACACTATCAAACTGAGTATTTTTTATGTGTAACGCTAATGTTCAAAGGTTTGTGGCAGAATGTTTGGTGTGCCAACAAAATAAGGTGGAAACAATTAAGACCCCAGGTCTTTTGCAACCATTATCCATCTCAAGTTAGTGCTGGGAGGAGGTTTCCATGGATTTCATCATAGGGTTACCAAAGTCTGAAGGAAAGAGTGTCATCATGGTGATTGTTGATAGAATGACCAAGTACGCACACTTTTGTACACTCTCTCATCCCTTCAAAGATAGTACATTTGCCACTGCATTCATGGAGATAGTTCAAAAGCTACATGGCAGCCCAAAGATTATTGTAAGTGACAGAGATCCCATCTTCACTGGACATTTTTGGACAGAATTATTTTCTTGTTTGGGTACTCAATTGGCTCATAGCTCATCC
>ML785012.1:506896-521129 GCA_009831015.1 Picea engelmannii
TATTATATTAGTAATGTTATTTTATTTATGTCGGCTTTAGGCCATTAGTTGTAATTATACCTCCTAGTCTCCTATATATACCAAGGAGACATTTTCATTTCGAATCATCTTGTACTTGAACATTTAAGTGGGGTAAAAGGAGGGTTCCCCCTCGAAGAGGCTTATTATCTGAAATTATCTCTTTTTCAAGGAGTTGAGTACTTTTTCTGAGGATTTTCTATGCTATATTGGTATTTGGTTCTTAACAGTTATCGCCAACATCCCAACACTAAAAGTCCTGGAAATGACCCATATGGGGAATACACTATATCCAACCTCCCTTGGGGAAAGCATCCTACGGCTCTAATTATATCAACGATCCTAACTAGCACGAGGATTAACACATGTCTCCCTTCCTTTATATTAAGGAAACCAGTGGGGTCCACCTCTGATCTATGGTTATGATTTTATTGTGAAAAAATATCTATCAATGGCTATCATTAACCCTGACATCTTGTAGTTGGTGGTATTTTCCTCCTTCCCAACCTTTGCATTAATATGATTTCCTCCAACATACGTTCGATATTTCCCTACATCTAGAACTAACGGTCTATATTGAAAATTTATATCTAAGGTTTTTGGGCCCCCTTCGGGGCACACGTGTTCCTTATCTAATCCACTAGTGATACTTGTCACCCCAACATTCACATTGGCTTCCCTACTAGCATAACACGTCATCATGACGTCATCACCCCTTTGACTTCTTCTAGTGCAGCCATGTGGAACCTATGATAGATCGATGACTGTCATTGCACTGCACCCATTCATAGATCAATGAATCTCGTGAACTCCAACCTTCATCGTCGGCATTTCTATTGTCTCACTCTCACTTCACCAACTCTCAAATGTCAACGATGATGCACGTCACATCAATGGTTTAGGTCTCACTTCATCTCATCTCCAATCAACAATCTAGATCAATCCTCAGAGTTCCTCCCATTGGGGTGCATTCTCGTCCAAGACTGTAAATCCCTTTGACCATTACCCCTTTGATGGATGGTCCATATATATCATATCATCTGCCACATTGACTACAATTTCCATCATATGCCTGCTACCTGGAATGACATGTGGCACTCATAATGCATCACAGACCACTTCTCCAAATGCTAAATCACCATGGCACATGGCGCAATAACCACTTGACACATGGGGCTACTTTGTGTCTTACATGTCATCACTGAGTACTTGGATTATGCAATCGGGTATTAACACCTTTCCTCCCCATGACATGCTAGCTACCCTGTCGACACCTCTATCACCTAGTACTCACCAATGGAACTGGTAGGTCCCACGGTGAATTGACAGCTAAAATCGCACCACGTCAACTCTTCGATAGACGATCTAGATTACCTTTCATAGTTTCCTCCATCGGAGTGCCTCCAACTTATGCATCCAAGGTTGCTTCAACCATTTAATTACGATGGTACATATACCAACGGATCCACGATCTAGGTCTACATGTTGTGCCAAATCAATAACTGAGGTCAGATCTTCCCCTCCTACCGATCTACGGTTCATATCTCCTTTCAATGTTCTCCCCGTAGAGGTTTCTCTACTTCAGCTTCCAAATCTATTCTGACCATCCTACTTTGATGACCCTCATCGCAATGGATTCGATGATCCAAATCTCCTGAAGACACTCTCTTATGGATCAATGGTGGATATTTGTCCACCCTCAGATCCAATGGTCGACAATTAAGGGAAACCTCCAAAAATTCTAAGCCCAATAGGGCTCATCCTAGTCCTTTTTCCAAACTAGGCATTGACACTTGCCATCCTTCGAGACACATTGGCTTCCATGCTGGCAGGATATGACATGTCAAAATCATCCTTTCTCTCCTTGCACTTATATAATAATGTATGGAACCGGCGGTTGGGACCTTATTCCTCGCACCCAATATCAATGGATTGGATTCCACCTTTTAACCCTTTGATAGATCAATGATTATCATTAACTTGAAACCCTTCCCTTTTGGAGTCCCAACATAGCTTCACACCCATCACTACGATAGTTTGACTTTTGACAGAATTAGCGCTAAGATCAACGTTCCAAAATTCGCTAGGACCGTTCACCGATGGGTCTAATGACTCACGTTATCTCGGAGCTATTTCCATCGGATTCTCTCGTCAACCCTTCTCCAAGGTGCTCCAATGAACATGCCTTTTGACAAAGGCCCGGGATCTAATCACTACGTTGATTCAACGACTATGATTTATTCATCCTGAAAACACAAGTTTTCTCCAGGCTAACAGTTTGAATATGGACTTAGATATTCACGGATTCTTCCAAATTCTCTCTCATGGTTTCACCAAACCTTCAAGGGATATGATCCCTTACTCTGTAACATGTGTAAGGAATTATTTTCCTATCTCTATGATTATTGTAATTCTACAACCCTTCCATTTCAATGTGGGGGTTTATACATGGCTTAAGGCTCCTTAACCCAATCTGGATTTCCTTAAGGTTATAATCTAACTCTGGACTTGGCCTCTTCTAGGTATCTAAGGTTTTTTAGCCTTATTAGGCCTTCAACATGCCATTATTGTATTATTTCGTTCCCCTCAAGAAGTATTATTATATCTTGTTTCTTTAAGCTCATTTTCTTTTCTCGGGCATCATACTACAACAAAATGTCATATTGCCCACACAAGAGGTACAAACATGCAGTTATATTCATGACTACATTCACACGGGGATTCTATTTATATAGTCCATAGTTATTCAAGGTAGGATGCAATATCGTCTTGTTCATATATACAATACATATACAATTACAGGCACCCGTGCAAGTATTTAGCCATGAATTTAAATTTAATTACACAAAATAAATAAATACTTATCTTTTACAAGTTGTGACCTACCAACTAACTGTAGGTGTTCACTTTTCCACCCAACCATAGGCACTGCATGCTCTATAACTTAGGTAGAAGGCCACCCCCATGATCTAGGTGGAAATCGGTGGCCACCCACCTATTCCACTAGCTCAAAAAAAGGGTTTCCACCTTGGCATTTTTTCTACAGATTTTTTGGACCTAAACTTCCAGGATCGTTTTGAGGCCCTAAAAAACATTTTTTGGGCTTGGAATAGTCACACTATGCATTTTATCTAGATTGTGATGAAAAAATGTGTAGTCCTGATATATACCTTTCCAACGAGTTATTGTTCTCCCTAAACCAAGATCGCATGCAAAAGTTACGCCCTTGGGAAGTTGACGTATCAACTACCACCATTGGGGCTCGCAAACCTTTTGACGTTTCATCTTCCAGGGTTAGATTTTTGGATTTTATTTATGTTAAGAAGGTATTTGGAGCCTCATTGTAAAAATAATCTTCTTGTGAATGAACGTAGCCATCACATATCTTCTTAGAGATAAGCTTCCACCATTCTAGCAAGTTCCTTCACTTTGTATTTTTACATTTTTTGTACATTTCTATGATTAATAAAACTTGTGCATTACTGTATTTTTGTGTATCTTGCAATATATTTGTGTATTTTCTTATTATATTTTCTCTTTCATTTCATTCTCACAATAATATGGATCGGTGGTATCATAGTAGTCTACTCCTTGTCATCTCTTAGTGCATGTCCTTGACGAGGTCAGGGTATATAGAGTTGGTCTCGAGCTAGTTTCACTTGAGGACAACTAGCCCAAGCGACCTCCCATGGTGGAAGAAAAGAGAAACAAACCAGAATATTATGTTAATCTGTTCATGGAGGAATCCCTCATGCAAGAAAGGGAAGAAATGAGGGAAACTTTTTCCCATATCCTTTGACGAATGTCGACAACAGCAGACATGTCTTCATCAAGAAACTACTTTGGAAGAGCCACCCCTTTCAAGGTACAAGTTAATTTTGAAATTCATGTGTTTGAATGTTAGATAGATGTGGATTCTTTGGAAAAGTGGTTAAATCTACTGTAAGGTTATTTCTCTATCCACAATTTTTTTGACAGGGGAAATATCACCTTTGTGCTCCTTAAGCTTGTCCCCCATGTCAAATATTAGTGGGAAACCTATTGTGAGAAAAATTTCACAGAGGAGTCTGGAATGTTCGAGGCCAAACCCACTTGGGATTTTTTTATGGATGTGATTAAGGAACAATATTACCCTTTTTGGAACTATGACGACAAGTACATGAGATGGACCACACTGCATCAAGAGAGGGGCCAAACAATGTCAGAGTTCATAAATACCTTCCATACCTTGCACACCAAGATGGGCATCAAAGTCTCCGAGGGACACTTGGTTCTAAAATAATACAGGTATTTACACATTTATATCCAAATCGAAATGGAGTTTTTGGAAATCTCATCAATGGGAGCCGTTGATCAATATGTTGTCAAAATTGAGAAGAAATTTAAGCAGCAGAACAAGCGCAAATTTGGTTCTGCAAATATGCAACAACCAAAGTATGGTAAATTCATCTATAATTCACAAAACACTCAACCTCAAGACAACCAGTCAAGCCACAGGAAAATAAGAGTAACGTGAAGACAAAGAAGGACATTGGGAAGTGGTGCGACTTCCACAAAATCCCTTGGCACAACACCGATGAATGTTGCTCAAAACAATCATTGGTGGCCAAGCTCAAAGAAACAAAGTCGAACCCCGACTTGGAATTTGATTCAGAAAATAATAAAAGGAAACATATCATTGATGTAGAACACACTACTAATGTCAAGGCCACAATAATCCAATCGAAAGAACCAAAGAATCTTGTGGAGGGGGAGTGACTCTTCCATTTGTAGATGTGGGTGAAGGGGACCCTGTTGCATTTTATTGTTGATAGTGGAATCTAGAAGAACCTAATATTAGCAAAGGTCTTGAAGAAGTTGGATTTTATGACAATACCACATCCACATCTATACAACATCGGGTGGCTTCACCAGGGTCGAGATCATAGTGTCAGCCAGCATTGTCACATGTCCTATAGCACCAAGCCCTTCAAGGATGAGGTATTGTGTGATGCTTCCCCATTGGAAGTATGTATTGTTCTATTAGGTCAGTCATATGTGTGGAAGTGTCATGTTGTTTATGAGTCTTGACCCCCTAGCATCATTGTTACTCTAGGGGGTAATCTCTATAGGATACTAGAGGTAGTCCCGACTACTGTCCCGAAAAAATAGTGTCGCAAAGTAATCTCTCATACTGCAAATTTTATCCTCTTCATGATCCGGTCAGAAGTTTAATAGAAGGACAATTAGACATCACCTACATGGGTGCCTCCACACTGTCCAATCCAACAAAATTACAACAAATCCCTTCATACTCCTCATATTTCATCTTCACCTACAGAGTCATCCCACCCTCTAGCATATCATGCAGCTATATCAGATGAACTGATATAACCCCTCCAATAATAGGGTCATAAAAACCTTCAACAAGCTAAGCAGGACAACTTCTTCAGCAAGGAAAGAAGTTCACTGAGGTTCAGATTCGGAAAAAGATTCCCCATATTCCAAGAGAACTTGACATAATGGGGACTATTGATTCCAAAGGGGGGAAGAATGATCCAGGAAGAAATCAGCGGCCACCCACCTATTCCACTGGCTCAAAATAGGGGTTTCCACCTTGGCAGTTTTTCTACATTTTTTCAAGTCCTAAACTTCTAGGGTTGTTTTGAGGCCCTAAACAATTTGTTTTGGGCTTGGCATAGTCATAGTGTAGGATTTATCCAAAGTGTGATGGAAAAATGTGTAGTCCTTACATAGACCTTACCAATGAGCTATCATGTGCCCCAAACAAAGATTCCATGCAAAATTTACACCCTTGGGAAGTTGACGTATCAACTACCCCCATCGGGGCCCGCAAACCTTTTGGCGCTTCATATTCCTGGGTCAAGGTTTTGGATTTTCTTTATGTTAAAAATACCATTGGAGCCTCATTGTAAACGTCATCTTCTTGCGAATGAGCGTAGCCATCACATCTCTTCTCAAAGATAAGCTGCCACCATTCTAGTGAGTTCCTTCACTCTGTATTTTTACAGTTTTTATACATTCTCATCATTAATAAAAATTGTGTATTACTGTATTTTTGTGTATCTTGTAATATATCTATGTATTTTCTTATTATATTTCCACCTTCATTCCATTCTCAAAATAGTCTATATCACCCCATACCAAGCCATGATACCACTAGAGAAAATATCTCTCAAGTTCTACGGGAGTTTGGTATGTGAAGGTTAATCTCCCTCACACCACTCTTGGTAAATGTTTCCTTACATCCACCTAGCCTAGGCCTTCGTCAAGGTTTATCAGACACACTCCCACATCAACCTCACAACCTCCCTACTCAGGTTGGATAACTCCCCCCTCAAACCAGACCCCCTTTTCTTTTTTCTCTCTTACACACACCCCCATGGAAGGTTCTCAACCTATCCTATTCCTTCTATTAGAAGGAAATCACAGGGTCAAACTACGTGCAGAATCCATACTCTGTCTTATCCTTGGCTAGAAACTTCTATTGTCCTAGCCAAATTTCCCATACTCGTATTCATAGGGGTGGTTGGTTGTTCAACTAACTTCTCTTCGCATTAACTGATTTTCATTGGGATCATGGCTAAGGAAAGTCTGAATATTTCCAAAATAATATATTAGCAAGGAGGCTTGGGTTATTTTAGCATAATGAACCCCCTCTCAAGGCTTCCTCACTGTTTCCTCTAGTGGTATCATAGTCAATACTCAAGGCTTCACCCCACAATCAGTTGTTGGCATTTTCAATTAAGCAGAAATACATTCACAATATTTACATGCCATTGCATGGTAATCACTAATTATGATTAATTACAAGTTGGGGAAAACATGGGTGTTACACACTCACATTACACAAAGAATTTACCCTTGAAACCTAAACCGGGAAAACCAACAACCTGTTTAGAGCCACACCTCTAATCTTCTATTCATTGAAATGTCTTCATTCTTTAAAATACAATACATATATATGATCCCACGACATCCAAAACCCCTAATCCATTGCTTTTATTAGTCAGTAACCCTAATTTCTTAATCGGAATTAGAAAACCATCAATAAAAACCATGTGCTGAAAAAACCTCCAAAAAACAAATGCAAAAAACGCCCAAAAAAAAATTCGGGGGCACTGCACCCATGTGACCCTTCAGGTAGGGGGGGATATCACCCCCCCTCCCCCCTCTAACCTCCCCACATGACCTACACAATGAAAACACTAGATTTAGTCGTGCAAAAAATGTAACTCATACACAAACAAGTTTTAGTTAATTTTTTGACATTTCTAATTATAAGTGCATGCATAGAAATTGTGGCAAAAGGAAAAATACTAAAGCGAAACTCTTGGGAGCCTGGGCATCACTTTGGCTTGATTATTACTTATTGCTTCCTGATCTACATTTGCTAAGTGACTCAAAGGTTTTTATCGATTGGTTAACAAAAGATGGCAGTTTACAGGTGAGCTCTTTGGAGGGATGGAAAGATAGAATTATAACGCTGACTGGGAGCTTCCGCTTCATTACTTTCCAACATCTTTATAGAAATTTTAATACTGAAGTGGACATTTTATCAAAGCAAGCAATTGAGGATACTGAAGGCATACTTTTTTACCAAAAGTGGACCAATGGAGCAGCTAGTCCAAGGAGACAATTCAGAATCCATTAACCATTGATGGTGATTCCATATATTTCGACAGTATAGCCTTTTGGTTTTTATTTTGATAGTATTTCCTATTTTGATTTTTTTCATAGATTTGGAGTAGGACTACCTACTCACAGTTATTTGGTGATAGAGTTGAGACTCTTTTTGTAACTTCTATGACTATTTTGTAAGTTATTTTGAACAACAGTTTCATCCTCCCAATAAAATTTGGAAAAAGTCTTTGGAGAAGCATTAGCAGTTATAAAAAAATTATATGCTATAATATAATTGAGCGAATTTTTTTCCATGAAAAAAAAAATACATGCATAGAATATTAAAAGTTACACACACAACTTTAAAACGTGACATATAAACTTACAAACCATATGAATATAAAATCACTGGCACCAACTTTACTAGAAATTTTGAAGTACTTCCCAAACCCTATAAGTCCATACTCTTCAAATTCACTTATCATCAACAAGAAGCCATTAAAAATGTTTCCTATTTGTGATGGACGTTGTTCACTACAATCTTAAGTCAAAAGGCAACATTGGTACATGCGTGGTGTTTGGAAATGGCCCATACATAATTGTTGTGAATATCTTCATTGGAATTAAGATAATTGTTGTGAATATCTTCATTGGTATTAAGATAATTGTTGTGAATATCTTCGTTGGAATTAAGTTATATATAGAGAGAGAGATAATTTTAGGTTTTTTCGATATCTATATGATTAGATACAGAAAAAAGAATATCATACAACACTGGAAAATACATTCACATGGGACCAAGGTAGACAATATTCTATTTTATGATTCTTTTGAGGCCGAAAGACACTCTCTCGTGCATGGACACAAATAGGCACACAGCCATAGTTATCAATCACTTTTCGTTCTTAAAAAAAAGTGATGTTATGTAGCACCCTCTTAACACCATTTTCTTTAAAAATATATACAAGGTTCCAAAAAATATATATATCAAATTTGTATACTTTGCTCACCTCGCGAGAGTGGTGATTGAGGGCGAGGATATCAATGTGAGCACATTTAAATTATCATTTAGAAACAATAATGTTTTTTTAAAAATAGGTAGAAAATAGGTAAAAAGGATATTATTAAAAAACCAAATTTTAATTGAATTTTTTGTTTTATTATAAAGAGAAATTAAAATATAATTATTAGTTATAATATTAATAACTTAAATTATATATATATATATGTGTGTGTGTGTGTGTGTGTGGATTATTGAGATGGTTGTAGATTTAATAATATTATTGATTTTTTAAATCTATGGATACGATTTTTGTGGATATGATTAAGGAACAATATTATCTTGTTGGGAACTATGACGACCAGTACATGAGATGGACCACGTTGCATCAAGAGAGGGGCCAAACAATGTCGGAGTTCACAAATACCTTCCATACCTTGCGCACTAAGTTGGGCATTAAAGACTCCGAGCGACATCTAGTTTTAAATACTGCAGGGATTTACACATGTATATCCAAATCGAAATGAAATTTCTGGACATCTCATCAATGGAAGCCACTTATCGATATGTTGTCAAAATCGAAAATAAATTTAAGCAGCAGAACAAGCAGGAATTTGGGTCTTCAAATACACAAAAACCAAAGTATGGTAAAGGCATACCTAATTCACAAAATAATCAACCTCAAGACAACCAGTCCAAACCACAGGAAAAGAAGGGTAACGGGAAGACGAAGAAGGACACTGGGAAATGGTGCGACATCCACAAAATCCCTTGGCACAATATCGATGAATGTCGCTCAAAACAGTCATTGGTGGGCAAGCTCAAAGAAATAGAGTCGAGCCCTAACTTGGGCTTTGATTCAGAAAATAATAAAAGGAAACATATCATTGATGTAGAATGCACTTCCACTGTCATGACCACAACAATATAGCTAGAAGAACCAAAGGATCCTGAGGAGGGGGAGTGCCTCTTCCATTCACAGATGTGGGTGAAGGGGACCCTACTGCATTTTATTGTTGATAACAGAAGCCAAAAGAACCTAATATCAACAGAGGTTGTCAAGCAGCTGGATTTTTCGACAATACCACATCCATAGCCATACAACATCGGGTGGCTTCATCGGGGTCGAGATCTAAGTGTCAGCCAACAATGTCGTCTGTCTTACAGCATCAAGCCTTTGAAGGATGAGGTATCATGTGATGTTTCCCCACTGGAAGTATATGATGTTCAATTAGGCCATCCATATATGTGGAAGTGTCATGTTGTTTATGAGTCTTGACCCCGTAGTATCATTGTTACTCTGGGGGGTAATCTCTACGTGATACTAGAGGTAGTCCTTACTATTGTCCCAACAAAATAGTGTCGCAAAGTAATCTCTCATACTACAAAGTTTAGCCTCTTCATGATCTGGTCAGAAGGTGAACAAAAGGACACTGCAACCACTGTAGCCTCGGACCAAGACCTTTCTATAAAGCTGAAGCAGATTGTAGAAGAGCACAAAAATATCATTGGATCACCTACAGGGGTGCCTCCACGTTGTCCAATCCAAAAAAATTACAACAAAGCCCTTCATACTCCTCATATTGCATCTTAACCTATAGAGTCCTCCCACCCTCTCGCAGATCATGCAGCTAGATCAGTTGAACTGATCCAACCTCTCCGACAATAGGGTCATAAAAACCTTCAACAAGTTAAGCAGGACAACTTCTTCAGCAAGGAAAGTAGTTCACCAAGGTTCAGATTCGGAAAAAGCCTCACCATCTTCCATGAGAACTTGACATAATTGGGACCATTGATTCCTAAGGGGGGAAGAATGATCTAGGCATAAATTGGTGGCCACCCACCTATTCCACTGGCTCAAAACATGTGTTTCCACCTTGGCAATTTTTCTACAGTTTTTTGGGTCCTAAAATTCTGGGGTTGTTTTGGGGCCCTAAACAATGTTTTATGGGATTGGCATAGTCACACTGTAGGATTTATCGAAAGTGTGATGGAAAAATGTGTAGTCCTTAGATAGACCTTTCTAATGAGCTATTGTGTGCCCCAAATGAAGATTGTATGAAAAAGTTACGCCCTTGGGAAGTTGACATATCAACTACCCCCATTGGGGCCCACAAACCTTTTGGCATTTCATCTTCTGGGGTTAGGGTTTTGGATTTTCTTTATGTTAAAAATGCCATTGGAGCCTTATTGTAAACATCATCTTCTTGTGAATGAGTGTATCCATCACATATCTTCTCAGAGATAAGTTTCCACCATTCTAGTGAGTTCCTTCACTCTGTATTTTTACAGCTTCGATACATTTCTGTCATTAATAAAAATTGTGCATCATTGTATTTTTGTGTATCTAGCAATATATCTATGTATTTTATTATTATATTTTCACCTTCATTTTGTTCTCAAAATAGTATGGATCACCCCATACCAAGCCATGATACCACCAAGAAAAATCTCTCTTAGGTTCTACGGGAGTTTGGTATGTGAAGGTTAATCTCCCTCACACCACTCTTGGTAAATGTTTCCTTACACCCACCTAGCCTAGGCCTTCATCGAGGTTTATCAAGCGCTCTCCCGAATCAAGCTCACAACCTCCCTACTCTGGTTGGATAACTCCCCCATCAAACCAGACCCCGTTTTATTTTTTCTCTCTTACACGCAACTCCACGAAAGGTCTCATATCCCCCTAGACTCTGTCTTATCCCTATCTGACAACTTCTGTTGTCCTAGCCAAATTTTCCATACTCATATTCATAGGGGTGGTTGGTTTTTCAACTACCTTCCCTTCGCATTAACTGATTTTCCTTGGGATGAGGGCTAAGGAACGTCTGAATATTTCCAAAATAATATATCAACAAGGAGGCTTGGGTTATTTTAGCATAATGAACCCCCTCTCTAGGCTTCCTCAATCTTTCCTCTAGTGGTATCATGGTCAGTACTCAAGGATTCACCCCACAGTCAGTTCTTGGCATTTTCAATTCAGCATAAATGCATTCACAATATTTGCATGCCATTGCATGGTAATCACTAATTATGATTAATTACAAGTTGGGGAAAACAAGAGTGTTATACACTCACATTACACAAAGAATTTACCCTGGAAACCTAAACTGGGAAAACCAACAACCTGTTTAGAGCCACAACTCTAATCTTCTATTCATTAACATGTCTTCATTGTTTACAATACAATACATATATATGATCGCACGGCATCCAAAACCCCTAATCCATTGCTCGGATTAGTCAACAACCCTAATTCCTTAACCAAAATTAGAAAACCATCAACCAAAACCATGTGCTGAAAAAATCTCCAAAAATCGAACGCAAAAAATGCCAAAAAAAAAATCGGGGGCACTGCCCCCTGTGACCCTTCAAGTGGGGGGGCTAGCAACCCCCCTCTAACCTCCCCACATGATCGACACAATGCAAACACTAAATCTAGTCGTGCAAAAAATATAACACATACCCAAACAAATTTTAGTTAATTTTTTAACATTTATAATTATAAGTGCATGCATAGAATGTTGAAAATTACACATAACTTTGAAACACGACATATAAACTCACAAACTATATAGATATAATATCGTTTACACCAACTTTTATAGAAGTTTTGAAATACTTCCCAAACCCTATCAATCCATACTCTTCAAATTCACCTATCATCAACCAGAAGTCATTAATAATGTTTCCTATTTGTGATGAACGTAATTCATTACAATCTTAAGTCAAAAGGCAACAATGGTACATGCAATTGTGGCGTTGGAAATGGCCCATGCATAATTCATTCATAATTGTTGTGAATATATTTATTGAAATTAAGATAATTGTTGTGAATATTTTCATTAGAATTAAGTTATATATATATATATATATATATATAATTTTAGGATCTTTGGTTATTTACATGACTAAATACGGAAAAAAGAATATCGATTGGAGCAGGTGTGACGTGATAATTGTATACAACATTGGAAATACATTCACATGGGACCAAGGTAGACAACATTCTATTTTATGATTCCTTTTGACACCCTCTAGTGCATGGACACAAATAGGGAGACAACCATAGTTATCAATCACTTTTCAATCTTTAAAAAAGTAGTGATGTTATGTAGCACCGTCTTAACACCATTTTCTTTTAAAATATATATAAGGTTCCAAAATATATATATCTCAAATTTGTATACTTTGCTCACCTCGCGAGAGTGGTGATTCAGGGTGAGGATATCAATATATGTATGTGCGCATAATTAAATTATTATTTAAAAATAAGAATATTTTTTAAAAATGTGTAGAAAAAGATGTTATTAAAAAACTAAATTTTAATAGAAAAAATATTTTTTTATTATAAAACACGTTATAGGATAGAAATTAAATTATGATTATTAGTTATAATATTGATCATGTAAATCTTATGTTATATATGTGTGGATTATTGAGATTGTTGTAGATTTAATAATATCATCTGGTTTTTTTTTTTAAATGGATGGAAATTTTTTATAAGATTTATTTTCTATTATAAAACTTTTGAATAAAAGACAAGTTAAGTGTCAATTATAATAATATTTAATTATAATAATATTTAATAATTTTAAAGGATTTGATTAGATTTAAATATATAATCTCTTTATTAACAATAAATCTTAATAAATAAAATTTTAAAAATATTATTAATAAATTTATATAAATATTAACAATTTTAATATATAAATCATACACTATTATTTAAAATATTAAATAATAATATTAATAATATTTTTTAATAATATTATTATTTTTTTAAATAATATTTTTTAATAATATTTTCGTAGATTTTTTAATAATATTATATTTTTTTAAATATGGATGGAAATTGAGATTAAGTTGAATTAAGGAAGGAAGTTCAAAAAGTAAAAGAAACTAGGAAAGAAGGAAAATGGGCAATAATTAGAAATCAAAAAGTTATTGTTAGGGATAGAAACCAAAAATATAATAATAAATAGGAATTTGGGACACTTGGGATCCTTTTAAAGGTCCTATAATTAATATATTTTGAAATCCATTTTGAATTATTTTGAATTTTAATAAAACTTTAAAGTTTAAATATTAATATTGTATAATCTATTTCAATTTTTTGGGTGATCTAGAGTTCTATGGCTATACATAAAGAAAAAGTGGTCCAATTTTTTTTTATTGTAATTAAAGTTTATTAATATTTCTTTTTATTGTAATTAAATTTTATTAATATATTTTGAAATCCATTTTGAATTTTGATAAAACTTTAAATATTAATATTGTATAATCTATTTCAATTTTTGGGGTGATCTAAAGTTCTATTGCTATTAAAAAAATTTTATTGTAATTAAAGTTTATTAATATATTTTGAAATCCATTTTGAATTATTTTGAATTTTTATAAAACTTTAAAGTTTGGGGTAATCTCTAGTTCTATAGCTATACTTAAAGAATCACAAGTAAAATTCTAAAGAATCACAAGTAATCATTTATCCTCTTAAGGTCTAATAGACCAATCGGTCTTAGTGGATGTTCTTCTTCTTCTTCTTCTTCTTCTTCTTCTTCTTCTTCTTCTTCATCATCATCATCATCATCATCA
>ML785012.1:521413-536842 GCA_009831015.1 Picea engelmannii
CATCATCATCATCATCATCATCATCATCATCATCATCATCATCATCATCATCATCATCATCATCATCATCATCAAACCTTAATAAATAAATGTTTTAAAATACTATTAATAAATTTATATAAATATTAATAATTTTAATATATAAATCATACACTATTACTTAAAATAATAATAATTATTATAATATAAAAATATTTATAGGGAAATTGTTTAATTTAATGAGAATCTATGGCTGCGACTAGGATTTAACCTATCCGCACCTTGCGAAGAACTTCGTCGCGACTTGTTGCAACTTGTTGTGATCGCTTGGTTGCCAGTATGTCGGATTTGTTTGTGGATGCAGGTTTTTTTTTTAGCCTCGTTTTCACCTTGTTTGCAATTTCCTGTCGCCCCCATATCTGCTCACCGTCGTCGCCATCTGTAGATATCTATCGTCGTTCGCAGTGGGTGGTGTGTGTTCGCCCCAAAGAGCAGGATTGGTCGTTGTCGAGTTTTTCCTCTTGTGTCTTAGTTCGGCCTCGCATGGCCTCTCCTCCCTTGGAGATGCATTTTCGATGTGGTTCTTTCTCTGGATATGATGACTACTTGTAGATCTATGGGTGTTTTTCTAGCAGTAGGGGTTTTGGGCGAGTGCAGACAGGTTCTGGTATCTTGTGCCCTCTCACTTTGATTTTTTAAGTGCTTTTGTTGGGGTTTTGGGTTGTCATTGCTTTCGATGCTAGAGTTTCTCTTTTGTGGTGATATCTCTTCTCTGCAGCTTATTTTCTTCTCCTTTTTCTTTTCCCCCCTTTCAGTGTCGGTTCATTCAGGGTTTGATGCATATTCGAGGTCTCATTTTCTCTGGTGCTAAGGAGGTGGTGCCGTGTTCATTTTCATAGTGCGGATTTTTTCAGGATTTTGTTCAGTCCCTTTCTGTTTCTTGGAGGATGTATGCTGCTCTGACCTAGTCCGTCTAGCTTCTGGGGCATCATTTGGGGTTTGTTTACTTGCTCCCGACGAGGCCTAGGGTTCACTACTTGGTTTTGTTCTTGCAGACTTGTGATGGCTTTTGGTAGGTCTTTCACTATTCTTTGAAGGGCTTCTTATACCTATCAATGCTCATATTATTATATTGTATTGGATTTTCCTAACCTGTTCAGGACAAAATGACTTGTTGATTGAGCGACAAAATGCAAGACAAAATGGCTTGCTGATTGAAGCGACTAAATGCATTACTACTGACACAATATTTAGAATGTAAATTTTATCTATACAAATAAAATTTAAGCTTTTTTCTTTTGGAAAAAAATAATAAATAGATTTATGATTAAAAACTAATAATTATACCTACATATTCATCTTATGAATCGTCTTTAGACCTAATCTATTTAAAAAAAAACAATTATGGACAATATATTCGGACTTTATGGACAATTATGGGACAAGGCAATCGACACGTGTCTAATCCAACGATGTTCACATGGCATGATTCGACGACGACGTATAACATAATAATAGGGATAGGATTCAAAATATATATCTTATTTATAATATAAAAGGGTTCTGTTTAATAGTAAGGTTTAAAATTAATGGAAATTACAAATTATTACAAGTATATTGAGTTAGTTGGATAGGAAAAAAACATTTTTTAAGGTTATAGATTTAATTTATAAAAATAGTTATGTATGATTATATATTAAGTAATTAAATCGTGTTTAAAAAAAATCTTTATTTCTTCACATAATTTAATAAATATTTTTTTAAATCTAATATCTAAATATTTTATTTAAATGGAAGAAAGACCCTAATATGTATCTTTTCATTCAAAATTATTGCATGTGAAACATGCTTTAATATGGCATATAGGGTAATATTTTTTTGTGATATCATATATGAATCTTAAATTTTGTGATGTCATATATTAATCTTAAATTTTGTTATTGTTTCGACATAACTATGTTAGTTAATATAAGTATGAATAAAAGAGACGTTTCATATGATTGGGTGATGTTAGTGAACACTCTTTTATGTTAAAATAAAATATTAGGAAAAATGCAGTTTTATATTTATTAATTTTCATAATATAATAAACAATTGTTAATTAATATGCATTTATCTTAATTTTATTTTTTTTAAATAATAAAAAAAGTTTGTATTTCATTTCTTTTATATGATTAATAGATATAAAATTGAGATAAATCTATGTTAATTTAGTATTGATGTTTATGAATGAGGAAAAGCAGTTAATAAGATAGTAAGAATAATTAAAAAAAGGGAGTGCTTGTATTAACTTGAGAAATATCAAGTTAAGTAAGTTAAAGCTAATTAGATCAAGGAGTGAGAGAAAGATAAGAAGATAAGACATAAACAATATAAGATTGAACTTTACCAGTGGCCTTTAAAGAAACATGGGATGAAGGGTTTCTCTTAACATTTGAGGTTAAAATTTTTTGAGTAATACACTAGAATGAAATTGTATTTTGGGTAGAAATCAACATATGGACTATAAAAAAAAGTTAGTGTTGAGTGCTCCTCTAAACTTGATAAGATCCATGTGTCTATTCATATTTCCTTAAATAATTGGGTAGTAAGGTGAGAAGATTTAGTGAGAGATTAATTTAGAGGTATGTAACAACTTTCCTCCATACCTAAGTAAGTTCTTCAATGAAAAGAGTAACACACTTGTGGTCATTATTATGAATCTACATTATCAAAATGTGAGGATCCCTAAGCATCATAGTAAAGTACTTATTACTAAGTCAGTGATATATTTTTCAAACTCAATTGTGATACTCACTAGGAGCCTAGGATGTGTAGTGTGAAGGGAAACATCAAATTATAGAGAATTTATAATAGTCATTGTAGATTTATCTTAACTTCAAATCTATTAAGCACCGAGAAGATTTGAAAAAAATGAGATGCAAATATCTAGGCGCTTAAAATATCTTGATTTAAGATTGATTTTTTGTTGGATTACCTTCGTTGACCTTGGTCCACTTGATAAAAAAAATGCTTTAGATTCCTCTTCTTCTAGTGGTTTATATGATTTCATTACTGTGTGTGTGTGTGTGTGTGTGTGTGTGTGTGTGTGTGTTTGTGTGTGTGTGTGTGTGTAATGAATTTTTTAAAATATTATATACACTACAAGAAAAACACCTTCTAACAAAGGTTTTTGCATAACCTCTCCAAAAAAAAATCCTCCTTGTATGTTGCTATTCAAGGTTTGTTCTCAAAAGTTTTGGAAAAGGTTTTTTAATCAATGCACTTAAATAATAAGTGGACCAATGCATTACCATGTACAATGCATTAAATGAGCTTAAACATTTTTCTATGCAATATTGGTTTGACTTATCTTAAAAGAAACTAATTAGTCTGCACCCATAGAAGATGCCCTGGTACGTTCCTTATATAAGTGCACTGGAGAACAATTTGATATTCCATGATATCACATGCATTGGTGTATCATTAAAAAATAAATGCACCAACGTGTTTATATGTAAGAAGCATTGAACTAGGTTAAGACATTTTGTTATAAAATATAGGATTTTTATTTAAAGATAAAAAATAAAAATCTAAACAATGCACTTAATTATAATGAGTAACACATTAGTTACCCTCTTATGCACTATGTACATACTTTATTTCATAGGCCTACACTAATTAGGTGGCCTACCATTTTTTTTTGACAGTTTTGTTTTTCTTTAGATTTTTGTCGTGCTATGTTTGATGAGAACATGGTCTTCCCCTTTCCTTTAGTGATCCATAAACCGGAGGATTATAGTCTCACCATTTCACCAACACAGAAGTCTTTGTAACAAATATAACCTTGGCCCTTTATTGACGGGAAAAGACTCGACCAATCAATATTTCATTGAGTTGGTCCAAAATACTAATGAAGTTGAATACCTGGAAGTCGATATGGGGAATGAGTCGAAAGAAAAATGAGCTTGGTCGAGTTGGAGACAAGGCAAGTCGACCAAGTCGATTTGACCTAAGTTGGGTCAACCAAGTTGGATCAAACGAAGGTCAGGTCGACCAAAAGAGACTAAGAGTCGAAGGGAGGGTGGATTCAGTCGACCAAAGATTCTTGTTAGTTGAATGCAAGAGAGGAACTCGACCAAGAGTAAAGCCAATTCTGAATGAGTCGACTTGAGGTCCAAATAAAAAGTTAAAGGGAGAAATCGATGACCAAACATGAAGGGGAAACTTGAATTTAACAACCAATTGTTGAGCAAAAAGTATACAAGTGAATTTGATAGCCCAGGGTATATTAAAACATTTAGAGGACGGATTCAACAACCAGTTGTGTAGAAAAAAAATTGAAGTGATTTTTGGTGACCTACAATGCACAAAAAATGTAGGCAAGTCAATTGAATTTTCATTGGAAATGAAAAACGTTTTAGAAGTCGACATGGCACTCAACGACGGAGAAAAACGTTTTAGGTTGAATTTGGTAGCCGACGGATGGGAAAAAATGTGTATATGGTATGTGGGAAACTAATAAACACCCCAACAATCCCATACTTTGATATATAGGTCGTCTATGAATTGTGGGAAAAGGAAAACACCCAACAAAGTCAAGAATGTGTCCAATGACTCAAAATGAAATTAGAAACCCTCAATGAATTCACAACGGCTTGGGAAGGATGGTTGTCGATTCCCAACTTAGAAAAATCAATGCACGACTATGGTTAAAGAGGTGTTAGTCTGGATTACAACCCCATGCTGACCATTTTCATATAAAAATGAGCTCAAGTCCAAATTGGTATGAAATTTCATTTGCTAAATAAAACACAGACAACCATTAAGTTACAGTGCACACAATAACCATTCACAAATATTGCAACCAAAAAACATTCAATACACATAAACTCAAAATTTACCCTAGAAACCCAAACGGGAAACCAACATTCATTTAGCTTAGGCCAGGCTCTTATTTGTTCAACAATGGGCAAGTTACAAGCTCTTTGGTTCATCTTTGTACTCCTCAGTGACATGTTGGCAACCTCTCTACATCATTCACAGTCAAAGAACCCCTTTCTCATTGTGGGGACACATGATATAGAATGTTGATTCGACTGGGAGGATAACTAGAAGGTCAAGTGTCCCCAATGCTTTGGCTTCTTTTTTGTTTGTCTCTCCTTAATTTCTTTATTTGTTTTACTTTTATACCACATGGAAAAGGTATTATCAAAGTTTCATTATTTCTTACATACAACAATATACTACCCGACTTTACATATATTACATACAAAATGGACATCAATCATGATGGCATGGGGCCCTTCACACCAAAAAGTTGATTTACCTCATCATCCATAGCCTTAAAAATGCATGCGTTGATAATCTTAGAGTCCTATGTTGATAGCCAATTGTTTTTGTTGAATATGATTAAGATCACACCTCCCCATTGGGATGCTTTTGGTCCCCAAAAGATGTCAAGGATAGATGAGGGAACTTGCTTGCAATATGGTTTCTCTCATACCACTTTGCTTTCCATGTTGTCTATTCTTTGAGACCAATATACCACATTTATTGTTGTCCTCGGCGAGTCATCCACTCCTTTTGCTACAGAACTATGTCTTCCTTCAACTCCTAAATTCCATTAGGTGCAAGGTCTTTAACAGTCGGAATAGCCTGATTCTTTTCCTTCTCATCCAGCATGGAGGGTTCGAACACCTTAAAATTTTCCACGTCTACACTAATTTGATCTGCATATAATATGGAAGTTTCAATTTGAAGGCATTCTCATTCACTCTTTCAATGATCTCAAATGGTCCATATCTAAGGGTATTGAGTTTCTTTGTTGCTCAGTGCAGTCGTTCCTTATAGAGGTAGATCCACACCTTGTCTCAAACATGGAAATTATGATCTTCCATGTGTTGATCGTGTTTGGATTTGTACAAGTGTTGGCTCTTCTTGAGCTACTCCTGAACCCTTAGATGTATCTGCCTAATCTTATCCATGAATGTGTTGGCCTTCTGTTCTTCTCCTTGTAGTCCTACTTCTTCCTTCTATTGTCCATAAACAATATCAAATGGTGAAGGAGGTAGAAAACCAAAACAAGTCTTTAAAGGAGACTTATTGGTGGAAGAATGAATTTCTCTATTGCAAGAGTGTTGAATGTAGACTAGGAGCTCGTCCCAATTATTTGGATTTTTGTTGTTGTAACCTCTCAACATTTGCATGAACGTCCTATTTACTACCTCAGTTTGTCCATCAATCTGAGGATGGAAGGAGGTGGACTATTTCAACTTGGTATCCATTCTTTCCCAAATTTTTTTCCAAAATATTCCCAAGAACCTGTTGTCTCGATCAGATATGACAAAGGAAATAACAATCCAAAGTGTACCCAAACATGGCTGAAAAATAGTTCAATTGCTTCTCGCCTAGATATTTTCTTCTTACAAGGAACGATCACACACATTTTACTGAAGTGGTCTATCACAATGAACAAGTAGTCATGGCCTCCGCGAGTCATAGGAAAACCTCCAAAAAAATCCATGGAGATTATCTCCCAAGGCTTGTTTGGTACTAGAAATGGCATGTAAAAACCAAGTTTTTGATTGCTTGGCTTGTTATTGCTGCAAATAATGCAACCTCTAACAAAATTTTCCAATTTCTCCTGCATCTTTGGCCAATACACTCACTATTGCATATTTTTCACTGTCTTTGTCATGCCAAAATTCCTGACAACTTTGGAAGTGTGTGCTTCTCTCATAAACTGAACTCTTATATCCTGAGGTATGCATAGTTTGTCTAGTTTATACAACAACCCATGTTGGAGGTGGTATTCATTCCCTTCCATGATAGAGACCACTCTCTCCTTTAGTTGCTTGTAGACTCCTTTGAAATATTCATCTCCCTCATAATCTTCACTCAAAATTTCATGAGTGAAAGGCTCAAGCTACATTATCATTCCAATTGTTGCAATCTTCTTTAGTGGTGGTCAAGAGAACATGTTTGTTGTTCTACTCGTGACTTCTTTCTTGTACTTAATCAAAAAATGGAACCACTACAAGAACCCTAACCACATGTAATGTCTCACATGTTGCATCTTTATCTGACTCTGTATATACTGAAGAGGTTGATGATCTATGTGTATGATAGTCTCTTTTCTCAAGGGGTAATTCTTCCACTTATTTACTTCTTGTACAATCCCATAGAGATCCTTATGATATGTGGGATAGTTAATCACTGCTACATGAAACAACTCTGAATGGTAGCACACAAGCCTTCCTCCTTGCATGAGTATTGCTCCTAATGTATATTGAATAGCACAGTCTCTAGCTCAAAAGGTCATTGCAATTTTGGCATGGCTAACATTGGAGCATCACTAATTTTATTCTTCAAGTCCTCAAATTCTCTTTGTTGTGTCTTACCCCAATGTAATATATTTCCTTTGGAAATTATGGCATGCAATGGTGTTTCTATTGTGGAGAATTTTACAATGAAATTTCTTAAATACCGACTTTCTCCCATGAAACTTCTGACCTCTATCACATTGGTGGGAATAGGCCATTGGTTGATGGTTGCAATATTCTCTGGATATACTCTTAGTTCTCCTCCTCCAATATTGTGTCCAATATATATCAAGGAGGTATTTATAAACTCACACTTTTGCAAGTTGGAAATCAGTTGATTCTTCTTCAAGGTCTCTAACACTCGTGTCACATGCAAGGGGTTCTCTTTCCAAGTGTGGCTAAAGATTAGTATGTCATCCGGATATACTATTACAAAAGAGTCAATGAAGGGAAATAGTACATCATTCATGAGTCTCATAAATGTTGTGGGTGCATTGCATAATCCAAAAGGCATTACTAACCACTCATACAAACCTTGTCTTGTTTTGAATGTTGTCTTCCACATGTCTTTTGCTGTGATCCTCACTTGGTGGTATCATGATTTGAGGTCCAACTTAGTGCATAATTTGGATTGTTGAAATTGTTCCGAAAAATCATCAATCCTTGACAAAGGATATATATTCTTGATGATGATCTTATTCAGGGCATGGTAGTCAATTCACATTCTCCAACTTCTGTCTTTCTTTGGCACCATAATTATGGGTGAACCACATGGTGATGCACTAAGTCTAATGA
This sequence comes from Picea engelmannii, assembly GCA_009831015.1. NCBI lineage: Eukaryota > Viridiplantae > Streptophyta > Pinopsida > Pinales > Pinaceae > Picea > Picea engelmannii. The sequence continues at coordinate 529,492 of ML785012.1, forward strand.
ATCCCTGCTCGAACAATTGGTGTAAATACTTCTTTACTTCACTTTCTTTGATGATGGACTACCTATACAACCCAATTTTAGGTAGTGGTGACTCCGACAACAAATGAATCTTGTGTTCAACCTCTCTCTTGGGTGGTAGTCCCGAAGGCTCTTGAAACACTTCCATGTAGGGTTCAATTAGTTTTTTTAGTTGTTGACGCTACTCACCACTACATCCTTCCAAGGATGTCTTCATCTCCAACTTGTTGCCTTCTCCTTGCTACTTTCCTTCTCTTAGGAACGACAAGAAAAAATTCTTTGTACTTCCCATGATTCTTCTTTCTTGATGTGCACTGATCAAAGAGAGATTAGCTTTATCTCGGTGTGAATTTATAGCGTATATTTTCCATCATTGACTAGCCTATACTGGTTTGTTCTCCTTATAAAAATTCCATCCCTCACGTGCAAATATGGGCTTCCCAATATGACTTGGCATATTTCTAGAGGAACCAGATTTGCAACAACTTCATCAACAAAGTTTTGATTGATGGAAAACTTAAATTTCCATTGTTTTCTCACTTTGAATTCCACATCTTTCCTTACCCATCCCATAGGGTATGGATTTGGACGTTCTTGAGTCTCCATACCAAGCTTCTCAACCAATTGTGTGGAGATCAAGTTGGATTGTGAACCTCGATCAAACAAACAATCCATCTTGCTTTGCTTCACGTGGATTTTAATGTAGAAAATTTCAGTAATCACCTTCTCCTCCTTGTCACCAAAACTAACTAATGCTACTTATTTATGAAGATTAGTGTAGTTAATATTTCTTTATGGGTCCTATGTGCTATCCACCAACTCCTAAACATCCACTGATATTAATTTTTTCTTCTTCTTTTTCTAAAAATATTTGGGGTGCTTCTCAGGGTGCAATTTCGAACAATTCTCCTCTATGTGTCCCTTTAGATCACATCCTTTACATTGTTGGATGGAAGGTGTTTCTTCTTGTGTTTTTTCTACAATATTCTTCTCATTCAACTTCTTTTTATTTTTACTCTTCCTCTATTTCTCTTGTGGTTCTACTTGCTTGTGACAATTTGTTTATTGCTTCTGCTTGTCTCCTTCAAGGTATTGTGCTTGAATGTTGTCCTTATCAATTGTATTCGGTATAAATAAAATCATTTGCATATGAATATGAGGCAACAATGCCCCCAAATACTTGACCAACATGTCTGGTCTTTGGGAGAGACTCCCATATGAATTGCTTTCTTCCTGAACTCTATCATGAACTCTTGGACTAATTGTCATTGTCTCTACCCAAAGTAATTCCATACCATATATTGGTGTTCATTATAACATATTGGATAAAACTGATATTTGATCATGTTCTTGAACACTTCCCAATTAGTCATCGGTGGCTCATTTCCTAGTGCTATGCTTACTGCATCACTCTCGCACCATGTCAAAGCATGGCCTTCAAACTTCAACTGAGAAAAAGTAATATTTTGTTTTCTAGTTACCTCGTGCACACTGAAGTATACTTCCATATGATGTAGCCATTCGTTCAACCTGATATAGTCTACTTCCATGGAATAATGCTTTACATCCACCTTGGCCTCTACACGAAAAGGTACATGCGTTTTGTTGTAGCTACACTCTTAGTCGTACGATTTGTCTCAGACTTATTTTCTTCCTTCTTGGGGCCTTCATGATAAGTCTTTGTAGATGGATTTTCCTTGTTTTTCATTGCCAATAGTTGTGAAACCATTGATTTCAATGTGGCCAAACTCTACTCAAATCGATCCAACCCGACCTTGGGATCTTCTTCCACTTCTTCTTCATAATTTTCTCCTGACATTCTTGATGCTCTACTTTGCTCTAGTCCTAGAAACAACTCTCGTCCACTTATTTTGTAATCACTACGGGTACTTACCATAAAGGTCTCACTAAATGCATTCAAACTTCTTCTTTGATACCATATAACCTATAATTAAGAGGCTTATAGTCTCACCAATTTACCAACACGAAAGTCTCTGTAACAAATATAACATTGGCCCTTTATTGATGGGAAAAGAATCGATTGATCACTCCATCATCGAGTCGGTCCAAAACATTGATGAAGTCGACTATCTAGAAGTTTATATGGGGAATGAGTTGAAGGAAAAATGAGTCTAGTCGAGTCGAAGACAAGGAAAGTAGACCAAGTCGATTTGACCAAAGTTGGGTCAACCAAGTTGGATGAAACGAAGGTCATATCGACCAAAAGAGCCAATCCGACCAAAAGAGACCAATAGTCAAAGGGACGATAGATTTAGTTGACTAAAATTCTTGTAGGTCAAATGTAGGAGAGGAATTCGACCAAGATTAAAGCCAAGTCGGAATGAGTTGAATCGAGGTCAAGATAAAAATTTTAAGGGTGAAATCAATGACCAAACATGAAGGGGAAACTTGGGAAAGTTGAATTTAGCAACCAATTTCTTAGTAGAAAGTCTGCAGGTGAATTTGATAGCCCAAGGCATATTAAAACATTTATAGGATAGATTTGACAACTAGCTGTGTAAAAAAATGTTCTGAAGTATTTTTTAGTGACCCACAACGCACAAAAATGTAGGGAAGTCGATTGAACGTTCGCTGGAAATGAAAAATGTTTTAGAAGTCGACTTGGCACTCAATGAAGGAGGAAAACGTCTTAGTGTGAATTTGGTAGCTGAAGGATGGGAAAAAATGTGTATATGGTATGCGGGAAGCTAATAAACACCCAAAGAATCCTATACCTGGATATATAGGTCGTATATGAATCATGGGAAAATGAAAGCAGCCCAAAAAGTAGAGAATGTGTCCAATGACTCAAAACAAAACTAGAAGCCCCTAATGAATTTGCAATAGCTCAGGAAGGATGGTCGTCGATTCCTGACTCAGAAAAATCAATGCATGGATATGGTTAAAGAGTCGTTAGTCTGGCTTACAAACCCATGATGACTATTTTCGTATAAAAACGAGTTGAATTCCAAGATGGCGTGAAAATTCATTTGCTAAATAAAACCTAGACAAACATTAAGTTACAGTGCACAAAGTAACCATTCACAAATAATGCAACCACAAGGCATTAACCACACACAAACTGAGAATTTACCCTGGAAACCTAAATGAGAAAACTAACATTCTTTTGGCTTCATCCAGTCTCTTATTTATTAAAAAATGGGCAAGTTATAGGCTCTCTAGTTCATATCTATGCTCCTTAGTGACATATGGGAAACCTCTCTATATCATTCACAACCAAAGAGCCCTTTTCTCATTGTGGGGATACATGATATATAATGTTGATTTGACTGGGAGAATAATTGGAAGGTTAGGCATCCCCAATACTTCAGCTTCTCTCCAGTTCATCTTATGTCATTTATTTATTTGTTTGTCTTTTATCACACATGGAAAGGTATTATGAAAGTCTCATTATTCCTTACATACAACAATATACTTCCTAACTTTACATATATTACATACAAAATGGACATCAATCATGATGGCATGGGGCCCTTCACGCCAACAAGATGATTTCCTTCATTGTCCATAGACTTAATAATGCATGTGTTGATCATCTTAGAGTCCACTATCGATAGCCAATTATTCTTTTCAGATTCAATTCAGATCATTTTGAGACATTTACTTTATTTTTTGAGAGCTTTTTTGTAACATACCCAATCATCCCTACACGCACTAGGATGGTGGGGTACTAAAAAAATATATGCAATTTCCTCAATTTCACCTTAAACATTCAAAACTATGATAACACAATGTAACATACCCAAATCCACTCTGAGACACATTACTACAATTACAACTCTATACACATTGTACTTTTCAAAATTACTTCAACCTAGATCATATTTTCCATAAATTAACAACTCTAATACCATATAATAATTATGCCCTACATATGATACAAATATGCAATCTTAATAAATGTAATTCCATGCATAATTTATAATAAGAGGAAGAACTATAAATTCAATCCATTCATGAGATATAACAACAATTTAAACATATAAATACAAACAATAAACATCTTTAAAGCACACATATCATAAATAATATTTATCTTTAATGAAAGCACCAACTAGTTGCGGACCTCGGACATTCCACCCAACCATAGACTCTGTTGCTCTAGTTCTATTAGTATAAATTCACCCTCGAGTTGGGGCTATGACTCCACTAGGACCAAGGCTATCCAACTAGGTATGGAAATTAGTACAGATATAAAACTAGGCTAATGTACCAAAATCCTACAACAATTCCAACCAATAAGCTCTCATTCCCCATCATCTTGCACAACCCAAGGAAGTGTACACCCTTATCTACTCCACAATCCCTTAGGTCATATCACTTCTATCCCAGGGCTCCATCACAAGCCGTCTAGGAAGTCTCGAAATTGTGGCTCCAGGAACTCCATCTATAATAATGGAGTCTCCAAACACCCTCTAGGAATCAAATACTGGGTAATCCTACCCACAAAATTCTCCCTCCAGGGCTCTAGCCTTCCTCAACGCAACCTAAGAAGAATTGTCCATACAAATCCACCTATGATTTTTAAGGTTCACAAGATATTAGGGTTAAATAACTCTTATTATCTCACAACCCAAGCATGAACTCTACAAGCACTGGTAACAATGGAAAATAATAGACCGTTTTCCATTGAAAACAAGGCTTAAGTATGCATGGCCTTAACTTTTCATGTCACACTCAAATAAACCCACTTATGAACTTTTTCGCAAACTTTATAACTTAGGATAATATGTGCATATGACTTTGGCTTGGAATATTATTATTTTTGGCATTATCCCCTTCTTAGGCCTCCTCGCTCCCTCACCTTTCCCTCTTGTGGAGTGTTATCCCCACATACTCTTTACCTGACTTAGTATTCAACCATGATGTATTTTATTAATCAGTTGTATGTACAATTTAAAATTCTAGGCTCTCTGGCCTTTATCATCACATTCTCTTTGGCCTTCATCATATAGGAACTCTAGCCCAAAATCACATACAATCTCTCCGACCCAAATTCATACTAGCTCACCAACCTATAAAACATATGTACATATACAATTAAAACCTAGGGATCAAACTGGGGGTCTTACATTCTCCTCCCCTTTGTTTTTTCGTTATCCTCGGTGCATTATATACAAATATATCATCAAAATTCCTCAAAAACCATTGATCTTCATGTCCAATATGTGCATTGGATGGACATGGAAGTCACACTTATGCTCCTCCTAGATCACAATCCAATCAATTACGTGGTTAAGATTGCACACATACCTTTTAAGAAAAGACACATGAAACACATTATGAATGCACATGAACATAGGCAATGCAAGCATGTATGCAATAGGGCCAATCCTCTCTAGAATCTCAAATGGCCCACAAAAGCTTGCTACAAATTTTGAGTAGCTCCCCAATTTTAGTGAACTCATTTTATCCTTTACTTTCAATAATACATGCTTGCCCACTTTGAATTCCCTATGTGATCTACCTCTGTCTACATATATTTTATGCCTATCTTGTGTATCTTTTAAGTTTTGTCGAATCTTTATCATCTGCTCTTCCATTTCCTTGAGTATCTCTAGCCCAACAATGATTATGTCTATTGGGTTATCCTAGCTCATTGGTGTAATGCATTTTCTTCCATACAATGCTTCAAATGGACTCATCTTCAAGGACTCCTAATACCCCTTATTTTATGCAAACTCCACCAAATGAAGATAGTTTTCCCACCTAGAAGGCTTGTCCATTACAAGCATTCTCAACATATCTTCAATTATTTCGTTAACTCTCTTTGTCTAGGCATATGACTTCGAATGATATTTTTGCTAAATCCCCAATGCATATCAAGAAATGGTGCATCGATGCATTTTATTGATTGAAGTTCCCTTTTTCTTTCAATGTCTAAAATATGGATTGGGACTTTGAAAATATGTTGTATGCACCAATTCTTAGTATGGATCTTTTTGTGGCATTAGTGCATATCATTTAGTTACAACGCACCATTGCATATTATAAATAATTTACACAACAATGCACCATATGGATATAAGTGCATTAATAAAAAAAACCTTTGCTAAAACCTCCAACCACCTATAATTTTTAGTTATAGTGGAAATCCATTAAAACCTCCACTAAAACATCAACTACTAATTGTGAAGGTTGTTTTGATAATTTTGTCCAATATTACAACACTAAAAACCTTTGCAAAAGCCTTTGCTAGAAGGTGTTTCCCTTGTAGTGATACAACCAACATATGTTGGGATAAACAAATAGTACAAATCTTACATGGGATGGACATTAGAATCATTTCGATATTGGGGTTTAGAATGTGCCATGCTTATCTTGATGAATAAAAAACAAACTTGAACATGTAGAAGACTAGCCATGCTATCACATTATAGAGACATTCACAATTGAGACAAGGATATATTAGAGCTATTTTATTTATCATAAAAATGGGGAAAATACATGATAATACAACCAACATAGATTAAGATATTTATAAATCATGTATGCCAAATTTTTTAGGGTAATTGTAAGAAAAAAACTAGTATTCACTAGGTGATTATGATTCTAAGAAAGAGAACAATATCACACACACACATGCACACAGTTATTTAAGGGTCTAAGAAAAAGAAATGATTGGCCTTCCGTAACGGTTTTAGTCAATTTTTTACATTTATAATTATATGTGCATGCATATAATGTTGAAAATCACATGCATAGTGTTGGAACCCAATGTGTAAGCTCATGGACTATATACATATGGTACTATTGACACCAAACTTTGTATAAATTTGGTGTGCTTCCCAAACACTACAATTCTATATCCCTTAAATTGGTCAATCATTGATAACAAGAAGTCATTAGAGATGTTTCCCATCAAACCTTGTGATGGGCATTGTTCACTGCAATCTTAAGTCACAAGACAACATTGGTATATGCAAATGTGGTGTTGAAATGGTCCATACATAGTTATCGTGAATATCTTCATAGAAATAAGTTGTAATCATTTGATAGCAAAAACATACAATAACCAAAAAAAACTTTTAAAAAGTATTATTGCTAAACATGTTTTTTTGTAATATGCACACACTAGTCCAAAATATTACCAAACTAATATTTTTGCTATATTTAATTTCATAATCATATTAATAGATTTTTTTTTTCTTTCACGAAGATAAAATTCCAAAAGACAATTGATGTGATATATGAAACATGCCAATAGGGATATAAAAAAAATGTACAAGGAGATGTACAATGAAATGAACATAATTTCATCATGAGAGGAACCATCCCAACAACAACACACATGAAATGTATGTATTCACTG
>ML785012.1:536942-555657 GCA_009831015.1 Picea engelmannii
TGGAAAAGGTTTTTTAATCAATGCACTTAAATAATAAGTGGACCAATGCATTACCATGTACAATGCATTAAATGAGCTTAAACATTTTTCTATGCAATATTGGTTTGACTTATCTTAAAAGAAACTAATTAGTCTGCACCCATAGAAGATGCCCTGGTACGTTCCTTATATAAGTGCACTGGAGAACAATTTGATATTCCATGATATCACATGCATTGGTGTATCATTAAAAAATAAATGCACCAACGTGTTTATATGTAAGAAGCATTGAACTAGGTTAAGACATTTTGTTATAAAATATAGGATTTTTATTTAAAGATAAAAAATAAAAATCTAAACAATGCACTTAATTATAATGAGTAACACATTAGTTACCCTCTTATGCACTATGTACATACTTTATTTCATAGGCCTACACTAATTAGGTGGCCTACCATTTTTTTTTGACAGTTTTGTTTTTCTTTAGATTTTTGTCGTGCTATGTTTGATGAGAACATGGTCTTCCCCTTTCCTTTAGTGATCCATAAACCGGAGGATTATAGTCTCACCATTTCACCAACACAGAAGTCTTTGTAACAAATATAACCTTGGCCCTTTATTGACGGGAAAAGACTCGACCAATCAATATTTCATTGAGTTGGTCCAAAATACTAATGAAGTTGAATACCTGGAAGTCGATATGGGGAATGAGTCGAAAGAAAAATGAGCTTGGTCGAGTTGGAGACAAGGCAAGTCGACCAAGTCGATTTGACCTAAGTTGGGTCAACCAAGTTGGATCAAACGAAGGTCAGGTCGACCAAAAGAGACTAAGAGTCGAAGGGAGGGTGGATTCAGTCGACCAAAGATTCTTGTTAGTTGAATGCAAGAGAGGAACTCGACCAAGAGTAAAGCCAATTCTGAATGAGTCGACTTGAGGTCCAAATAAAAAGTTAAAGGGAGAAATCGATGACCAAACATGAAGGGGAAACTTGAATTTAACAACCAATTGTTGAGCAAAAAGTATACAAGTGAATTTGATAGCCCAGGGTATATTAAAACATTTAGAGGACGGATTCAACAACCAGTTGTGTAGAAAAAAAATTGAAGTGATTTTTGGTGACCTACAATGCACAAAAAATGTAGGCAAGTCAATTGAATTTTCATTGGAAATGAAAAACGTTTTAGAAGTCGACATGGCACTCAACGACGGAGAAAAACGTTTTAGGTTGAATTTGGTAGCCGACGGATGGGAAAAAATGTGTATATGGTATGTGGGAAACTAATAAACACCCCAACAATCCCATACTTTGATATATAGGTCGTCTATGAATTGTGGGAAAAGGAAAACACCCAACAAAGTCAAGAATGTGTCCAATGACTCAAAATGAAATTAGAAACCCTCAATGAATTCACAACGGCTTGGGAAGGATGGTTGTCGATTCCCAACTTAGAAAAATCAATGCACGACTATGGTTAAAGAGGTGTTAGTCTGGATTACAACCCCATGCTGACCATTTTCATATAAAAATGAGCTCAAGTCCAAATTGGTATGAAATTTCATTTGCTAAATAAAACACAGACAACCATTAAGTTACAGTGCACACAATAACCATTCACAAATATTGCAACCAAAAAACATTCAATACACATAAACTCAAAATTTACCCTAGAAACCCAAACGGGAAACCAACATTCATTTAGCTTAGGCCAGGCTCTTATTTGTTCAACAATGGGCAAGTTACAAGCTCTTTGGTTCATCTTTGTACTCCTCAGTGACATGTTGGCAACCTCTCTACATCATTCACAGTCAAAGAACCCCTTTCTCATTGTGGGGACACATGATATAGAATGTTGATTCGACTGGGAGGATAACTAGAAGGTCAAGTGTCCCCAATGCTTTGGCTTCTTTTTTGTTTGTCTCTCCTTAATTTCTTTATTTGTTTTACTTTTATACCACATGGAAAAGGTATTATCAAAGTTTCATTATTTCTTACATACAACAATATACTACCCGACTTTACATATATTACATACAAAATGGACATCAATCATGATGGCATGGGGCCCTTCACACCAAAAAGTTGATTTACCTCATCATCCATAGCCTTAAAAATGCATGCGTTGATAATCTTAGAGTCCTATGTTGATAGCCAATTGTTTTTGTTGAATATGATTAAGATCACACCTCCCCATTGGGATGCTTTTGGTCCCCAAAAGATGTCAAGGATAGATGAGGGAACTTGCTTGCAATATGGTTTCTCTCATACCACTTTGCTTTCCATGTTGTCTATTCTTTGAGACCAATATACCACATTTATTGTTGTCCTCGGCGAGTCATCCACTCCTTTTGCTACAGAACTATGTCTTCCTTCAACTCCTAAATTCCATTAGGTGCAAGGTCTTTAACAGTCGGAATAGCCTGATTCTTTTCCTTCTCATCCAGCATGGAGGGTTCGAACACCTTAAAATTTTCCACGTCTACACTAATTTGATCTGCATATAATATGGAAGTTTCAATTTGAAGGCATTCTCATTCACTCTTTCAATGATCTCAAATGGTCCATATCTAAGGGTATTGAGTTTCTTTGTTGCTCAGTGCAGTCGTTCCTTATAGAGGTAGATCCACACCTTGTCTCAAACATGGAAATTATGATCTTCCATGTGTTGATCGTGTTTGGATTTGTACAAGTGTTGGCTCTTCTTGAGCTACTCCTGAACCCTTAGATGTATCTGCCTAATCTTATCCATGAATGTGTTGGCCTTCTGTTCTTCTCCTTGTAGTCCTACTTCTTCCTTCTATTGTCCATAAACAATATCAAATGGTGAAGGAGGTAGAAAACCAAAACAAGTCTTTAAAGGAGACTTATTGGTGGAAGAATGAATTTCTCTATTGCAAGAGTGTTGAATGTAGACTAGGAGCTCGTCCCAATTATTTGGATTTTTGTTGTTGTAACCTCTCAACATTTGCATGAACGTCCTATTTACTACCTCAGTTTGTCCATCAATCTGAGGATGGAAGGAGGTGGACTATTTCAACTTGGTATCCATTCTTTCCCAAATTTTTTTCCAAAATATTCCCAAGAACCTGTTGTCTCGATCAGATATGACAAAGGAAATAACAATCCAAAGTGTACCCAAACATGGCTGAAAAATAGTTCAATTGCTTCTCGCCTAGATATTTTCTTCTTACAAGGAACGATCACACACATTTTACTGAAGTGGTCTATCACAATGAACAAGTAGTCATGGCCTCCGCGAGTCATAGGAAAACCTCCAAAAAAATCCATGGAGATTATCTCCCAAGGCTTGTTTGGTACTAGAAATGGCATGTAAAAACCAAGTTTTTGATTGCTTGGCTTGTTATTGCTGCAAATAATGCAACCTCTAACAAAATTTTCCAATTTCTCCTGCATCTTTGGCCAATACACTCACTATTGCATATTTTTCACTGTCTTTGTCATGCCAAAATTCCTGACAACTTTGGAAGTGTGTGCTTCTCTCATAAACTGAACTCTTATATCCTGAGGTATGCATAGTTTGTCTAGTTTATACAACAACCCATGTTGGAGGTGGTATTCATTCCCTTCCATGATAGAGACCACTCTCTCCTTTAGTTGCTTGTAGACTCCTTTGAAATATTCATCTCCCTCATAATCTTCACTCAAAATTTCATGAGTGAAAGGCTCAAGCTACATTATCATTCCAATTGTTGCAATCTTCTTTAGTGGTGGTCAAGAGAACATGTTTGTTGTTCTACTCGTGACTTCTTTCTTGTACTTAATCAAAAAATGGAACCACTACAAGAACCCTAACCACATGTAATGTCTCACATGTTGCATCTTTATCTGACTCTGTATATACTGAAGAGGTTGATGATCTATGTGTATGATAGTCTCTTTTCTCAAGGGGTAATTCTTCCACTTATTTACTTCTTGTACAATCCCATAGAGATCCTTATGATATGTGGGATAGTTAATCACTGCTACATGAAACAACTCTGAATGGTAGCACACAAGCCTTCCTCCTTGCATGAGTATTGCTCCTAATGTATATTGAATAGCACAGTCTCTAGCTCAAAAGGTCATTGCAATTTTGGCATGGCTAACATTGGAGCATCACTAATTTTATTCTTCAAGTCCTCAAATTCTCTTTGTTGTGTCTTACCCCAATGTAATATATTTCCTTTGGAAATTATGGCATGCAATGGTGTTTCTATTGTGGAGAATTTTACAATGAAATTTCTTAAATACCGACTTTCTCCCATGAAACTTCTGACCTCTATCACATTGGTGGGAATAGGCCATTGGTTGATGGTTGCAATATTCTCTGGATATACTCTTAGTTCTCCTCCTCCAATATTGTGTCCAATATATATCAAGGAGGTATTTATAAACTCACACTTTTGCAAGTTGGAAATCAGTTGATTCTTCTTCAAGGTCTCTAACACTCGTGTCACATGCAAGGGGTTCTCTTTCCAAGTGTGGCTAAAGATTAGTATGTCATCCGGATATACTATTACAAAAGAGTCAATGAAGGGAAATAGTACATCATTCATGAGTCTCATAAATGTTGTGGGTGCATTGCATAATCCAAAAGGCATTACTAACCACTCATACAAACCTTGTCTTGTTTTGAATGTTGTCTTCCACATGTCTTTTGCTGTGATCCTCACTTGGTGGTATCATGATTTGAGGTCCAACTTAGTGCATAATTTGGATTGTTGAAATTGTTCCGAAAAATCATCAATCCTTGACAAAGGATATATATTCTTGATGATGATCTTATTCAGGGCATGGTAGTCAATTCACATTCTCCAACTTCTGTCTTTCTTTGGCACCATAATTATGGGTGAACCACATGGTGATGCACTAAGTCTAATGAATCCCTGCTCGAACAATTGGTGTAAATACTTCTTTACTTCACTTTCTTTGATGATGGACTACCTATACAACCCAATTTTAGGTAGTGGTGACTCCGACAACAAATGAATCTTGTGTTCAACCTCTCTCTTGGGTGGTAGTCCCGAAGGCTCTTGAAACACTTCCATGTAGGGTTCAATTAGTTTTTTTAGTTGTTGACGCTACTCACCACTACATCCTTCCAAGGATGTCTTCATCTCCAACTTGTTGCCTTCTCCTTGCTACTTTCCTTCTCTTAGGAACGACAAGAAAAAATTCTTTGTACTTCCCATGATTCTTCTTTCTTGATGTGCACTGATCAAAGAGAGATTAGCTTTATCTCGGTGTGAATTTATAGCGTATATTTTCCATCATTGACTAGCCTATACTGGTTTGTTCTCCTTATAAAAATTCCATCCCTCACGTGCAAATATGGGCTTCCCAATATGACTTGGCATATTTCTAGAGGAACCAGATTTGCAACAACTTCATCAACAAAGTTTTGATTGATGGAAAACTTAAATTTCCATTGTTTTCTCACTTTGAATTCCACATCTTTCCTTACCCATCCCATAGGGTATGGATTTGGACGTTCTTGAGTCTCCATACCAAGCTTCTCAACCAATTGTGTGGAGATCAAGTTGGATTGTGAACCTCGATCAAACAAACAATCCATCTTGCTTTGCTTCACGTGGATTTTAATGTAGAAAATTTCAGTAATCACCTTCTCCTCCTTGTCACCAAAACTAACTAATGCTACTTATTTATGAAGATTAGTGTAGTTAATATTTCTTTATGGGTCCTATGTGCTATCCACCAACTCCTAAACATCCACTGATATTAATTTTTTCTTCTTCTTTTTCTAAAAATATTTGGGGTGCTTCTCAGGGTGCAATTTCGAACAATTCTCCTCTATGTGTCCCTTTAGATCACATCCTTTACATTGTTGGATGGAAGGTGTTTCTTCTTGTGTTTTTTCTACAATATTCTTCTCATTCAACTTCTTTTTATTTTTACTCTTCCTCTATTTCTCTTGTGGTTCTACTTGCTTGTGACAATTTGTTTATTGCTTCTGCTTGTCTCCTTCAAGGTATTGTGCTTGAATGTTGTCCTTATCAATTGTATTCGGTATAAATAAAATCATTTGCATATGAATATGAGGCAACAATGCCCCCAAATACTTGACCAACATGTCTGGTCTTTGGGAGAGACTCCCATATGAATTGCTTTCTTCCTGAACTCTATCATGAACTCTTGGACTAATTGTCATTGTCTCTACCCAAAGTAATTCCATACCATATATTGGTGTTCATTATAACATATTGGATAAAACTGATATTTGATCATGTTCTTGAACACTTCCCAATTAGTCATCGGTGGCTCATTTCCTAGTGCTATGCTTACTGCATCACTCTCGCACCATGTCAAAGCATGGCCTTCAAACTTCAACTGAGAAAAAGTAATATTTTGTTTTCTAGTTACCTCGTGCACACTGAAGTATACTTCCATATGATGTAGCCATTCGTTCAACCTGATATAGTCTACTTCCATGGAATAATGCTTTACATCCACCTTGGCCTCTACACGAAAAGGTACATGCGTTTTGTTGTAGCTACACTCTTAGTCGTACGATTTGTCTCAGACTTATTTTCTTCCTTCTTGGGGCCTTCATGATAAGTCTTTGTAGATGGATTTTCCTTGTTTTTCATTGCCAATAGTTGTGAAACCATTGATTTCAATGTGGCCAAACTCTACTCAAATCGATCCAACCCGACCTTGGGATCTTCTTCCACTTCTTCTTCATAATTTTCTCCTGACATTCTTGATGCTCTACTTTGCTCTAGTCCTAGAAACAACTCTCGTCCACTTATTTTGTAATCACTACGGGTACTTACCATAAAGGTCTCACTAAATGCATTCAAACTTCTTCTTTGATACCATATAACCTATAATTAAGAGGCTTATAGTCTCACCAATTTACCAACACGAAAGTCTCTGTAACAAATATAACATTGGCCCTTTATTGATGGGAAAAGAATCGATTGATCACTCCATCATCGAGTCGGTCCAAAACATTGATGAAGTCGACTATCTAGAAGTTTATATGGGGAATGAGTTGAAGGAAAAATGAGTCTAGTCGAGTCGAAGACAAGGAAAGTAGACCAAGTCGATTTGACCAAAGTTGGGTCAACCAAGTTGGATGAAACGAAGGTCATATCGACCAAAAGAGCCAATCCGACCAAAAGAGACCAATAGTCAAAGGGACGATAGATTTAGTTGACTAAAATTCTTGTAGGTCAAATGTAGGAGAGGAATTCGACCAAGATTAAAGCCAAGTCGGAATGAGTTGAATCGAGGTCAAGATAAAAATTTTAAGGGTGAAATCAATGACCAAACATGAAGGGGAAACTTGGGAAAGTTGAATTTAGCAACCAATTTCTTAGTAGAAAGTCTGCAGGTGAATTTGATAGCCCAAGGCATATTAAAACATTTATAGGATAGATTTGACAACTAGCTGTGTAAAAAAATGTTCTGAAGTATTTTTTAGTGACCCACAACGCACAAAAATGTAGGGAAGTCGATTGAACGTTCGCTGGAAATGAAAAATGTTTTAGAAGTCGACTTGGCACTCAATGAAGGAGGAAAACGTCTTAGTGTGAATTTGGTAGCTGAAGGATGGGAAAAAATGTGTATATGGTATGCGGGAAGCTAATAAACACCCAAAGAATCCTATACCTGGATATATAGGTCGTATATGAATCATGGGAAAATGAAAGCAGCCCAAAAAGTAGAGAATGTGTCCAATGACTCAAAACAAAACTAGAAGCCCCTAATGAATTTGCAATAGCTCAGGAAGGATGGTCGTCGATTCCTGACTCAGAAAAATCAATGCATGGATATGGTTAAAGAGTCGTTAGTCTGGCTTACAAACCCATGATGACTATTTTCGTATAAAAACGAGTTGAATTCCAAGATGGCGTGAAAATTCATTTGCTAAATAAAACCTAGACAAACATTAAGTTACAGTGCACAAAGTAACCATTCACAAATAATGCAACCACAAGGCATTAACCACACACAAACTGAGAATTTACCCTGGAAACCTAAATGAGAAAACTAACATTCTTTTGGCTTCATCCAGTCTCTTATTTATTAAAAAATGGGCAAGTTATAGGCTCTCTAGTTCATATCTATGCTCCTTAGTGACATATGGGAAACCTCTCTATATCATTCACAACCAAAGAGCCCTTTTCTCATTGTGGGGATACATGATATATAATGTTGATTTGACTGGGAGAATAATTGGAAGGTTAGGCATCCCCAATACTTCAGCTTCTCTCCAGTTCATCTTATGTCATTTATTTATTTGTTTGTCTTTTATCACACATGGAAAGGTATTATGAAAGTCTCATTATTCCTTACATACAACAATATACTTCCTAACTTTACATATATTACATACAAAATGGACATCAATCATGATGGCATGGGGCCCTTCACGCCAACAAGATGATTTCCTTCATTGTCCATAGACTTAATAATGCATGTGTTGATCATCTTAGAGTCCACTATCGATAGCCAATTATTCTTTTCAGATTCAATTCAGATCATTTTGAGACATTTACTTTATTTTTTGAGAGCTTTTTTGTAACATACCCAATCATCCCTACACGCACTAGGATGGTGGGGTACTAAAAAAATATATGCAATTTCCTCAATTTCACCTTAAACATTCAAAACTATGATAACACAATGTAACATACCCAAATCCACTCTGAGACACATTACTACAATTACAACTCTATACACATTGTACTTTTCAAAATTACTTCAACCTAGATCATATTTTCCATAAATTAACAACTCTAATACCATATAATAATTATGCCCTACATATGATACAAATATGCAATCTTAATAAATGTAATTCCATGCATAATTTATAATAAGAGGAAGAACTATAAATTCAATCCATTCATGAGATATAACAACAATTTAAACATATAAATACAAACAATAAACATCTTTAAAGCACACATATCATAAATAATATTTATCTTTAATGAAAGCACCAACTAGTTGCGGACCTCGGACATTCCACCCAACCATAGACTCTGTTGCTCTAGTTCTATTAGTATAAATTCACCCTCGAGTTGGGGCTATGACTCCACTAGGACCAAGGCTATCCAACTAGGTATGGAAATTAGTACAGATATAAAACTAGGCTAATGTACCAAAATCCTACAACAATTCCAACCAATAAGCTCTCATTCCCCATCATCTTGCACAACCCAAGGAAGTGTACACCCTTATCTACTCCACAATCCCTTAGGTCATATCACTTCTATCCCAGGGCTCCATCACAAGCCGTCTAGGAAGTCTCGAAATTGTGGCTCCAGGAACTCCATCTATAATAATGGAGTCTCCAAACACCCTCTAGGAATCAAATACTGGGTAATCCTACCCACAAAATTCTCCCTCCAGGGCTCTAGCCTTCCTCAACGCAACCTAAGAAGAATTGTCCATACAAATCCACCTATGATTTTTAAGGTTCACAAGATATTAGGGTTAAATAACTCTTATTATCTCACAACCCAAGCATGAACTCTACAAGCACTGGTAACAATGGAAAATAATAGACCGTTTTCCATTGAAAACAAGGCTTAAGTATGCATGGCCTTAACTTTTCATGTCACACTCAAATAAACCCACTTATGAACTTTTTCGCAAACTTTATAACTTAGGATAATATGTGCATATGACTTTGGCTTGGAATATTATTATTTTTGGCATTATCCCCTTCTTAGGCCTCCTCGCTCCCTCACCTTTCCCTCTTGTGGAGTGTTATCCCCACATACTCTTTACCTGACTTAGTATTCAACCATGATGTATTTTATTAATCAGTTGTATGTACAATTTAAAATTCTAGGCTCTCTGGCCTTTATCATCACATTCTCTTTGGCCTTCATCATATAGGAACTCTAGCCCAAAATCACATACAATCTCTCCGACCCAAATTCATACTAGCTCACCAACCTATAAAACATATGTACATATACAATTAAAACCTAGGGATCAAACTGGGGGTCTTACATTCTCCTCCCCTTTGTTTTTTCGTTATCCTCGGTGCATTATATACAAATATATCATCAAAATTCCTCAAAAACCATTGATCTTCATGTCCAATATGTGCATTGGATGGACATGGAAGTCACACTTATGCTCCTCCTAGATCACAATCCAATCAATTACGTGGTTAAGATTGCACACATACCTTTTAAGAAAAGACACATGAAACACATTATGAATGCACATGAACATAGGCAATGCAAGCATGTATGCAATAGGGCCAATCCTCTCTAGAATCTCAAATGGCCCACAAAAGCTTGCTACAAATTTTGAGTAGCTCCCCAATTTTAGTGAACTCATTTTATCCTTTACTTTCAATAATACATGCTTGCCCACTTTGAATTCCCTATGTGATCTACCTCTGTCTACATATATTTTATGCCTATCTTGTGTATCTTTTAAGTTTTGTCGAATCTTTATCATCTGCTCTTCCATTTCCTTGAGTATCTCTAGCCCAACAATGATTATGTCTATTGGGTTATCCTAGCTCATTGGTGTAATGCATTTTCTTCCATACAATGCTTCAAATGGACTCATCTTCAAGGACTCCTAATACCCCTTATTTTATGCAAACTCCACCAAATGAAGATAGTTTTCCCACCTAGAAGGCTTGTCCATTACAAGCATTCTCAACATATCTTCAATTATTTCGTTAACTCTCTTTGTCTAGGCATATGACTTCGAATGATATTTTTGCTAAATCCCCAATGCATATCAAGAAATGGTGCATCGATGCATTTTATTGATTGAAGTTCCCTTTTTCTTTCAATGTCTAAAATATGGATTGGGACTTTGAAAATATGTTGTATGCACCAATTCTTAGTATGGATCTTTTTGTGGCATTAGTGCATATCATTTAGTTACAACGCACCATTGCATATTATAAATAATTTACACAACAATGCACCATATGGATATAAGTGCATTAATAAAAAAAACCTTTGCTAAAACCTCCAACCACCTATAATTTTTAGTTATAGTGGAAATCCATTAAAACCTCCACTAAAACATCAACTACTAATTGTGAAGGTTGTTTTGATAATTTTGTCCAATATTACAACACTAAAAACCTTTGCAAAAGCCTTTGCTAGAAGGTGTTTCCCTTGTAGTGATACAACCAACATATGTTGGGATAAACAAATAGTACAAATCTTACATGGGATGGACATTAGAATCATTTCGATATTGGGGTTTAGAATGTGCCATGCTTATCTTGATGAATAAAAAACAAACTTGAACATGTAGAAGACTAGCCATGCTATCACATTATAGAGACATTCACAATTGAGACAAGGATATATTAGAGCTATTTTATTTATCATAAAAATGGGGAAAATACATGATAATACAACCAACATAGATTAAGATATTTATAAATCATGTATGCCAAATTTTTTAGGGTAATTGTAAGAAAAAAACTAGTATTCACTAGGTGATTATGATTCTAAGAAAGAGAACAATATCACACACACACATGCACACAGTTATTTAAGGGTCTAAGAAAAAGAAATGATTGGCCTTCCGTAACGGTTTTAGTCAATTTTTTACATTTATAATTATATGTGCATGCATATAATGTTGAAAATCACATGCATAGTGTTGGAACCCAATGTGTAAGCTCATGGACTATATACATATGGTACTATTGACACCAAACTTTGTATAAATTTGGTGTGCTTCCCAAACACTACAATTCTATATCCCTTAAATTGGTCAATCATTGATAACAAGAAGTCATTAGAGATGTTTCCCATCAAACCTTGTGATGGGCATTGTTCACTGCAATCTTAAGTCACAAGACAACATTGGTATATGCAAATGTGGTGTTGAAATGGTCCATACATAGTTATCGTGAATATCTTCATAGAAATAAGTTGTAATCATTTGATAGCAAAAACATACAATAACCAAAAAAAACTTTTAAAAAGTATTATTGCTAAACATGTTTTTTTGTAATATGCACACACTAGTCCAAAATATTACCAAACTAATATTTTTGCTATATTTAATTTCATAATCATATTAATAGATTTTTTTTTTCTTTCACGAAGATAAAATTCCAAAAGACAATTGATGTGATATATGAAACATGCCAATAGGGATATAAAAAAAATGTACAAGGAGATGTACAATGAAATGAACATAATTTCATCATGAGAGGAACCATCCCAACAACAACACACATGAAATGTATGTATTCACTGTGTTTTTTTTTCTATGTACAAAGAGTTTAATTATCACATGAAATATTAATTTTCAATTGTTTTGTTATTCAACACAAAGAAACTTGTTCAAAAAATAAGATGAGATGAAAAGGTAAAAAATGGTCGATTGCAAAGTTTGTGAATACCTAATGTGTTTTCCTTAATTAAGATTTCATGTTTGTTGTGATGTATATATTTTAATTGAATTATGATCATCCATGGATGTTTTCTAATAGGGTCTAGGATACAAACAAGAGACATCCAAACATTTGATTGAAATTGGATAAGTATGAATTGTGAGTATATGTTGGAGTATCAATGGTTAATTAAACAATTTGTGAGTAACTATGTCATTTTACTTCCCTTATTTGATAATTAAAGGGACAACACCATAACCTATAATTATGTGTATGATTTGTCATGGTGTATAAAACTCGAAGGAAACAAATTATAGAGTGGAGTCAATAGAATAAAAAATGAGAGACAACATGAATAATGGTTTCAAAAGAATATGTATTGTTTATGAAGAAATTGTTGCTATGATATGTTTTTTTATTTACACAAGTATCATGTATATTATACTATAAATATATACAGAATCACGCTTTATTTTTGTGTTTGTATATGCAACATGAAAGGGTGCAATGTCAAATTCAATCCACTCAAAAAACCATTCCAAATAACCCAAGTATGATATCTTGTGTAAGTGATGAAGAAATGAGGCATGAAATTAGTTCTAGCAATGACAGTAGTTTGAGTGATGAATGATGATTATCAACATTGAATGTTACAAGTTGTATATTTTGGAATGTTTGTATATGAAATCGAACATGTTATTTAATGTGGACATATTATCCCAATTTGATGATGACATGATCCAGGTGGATATCAATGGAAACCCACCTATTCCACTGGCTCGAAAAACAATTTTCCACCTTGGTAGTTTTTTTGGTTCCAAACTAATTCTAGGACCATTTTGAGGCCCTAAATGATGTTTTTTGGGGATTTGGGGCCCAACCTATTGCCAAATCACTAGCATAGGCTAGTCAAAAATCATTCTTCTCAGTTAGACCTTTCCAACGGTGTACCGAGCACCCCAAATGGAGATCGTATGCAAAAGTTATGCCCTCTGGAAGTTGACGTATCAACTACCCCCATTGGGGCCCACAAACCTTTTGTATTTTCATATTTTGGGGTTAGGGTTTTGGATTTTACTTATGTTAAAAAGGACTTTGGAACCTCATTGTAACAATCATCTTCTTGCAAATGTGAGTATCGGTCACATCACTTCTCAGAGATAAGCTGCCACCATTCTAGTGAGTCTTTCACTTTGTATTTCTACAGTTTTGTACATTTCGCTCATTAATATAAAATGTGTATTACTATATATTTGTTCCTCTTGTTATATTTACGATATATCTCTGTATATTTCTTTGTTATATCTCTGCTCTCATTTCGTTCCGAAAATAATTCGGATGAGTGGTATCAGAGCATGTTGCTCTTGATTGTTTTTCAGTGCATGTCCTTGACGAGGTTCGAGTATAGCAAGTTGGGTTTCAAGATTATCTCTCTTGAAGAAAATTGTTCTTTCATGCCCAAGAAACCTTCCATGGCAGAAGAAAATAAAAACAACAGAGCAAACGATTCTATTAATCTGTTGCTTGAGCAATCTCTCACATGACAGAGGGACGAAATGATGGAGAATTTTTCTCACATCCTTTAACACCTGTCGATAACAAAAGGCACGTCTTCATCAAGCATCCACTTTGGAGGAACCTCGCCTTTCAAGGTACAAGTTAATTTTTATATTCCTATATTTGAAGGACACATAGATGTGGATTCCCTAGAAAAATGGTTAAATATGATAGAGGGTTATTTCTCTATTCATAATTTCTCTGACATGGAAAAGATCAACTTCGCACTCCTTCAGGCTCTCCCCCATGTCAAACATTGGTGGGAAACTTACTAGGAGAAAATTTCCACACAGGAGTCTGGAACATATGGGGCCAAGCCCACTTGGGATTTTTTTGTGGATGCATTAAAGGAACAGTATTACCCTGTTGGAAACTATGAGGACCAATACATGAGATGGACCACACTATGGCAAGAGAGGGGCTAAGCAGTGTCAGAGTTCACCAATATCTTCCTTACCTTATGCACCAAGTTGGGTATCAAAGACTTCAAGAAAAATTTGGTTCTAAAATACCGTGGGGCTCTACACAGATACATCCAAACTGAAATGGGTTTTCTGGACATCTTATCACTCAATACTTCTTATCAATATGTTGTTAAAATTGAGCAGGAATTTAAGCACTAGAACAAGAGACATTTCAGGTCTGAAAATCTGCAACAACAAAAGTATGATAAAGACGACCCTAACAAATAGTTTACTGAAAACCAGTCCAATCCACAGGAAAAGAAGGGTCACGGAAAGATGAAGAAGGACACTGAAAAATGGTGCGATTTCCAGAAAATTCCCTGACACAACACCAATGAATGTATCTCAAAACAGTCATTGGTGGCCGAGATCAAAGACAAGGAGCCGAACCCCGATTCAGAAAATACTGATAGAAGATAGATCATCGACGCATATCCCACTGCTATTTTCGCAACCGCAACAATTCAACCAGAAGAACCAACATATACTGAAGAGGGGGAGCACCTTTTTTATTCACAAATGTGGGTGAAGAGGACCCTGCTGCATTTTATTTTTGATAATGAAATCCAGAAGAACCTCATCTCAATAGAGGTCATCAAATAGTTGGGATTGTCGACAACACCACACCCATAGCCATACAACATCAGGTGGCTTCACCAGGGACGAGATATTTGTGTCAACCAACAATGTCAATTGTCATACGACATCTATCCGTTCAAGCATGAGGTATTATGTGATGTTTCCCCATTGGATGTATGTGATGTTCTCTTCGGTCAGCCATATATGTGGAAGTGCCATGCTATTTATGATTCTCGACCTTATAGTGTCATTGTTACTCTGAGGGGTCATCTCTACAGAATATCAGAGGTAATTCTGACTACTGTCCCACCTAAACAATGCCGCAAGGTAGTATATCATACTACAAAATTCAGCTTCTTCACAATCTGTTCAAAAGGTGAATAGAAGGATATTGCAACCACTACAGCCTCGACCCAAGCACCTTCTATCCAACAGAAGCGAGTCGACAAGATTGCAAAAAAGAGAAAATATTCCTTCTGCATGTGGACATCTCATGTAGCCCAACTGTTTGAATAGAATCAACCCCACCAGCAACAGGTTTATGACAACCTTCCACAAACCAAGTAGTGCGATGTCTCCAACAAGGCAAGCAACTCACCAAGATTTAGATTCAACAAATGCTTCCCCCTCTCACCTGGGAACTCAACGCAATGGAGACCATTTCTACCTAAGGAGGGAGGATTGATCCAAGTGTATATTGGTGGCCACTCACCTAGTCCACTGGCTCAAAAAACAGTTTTCCACCTTGGTTGTTTTTCGACAGTTTTTCGGGTTCCAAACTTCCGAGTCTATTTTGAGGCCCTAAAAAATGTTTTTTGGGGGATTTGGGACCTAGGATACTCAAAAATGCAATGGATTGGGCTAGTTGAAAATTTTTCTTCTCAGTTAGACCTTTCCAACGGTGTATCAAGCACCCCAAACAGAGATCATATGCAAAAGTTACGCCACTAGAAAGTTGACGTATTAACTACCCCCATCGAGGCCCGCAAACCTTTTGGATTTTCATCTTTCGGGGTTAGGGATTTGGATTTTACTTATGTTAAAAATGTCTTTGGAGCCTCATTGTAACAATCATCTTCTTGTGAATGTGAGTATCCGTCACATCTCTTCTCAGAGATAAGCTTCCACCATTCTAACGAGTCTTTCACTATGTATTTCTATAGTTTTGTACATTTTTCTCATTAATAGAAATTGTGTATTACTGTATATTTGTGCCTCTTGTTATATTTCCAATATATCTTTGTATATTTCTGTTTTATATCTCCGCTCTCATTTCGTGCCAAAAATAATCCAGATCATGACATGTTACCAATAGTTGTTACAATTATTTATTGACATTTTGAGTATCATGGACCTTTACATTGCCCCATTTTGAATAATGAAGAGACTCGTATTCATGTATAATAAAATGAATTTCTTATTATATTGCATTGTCCTTTGTTGTAAAATGTTATGTTGTTGATTAAATATATGGATGATTTACATTGTTTTAATGAACATAGGTGCAATTAATCAATGTATTTGTTTAAATGATACAACATGTTCATGCAATGATTATATCCAAATGTAATAATTAAAATATAAAAATAAATACTAGTATTAAAAAGATTTGATTTTTCGATGATTATTGACATTTTGTATTAAAAAAAAAAAAATTTGCATGCCTGGAACATGGAAAATTTTTACACTAGAACATTTTGTTGCGTTGTATTCATTTGAAATCAAAGGTGTGGTTCATACCAAATTACACACAAGTGTGTTTAAATGAATATCATGCATCGATGTGAGAAAAATGTAATAAGAGCACTAGTGATCCAATGATCTGAAATGGATTTGAACTCTCGAATGGTTGTAAGGATTAGTACATACAAGACAATTTGAAAATTTATGAAGGTTAGACAAACTATGGAAAACAATGCAAATGTAAAAAAATAAATAAGACAAAAGAAAAAAAAAATAGAGAATTAAATGAAAAGAAAAAAAATAATATTGGAGAGAATATATTAAGGAATGGGAAACAAAAGATAAGCCAGTTGGCCTTCCCATTATCCCAACTCTCCCTATTTCCTCTTATAGTTTCACTCTCAAAGGGTCTTTTTTTTCCAAGAGAGGAAGAACATAGAGAGATATGAAAATATTGTAACGAGAGATTGCCAGAATTAAACATTGAGCTCCCATTCAAAGTTTGTTTTCCCATTTGGGTTTCTAGGGTAAAAATATCTCTATGAAAATTGTGTTTGATTTCATTGTTGTGAAAATTCTATGTGTAAGATCATTTTTTCTCTTACCTATGTTTAATGGGATACTCTTAGTTCCGTTAATGGATTACCATGATGAGTTTCATATTTCATTTGATAGCTCAAAATAAAAAACTGGAATGTCCACCATCGAATTCCGTTCAAAGACTAAGATCGATGGCTAATATTATTGGGTCATTGCAATAATTTACTTGGTTTCTAAATCTATTTGTTCTTATTTTTTTAAGCCCGTGATTGTTGAATACAATTGGCTAGAAAATTTTGTTTATTTCTCCATTGTATTTTATCCCTGGTGACCTGTTGAACCCACATGCAAGCCTATTGCACTTGGTGGGCCAATTGTTGATTCCCTAACTCGACTTCTTTTATTGCCTAGCAATCAATTAAAAAGATTGTCTAGTGAGATTCTATTTCACTTCACAAACTTTTGAATTTCATTGGTCATTCATTCAACTATTTTTGGTCCATTAGAATTGGAAAATAAAAGTAAGAGTCAATATCACTGCTCGAGTATGGTTGAAAGAAAAGGAACATCGTTTGTTATGAACGGATCACCATTTTATGTTAATGAATTCAATACTTATTGGTTACTAGTTGGTATAGTCGATCCTTCCTTCAAACAAAAGGTCAACTCTGTCATTGAAATCCTAATTGCATGCTACAATGAGACCTGTTGTAGGAGAGCCCTATAAAAAAATTGATGGAGTTTAATTATATTGTTGTTGAAATTGGGTACAAATAATAATGTTCTATGGAGAAAATTACTACATAAATCTTTAGAGAGTCTCCCATGGTTCACTTTGGTTGCTTCTTTAACTCATTGTTGTGTAGTATCGACATATGCTCAGAAGATGAAATGATACTAAGAGTGAAGCAATCCAGTTTGAGTCTTCAACCTTGAGAATCTTGTCTTTGATTTCAAATATTCTTGCATTGGTTACAAACTTAGCGATTTCAATACCTGATAAATAAAAAATGATATATGTGCAGATGTTACAAGTGAACCATAATAAAGTATTCTTTCACTCCATGGATGCTATCTCCAAGTTTTTTTTAATTAGCAGAACATTATTTGAGGCATTTCTAACATTCAAAGGTTCTTGTAGAGAGAAGCATTGTTGAGTTTGACACAAAGCTCAGTGGTTGTAGCAAGTAGAAAGCAGGTTGAAGACCCCGAAGGCCAAGCATAGTAATCATCATTCATCCTTTATTCTAATGTTGGTAGAGACCATGGTGAATTGAGAACTAGGGTAATGCCAAGAATGCTCCCTTGCAACTAGTAGAGGGAGTGCAGTGACATTGGTGGCTAGAATTGGTCCTAACTATCCACAAATAGAGCAATGAACCAAATTTGAAAGAATAATTTGGGTGCTTTCAATCAATTGCATTACTAACTAAGCAATAATGGATTTATTGATTGACATTGTTAGTTAGTGGTTGTTGTAAGATAAACTTAGCAAATAGAGGCCTTGTATCCATTCATGGGATGGAGGTCTCTAACTAAGACAA
>ML785012.1:565496-580169 GCA_009831015.1 Picea engelmannii
TGGGAGATGAAGCGCCAAAAGTCATGTGGGCCCCGTTTGGGTAAGTTGGTGCATCAACTTCCCGGGGTCGTAACTTTTGCATACGATCTTCGTTTTAGGCATATGATAGCTCGTTGGAAAGATCTATCCGAGGCCTACAATGACCGAGACAAAATGGCATTATTAGATGTCATTTTGCGACAACAAAATACCCAAAAAAACATCATTTAGGGCCTCAAAATGGCCCCGGAAGTTCAGGACCCGAAAAAAACTGCTAAAAATAGTAAACTGTGCAAAAATTAAAAAACTGAAAGAAGCAATGGTGGGGGTTCAAGTGGAATAGGTGGGTGGCCACCAATATCCACCTGGATCAATAATGACACAAATTAATGCATTAACATTATTTGTGTCATTATTGACTACGATGATGTGTCGCATGTAATGCTATTAATTTATGTTGTGACAATTGATTTCCTAATGTGAAGAAAAAAAAAGTATTTACCTTTGTACATCATTATCCGTTGTCATAACGGAGGGGTCATTACATGTGGTATCAGAGCGGGTTCAACCCTGCGACTTGGATCATTACGCCTTCCACTGTATTAAGCACTCGATTAATAACTTATCGCTAATTAAAATTGAAATTTGTCCATACTGTAATCATGGTTAGAGGACACCAAAGAGGTAGACGACGTGGTGCTAGGGGAGGAGGTGTGATGCCTCCAGTAACATCCACACTAGAGTGGTCTAACCCCCAAGGAGAAGAACATGTCATTGGACATGAGAAGATTGTTGTAGGGGATGTGGTTGGTTTGATGAGGTTCTTTCAGAGGATGTCAAAGGCCTTGATTATCCAACTAGATAGAGATGAGGCTAGGGCACATGTACCCAATGAGGGTTCACAATGTGCTCCAACTGGTACTGGTAGCATTCATAGATAACTAGAGAAGGTGAAGTTTCTCAAGTTCATGAGTGCCATGGACGATTCAACCGCTGAGGCATGGTTGGAGAACATGGAGATGTTCTTTGCACTTCATGACTACACCTCCAACATGAAGGTCTGCATGGTGTTATTTCAGCTAAAAGAAAGCACTCTTCTATGGTGGAAGATGCTCCTACCTCAACTAAACATGGTCATCGAAGACGTGTCATGGGAAATGTTCTAGGAACAGTTCTAGGAGAAGTATTTGTCAAAGGAATTCATTGAGCACCAACTCAATGAGTTCAATGCCTTACAACAGGGTGGTCATACGGAGTCAGAGTATGAGGATAGATTTATGGAGCTACTTTGGTATGCCCCATATTTGAACACAGAGAAGCTGAAGTTCAACAAGTTTATGTTTAACCTTAACTTCAACATTCATGTGAAAGTGAGGATCCTAATGCCTCAGATGTTGCACGATGCAGTCGAGAAGGCTCTCATAGCTAAGGAAGAGCTGAATAACATGGGTCAGGGTAGGAATACTGGAAGATCGTCTGGGAATACGACATATGGAGAACAACAACAGTTTAGGCATGTTCAACAGAACATACCAGGATCTTAGGATTGTAGGTCAACAACTTCTAATTCAGGGACCAGGAGTACTGGACCGAAGATCGGATGTTGGACATGTGGAGAGACACATTACCAGTGAGACTATCCAGTTGAGAAGGCCAGAGCGCCCAGGTCAACATGACAAACTACAATTGGATATTTGGGCAAGACCCACATGATTCATGCCGCAGTGAATAATTGCCAGGCTAAGCATCAATACACGGTTCTCAAGACGCCATGCATGATCAATGATCAACTTTTAGTATTTTGATAGATCGTGGTGCTACAAAGATTTTTATTTCTAGTGCATCACTAAGGAGAATTAAGGTAAAGGTAGTTGAGCAGGACAAGTTTAGGTACATAGAGATGGCTTCAAGTGCCAAACAAAAGGTTGAAGGAAGGGTTATGGGTTGTCACATTAACTTGGGACATTTTGTAATGAAGTCAGACCTATATGTCACGATCTTAGGATCGTATGACATTGTGATCGGTATGGACTGGTTGGAATTGCAGGATATGATACTCAAATGTAAGATGAAACAATTGAGTTTGACCGATGATGAGGGACAGAGAAGAGTGATCATAGGAAGAAACCAGGGAGTTTCTTTGAGGTTCATTTCTTCCCTACAACTGTGGAAGAGCATGCACAAAGGATGTGAGTTATATGCAATCTTAGCGCTAAATGAAAAGGGCAAGGCAGAAGGATTAGAAAACCTTATGTTAGTACGAGAGTTTGTGGATGTGTTTCTAGAAGAGTTACCAGGATTTTCATCTGAAGCAGAGTTGAAATTTACCATCGACTTGAAACCTGGAACTGAACCGATAGCAAGAACACCTTGTCGGATGTCGACACCTAAGTTACAGGAGTTGAAAATTGAGCTAAAGGAGTTGTTGGACCTGGGACTTATATGTCCAAGTGTGTCACCTTGGGGTGCACCTGTTATTTTCATAATAAAGAAGGATGGTTCATGGAGACTCTGTATTGAATACCGTCAATTGAGCAAGGCGACGATCAAGAACCAATATCCATTTCCAAGACTAGATGATTTGTTTGATCAAATGAAAGGCATGACAGTGTTTCCAAAGATAAACTTGAGATCAAGTTATCACCAGTTACAAATTAAAGAGGAAGACATTCCTAAGACCTCTTTCAAGATGAGGTGCAGACACTACAAGTTTACCGTTTTACCGATTGGACTGGAAAATGCCCCGAGGGTATTCATGAGTCATGAATGGGGTGTTTCGTGAATACTTGGAAAAGTTTGTTCAAGTATTCATTGATGACATATTGATATATTCTTAGACGATAGAAGAACATGAAAAACATTTTCACTTGGTACTACAGTATTTACGAGAAAACAAATTATACGAGAAACTATCAAAATGCTCTTTTTACCAATCGAGGATTCATTACTTAGGGAATGTTATATCCGAAGAAGGCATCATCATGGATCCAAAAAATGTATAGGATATTATAGAATGGCCTGCACCGAAAAACATACAAGAAGTACACATCTTTATGGGTGTAGCTAGATATTACCGACGATTCATCGAAGGTTTTTTGAAGATAACAAATCCGATCATGGAATTACAGAAGAAAAACAAGAAGTTTTATGGATTGAGAAGTGTGCAGAAGAATTTCAAAGGCTCAAGGGGATGTTGATGACAACGCCAATACTAAAGGTCCCCTACATGAACAAGGAATTCATGATATGCATAAACACATCCAAGGAAGGCTTAGGTGGAGTCTTGATTCGAGACAGTCGAGTGATCACTTACATCTCAAGGAAATTAAGAAAGCATGATGAAAACTATGCAACACATGATTTGGAGTGATTGGTCATTGTGTATTCCTTGAGAGTGTGGAGACACTATCTGATTGGATGGAAATAAGAACTAAAAATAGATCACTGTGGATTGCAACACATTTTTATGCAAAGTGACTTGAAAACGTGACCAAGGCGTTGGTCATAATTGCTTAGCAAATACGATTTTAAGATTACTTACATAAAAGGAACAATGAACTAAGTGGCAGATGCACTGATTCAGAGATCAGGATTATTCTCGGTGATAACTCTTCAAATGAATCTTCGAGAAAAGATTCTAACCATACAGTTCGATGATGACTGGCATAAGGAGGTTAAGGAAAATATCAAATAATACACCATGATGGTACCAAGGTGTGAAGGTTATACATTGGACAATGATGGATTGATGAGGTATAATAATAGGATTTACACACCGCCTAACGACGAATTGAGAATTTGATATTAAGTGAAGCTCATAGAGTAGTATACATGGCTCATCCGGGAGCTATGGAGATGAGGGAAGACCTTAAGTATTTTTCTTATGGAAAAGAATGAAAGCAGACATATTTAGTTACGTGGAGAAATGTCTTGAATGTCAGCAAGTGAAAGATGAACATAGACATCCAACCGGATTATTACAGCCACATGCTATCCCACAATCGAAATGAGAGGTCATTTTAATGGACTTTATTGTTGTATTTCCATTGAAGGTAAGGAGGCACGACTCAATTTTCGTGGTAGTTGACACTCTAACGATGAGTGCACATTTTATCCCTATGTGTACGACGTATCAGGCTCCAGACATAGCTAGAGTTTTATCAGTGAGATTTTGAGATTTCATGGCATGCCAAAAAAGATCATATACGATAGAGGATCAGGGTTTATAGGATGTTTTTAGACCAGTTTCCAAGAGGCCTTGGGAACACAACTTAACTTTAGTACAACATATCACCCTGAGATAGACGAGCATACAGAGAGAACGAACCAAATTTTGGAAGATATGTTGCTTATGTATGTAATGGACCAACATAGACATTGGGAAGAGTTCTTTCCATTGGTAGAATTTGCAGACAACAACATCTATCAAAGTAACACTAAGATGTCATTGTTTGAGTTTACTTACAGGGAACCGTGTCAGATGCCATTGAGATGGGATTGACTTGAGGATAGGGTCCTGGTAGGACCATAAGCGATACAAAAAATGGAAGAACAAAAGCAATCGATAAGACAAAAGATTAAAGAGGCACAAGATTGACAGAAGAGTCATGCTGATGTGCATCACGTTGATCGTCATTATGAAGTTGGTGACCCATTTTTCCTATGGGTGAAACCGCACAAGAGTTCTATCAAGTTTTGAAAGGGAGATAAAATCCCTCCTAGGTTTGTAGGACCTTTCGAGGTTGTGGAAAATAAGGACCCGTGGTCGATCGACTTACCTTTCCTGATTCTTTGAGGTGTATGCATGATATTTTTCATGTATCTATTTTGAGACACAATGTTAGTGATCCTACGCATGTGATTGACATGAGTTCCTTGTAGGTGTCGGATGAGGGTGCACTCATGACTGAGCCAATCCACATTCTGGACCTATGCATTCGATAGCTATGATGTTGAACATTCAATCAGGTCAAGGTCCAGTGGGACAATTATATTCCACACTCGGCTACTTGGGAGGACGCATATGATATGCGCTAACAATTTCCTTACTTATTTGATATATTAGACATATAGATCTTGTTAGATACTTTTATTACTTCATTTTATATACTGTACAACTTTGGGACGAAGTTTAAAACAAGAGGGGGTGTGTGTAACATCCCGCTCTTGCGAGCACAAGTTATTTACTTATTCTTTGAGGACACTTACGTGCAAGTGATCCAGTTATAGTGCATGGTTCTTTGTTCTGCATATGGATTCTTATGATGAAGTTGATGGATTATTATTTTTATGTTATTTTTTATATACATATTGACAGATGTTATTGACGAGTTTCTCTGAGTGTGCATGACACTTGACGTATTGTGGATGCCAAGGGCATCGATGGACCTCCTTGGGCTCTAGATTGAGTCAGGGAGTGGATTGTATTGGTTTGAGTATTTCATATATGCATATGTGACATATGATCGATTGTAGTTCGATTTTGTATATGGGTCATTGACAACATTTTGTTGATGTATGCATGATAATGATTGCTTGCTAATCTGACTCACATAAGGAGTAAAGGGGCCATGCACATAGACCATATATTAAGGGAGAGGTGTGGCAGAGTCCCTGTCACAGCCTACTTGCAATCCCATTGTGGCTTGAATTGTAGGCTAGCGATTACCTAGCTCGAGAGGTCCACGATGTCATGAGGGCAGACTGAGACAGCCGCTCATGAATATTTATAAGGGGCACACAATAAGGTAGGGTCCTTATTCCGTAGAAACCCTTAGTCTCTCACAAGGTCACCCGAATGGAGTGTTGACTCGAGGGGTTGGAAAACTACTAAAACCAGTCAAAGGTGAGTGTCACCCTTGGAGCACAGAGTGCATCATGAAGGGCATGTCACATAAATAAAACTTGAATCAATGAACCTAGGTGGCCTAGAAAAAATTGAGTGAATAATTAAACCTTGTAAAATCTTAATCATTTTCGGATTTAATTAATTAATTAAGGATTGAATGATTACTTATAAATCCCCAAATGGAAGGCTAAGCCTATTCAAAATTGTATGCCTAAGTCTAAGTGGGGTGAGAATACTAAAACTAAATTATAAATTAAATGAAAATGGAATGAAGTAAATCAAGATAAGAATTAAGAAAAGATGAATTGTATTTAAAGATTTGATTAAGGCACAAGTGTACAAGAAAATGTAAAAAGGGGTTTTTAAAATAAGAAAGAAATAAAGATGAGAGAATGTGTATGCATAGAAAGGAATCTAGAGTCTAGTTAACACTTGTCTAATTAGAGAAGAATCCTATTCTTACTCAACTCATATTTAGTAAGGCGCCAGTCATTAATTGGGAATAAGGGGAATAAAGAGACAACTAGGAGTGATTTAAGGAGTGCTTTTAAGAAAGGTGAGGGAAATTAACTTTAATTAAAATAAATTGAGGAATTTACTTGTGCATTTTGGGGAAAGGGTGACAAGTGTACGGGGGGAATAATTCTAAATTAATTAATTAAAAATTGAATTAATTGTGCAAGGGGAATGTGTCATTAATAAAACTCCTATAAAGAAATTGGAAAAAGATGGGAAAGGGATCACATTGGTTATGGGTAAATTTATGCTTAGTATATTTTACTGGTTTTTGTGTGTGAGAGTTGGGATACCCATCTTGGGAGAGAGTCGTGGATCTACCTTGCGAGGCAAGCTGGGAGCTAGAGGATTTCTGGTTGTGTGTGTACATGGACCCCTTGCGGCTCGGGGAGCTAAGGGGGAAGAAGAGTACCCATAGCATTGGTTGGAAGGTACCGGTGATGTCTCGATGATTAACAAGCAGGAGGGAAACACCACCATATGTAGACCTCTCAAATTTTATGGGATGTAGAAAAACATATGTACTCATACAAGAACTCTCAATGCTCATAGAACCAAAGTGCTCATCCTCGCTAATATCAATCAACAATAATTAAAATGTGGTAACCACAATATTTCTACAACCATGCAAATACATTCGCATGTCATAGTGTATTGGGCTATTTAGTTGCCCATCTACAGAGAACCATAATTCTACTGTATGATCTCTCCCAGACCTACACGCACTTGTAGATGATCACAAATTCTTGCACAGTCTTCTACAGACCCGTGCCCACATGCACAACAATCTCACAATATGGCTATTCCCCATGGGATTTAATTACTCAAGCAATGGAATTGAAAGTGCATCCATTCATGTCAACAACACAATAGCATAACATCTTACAAAATTTCAAGTTTTCCTTCTACAATAAAATTGTCTCATATATCCATTTACAACCAACTAAATTATGTCCAGGAGGAAGGGGAACAAGAGTCCAAGTATTGTTCTTTATTAACGAGTCATATTTTGTAGTCATTGATTTTTCCCATTCAGGTTTCTCCTTATCTTGAGCATATGTGGAAGGAACATCTGTAGCCAAAACATTATTCATAAGAGCAAAGACAAATCTAGGTCGACGAGCATCGAAAGGGATACCAATCTCAGAACCTGTGGATTCAAGAGTTTTTCAGGCCCAAACAGGAAGAGGGGTAGTGGTTGGAACCACTCTATTATCTTCAGAACATTGAAAAGAATCACTTGAAGAGGTAGGTGAACTAGGATCAATATTAGGCAAAGAGTTGGAAAAAGGGGTAACTGAGACAGGAATAACAAGAGATGAAGGAAAATTCAAGGTAACATGAGGTTCAGGAGACTCAGGGGAAGGAGAGAATTCATTAAATTGAACATCATGTGGATTGATAACACCTTGGGTAGATGGATCAAATAACCTGCAAGCTTTAGAACCCTCACTATAACCAATGAAAATACATTTGTGAGACTTGGGCTCTAACTTTTTCTATTTTTCATCAACAATATGGGCCCAACATTCACTACCAAATATCTTAAAGTTACTTATATCGGGTTTTTTTTCCATTCCATTTTTCTTCAGGAGTAAACTACAAAACTTCCATAGTAGGAACTATATTTAAAATATAGTTAGCATAACAAATGGCTTCATCCCAAAACCTTTTATGTAATCTTTTAGAATAAAGCATGCATCTATCCATTTCAACCAAAGTTTTATTTTTCCTTTCAACTACCCCGTTTGTTGAGGTGTATAGGCAACAATATTTTGATGTCGAATACCATGCTTAGATAAATATACAATAAATTCCTTTTTATTGAATTCCCCCCATTATCAGCTCTTGATTTCTAAATAATTTTACCAGATTCATTTTCAACCATGGATTTAAATTCTTGAAATTTACCAAAGGTTTCACTTTTATGTTTCAAAAAATGAACCCAATATTTTCTACTATAATTATCAATAAAAGTAAGAAAATAGACAACATGCGACAAAGGAGTTTCACGAAGACCACATATATCACTATGAGTTAATTGCAATTGTTCTTGAGCATGCCAAGCTTGACCTTTCTCAAACATTTCCATATGATGTTTACCAAGAACACAACCTTCACAAACACCTTTGGTGGAAGAAATTGAAGGTAAGCCAAGTACCATTTTAGATAACATTTTCATTTTACTATAATTCAAGTGACCTAATATTTAATGCCATAATTTACTTTTTTCATTAGCATGAGCAACATATTAATAAAATGGTTGATTTTTAGTTGAATGAAAACTAGTAAATTTATATAAACCAGACTCATGATCAACAAGATCAGAAGAAACTACTTTGATGTTATGTTTGATATCTTTAAGAACATATTTATTTGGCCATGCTTCAAACTTCTAACCTTTTTTATAATAAAGATAAATAGAAAGTAGATTGATGGGAATGTTTTGAACATGAAAAATATATTCCAATGCACCATTAGGAACTTTAATATTACCAAAACCTACTATTGAAAGTTGTTTACCATCACCAATAGAAACTTTCTGTGATATATGCTTGAGAGTGTCATAAGAAAAAAACAATGAAGCAGTACCAAACATATGGTTAGAAGCATCAGAATCCATGATCCATTCCATAGAAGAAGAAGATTTACCTGGTTGAACAAAATAGGCACAAAGAGCCACATGTTGTTTAGCGGAGGATTTCTTCTTGGCTTTAGCAAGTTCATGTCTCCATTTAAAGAAAAAAAATCCAGGGTGATTGGTTTTTCCACAATACTTACAAGGATTAAACACTTTCTTTTTATTAGCGTCATTACAAGCATCATTATAAGAGTGTTAGGAATATCCTTTAATATGTGATTTAGTATTTGTATTAAAAACTTTGTTATGATTCTTTTTATTATGTGTCATTATACCTTTATTAGAAGTTAATTGACCTAATTAAACAATCAACCTTTCTTTCTCATTAACCAAACATTTACGAAAATCTTCAAAGCATTGTGTCATATATCCTTTAGACATTTCAATTTCTCTATTCCTATTTTGGATGAACATATCAAAAGAAGAAGACATTTTTTGTTCTACAAGAATGACTAGGGATATATTAGTTTTCTTGTAATCTTTGCCACAATTATTTCATTTTTCATTTAAGGTTTCCAATTTAGCAAGAAATAATTCTATCCTATCAAAATCCTTAGGATCTATCTCATGAATCTTATTTTCAAGGTAGTAAGAAGATACATCATCAAATTTATCAAATAATAAAATAAAGTTTTCCATACCTCAACCAGGGTTTTTTCAGCCTCAATATGTACATTAAGACTATCTGAAACTATTTTACCAATGAGTCATGTTGCTTGATCACATTGTTCTTCCAATATAACCAAGTCTTTAGCATCGATAGGTTTCTTATGTTCACCATTAACTAACTACCGTATATTCTACTCCCGAGAATATCAATCATATTTTTCTTCCATGGAAGATAGTTAGGACCCACTAACACAATAATAGAAGCTACTTATGAAGTCATTATGATGAAAAAAAAAAAATGAAACCTTAATGCATGCAAAGAAAAGGAGTTTATGACTAGAAGAAAAGATGAATAAACTAAAATTTGTTCTTAGGAAACTAGAAGTGACTTACCCTAGAATCTTGTTCCTGATTTTTACTTGTCACTAACCTATCTGTGTGGAATATATTTTTTGACATTTTTAGAAGAATTTATCTCTATCATTTTATCATGGTGGCAACAAGAGGGATTGCAACCTAGTTTCTTAATGGCTAGATTTTTTAAGTGATATCTTTTTTTAATTTTGATCATATTTTGCTCTCTATTTATATGTTTTTGTTGACCCTTGTTGTGTAAAAGATTTTTTTTATTTTTTATGGTATTATCATGATCATTATATAATTTACTCTTGGAAGTTCTTATGTGCAGATTATCTCACCATTTGCTTCACTCTCTCCACATAGGTTTTTTTGTGAATAGTTATGGAATAGCTTGGTTTTGCAGATTGTTCCTATCTTGAGTTTCTAAGCATATTGATACTGTCATTCAACATTGATTCTTGATAGTTGCAAGTTTCTTCCTCTTGCACTTTATTGAGGATTTGATTGCAGTTGTAATGGCTTCCTGGATTGTTCCCCTCTTTAGATTATCCTTGACAAAAACACAGTTTAAAACTATTTGTCACTTTATCTGAGATGTTTGAAGTTGTAATCAAGGGGAATGTAATGTAAGGTAATGAAATTTCATTTCATATCACCATATTCCAGTAATAATGTATTGTAGAAGTGTCATCTTCTATTGTAAAGTCATGATGATTATCTGTGGGGCTCATTTTTCGATGGATAGATCATTGAGGCCTTGTATTCACGATGTAATATTTAGTAGAGTTATTTGGTTGTGAATGTTTTCTGCTAGAAAAATTTCGATGTATAGATTTGGGGTTCTTGTATTCATAATACGGTCGACTGCAGTATTCTTGCACCTGTCAGCTTGGTTGGGACAACTGTATGCTTGCCACATGTTCTATTGTACTGACCATTTGAGGTTTATGTACACTATTGTGGTGTTCTACAAGAGTTCTTTCAACTATCAGTTGAATTATGGTTGTGATGACTATTTGATTGCCACATGTTCTATTGTATTGTCCATTTGAGGTTTCTATACACTATTGTGGTATTCTACAAGAGTTCATCACACAACTTGGTTTGGGTGCAATTCCACGATTCAATGAGAAGTGATTCTTATCTTCATGAAATCCATGAGGCGAACTATGTTCTTATTCACATCTTATGGGAAATTTTGGGATTTGGCATTGGGNTGTTAATGTAACACCATCTTCCTATGGAAGGTATTGTCTTTCTTATTCTTGCAAGGAATGTTGGACGGTATTGTAATTCCATAAGTGTAATGATGACTTGTATGGTATTGTTGGAATGTATTAATTTGGAGGGTAATGATGTTTAATCTTATGTAAAAGAATTATCCCACATGCATCATGAAATAATATATTCTTGTTACCATTCATTATATAAATAGGTGAAATTACATTTATCCCACATGTATTTTGGGTTGTAATTTTTTCATCCCTCTTGGTATTTAATAGAGGTAAGAGAGACCCATGAGGTACATTGAAATGAAGGATCACATAATGATCATATACATTGGAATGATGTGAAGATGAAGTGTGACGTGTGAGGGATCAAGTGTAATACTGGATATTTCTGAAGAATATAGAAGACAATACCTTCTCGTGGATGTTTCCCCATTTTGGGGCTTTACCACTTATATCTGGTGTACTCTTTTTATCTTGTCTCTTTATTATTATGATAAATGTTGTTGGTGAAATACTAGCAAGGTTATTTGTTTAATATTGTTGTATGTTTATTCACATGTCTCAATAGTCTAACACCTTTGAGATAATATGGCCCAACAAGTGGATCTACTTATGATAAAATGAGCACTTTCTGAGCTTTTCATATAGTTGGTTCTCTTTTAGCACCTGTAGCACCATCCTAAAATGTTTATCATGCTCCTCATCTATATTAGAGTAGATGATAATATCATCCAAGAATACAACCACAAACATATCTAGGTAATCTTTGAACACTCCATTCATCAAGCACATAAAACAAATGGTGCATTTGATAGTCCAAATGGTACCACTACAAATTCATAATGGCCATACCTTGTTCTGAATGTTGTCTTGGTAATACATTATTATTTGATTCTCTCCTGATGGTAGCCTAACCTTAGAAAAAATCTAGAAAATATCCTTGCTCCTTTTAGCAAATGAAAAAGATCATCTATCATTGGCAAAAGATACTTGTTCTTTATGGTAACTATATTCAGTTTCTTGAAATCAATGCATGGATTAATGTTCCATCCTCCTTCTTCACAAAGAGCATTGGGGCAACCCAAGGTGAGACACTTGGGTGTATATACCCCTTCTTCAAAAGTTCCTCAAGATGCATCTGTAATTGTTTTAGCTCTTGTGTGCTCATCTTGTAAAGAGTCTTGGACACTGGGTAAACTACAAAAATCAAGTAAATAGAGAAATCAATGTCTATTTTTGGTGGAAATCCTAGTATTACCAAAAATATATCTTCATACTACTTCAAAATTTTATAATATTCAATATTTGGGACTTTATCCTCAGTTGGCTCTACCATATGTGCAGCATATATCTGTCAATCCTTTTCTTAAGCTTATTTTCAACTATAAGGTTGAAATATATTTGATGGATACATATGGTCACAGAATAAATTGAATTGTTCTTGATATGTAAGCGAGGGACTTATATTCCATTCGCTTCGCCAACATAGATCCTGTGCGTGATAAATTTCTTGTCTCTATCTCGAATCTATTCTAAGGCTTGTATAAAGATTTCTTCCTTTAGAAAGATTGTTAGGCCTTTGTCCCTCTACCTTGTACAATGATCTATGTATTTCTCTATTCTTCTTCTAATGGTTGTAAGGAATTTTTTCTCAACAACCAACCAATGCTCTGGATGAATGGCCAGGTCCTTCTCTGCGTAACCTACACACAAAACAACCAACAAACGAGCAATTCTATATGATAAGTGAGACTCTGAGTTGTTTCTCTTTTGTTGAGAATCAACAATTAAAATCAATTTGTTCCAATGCCTCTTTTTTGGAGTCTTATTGTCTGTGTACACCACACTTTTCTCAAAAAAGCATTTAACAATGAGAACCATGAATTCTCAATAATCTAGTGTTCAAGCATGATCATTTCTTGCAACAATGATACTCATTCTTTTCAACATAACATGATTTTGATCCGTATTTTATGACCATAACGAAATGAATACAAATTATTAACAGATTCTTCACACAAAATAACAAAGATATAGTAAAACTAGTTTTCTATTCAATAATGAAATAAGCTGAAACTGTAAAATGTAGCGGAAACAAGCTCGCTGGAATGGTGGCGACTTATCTTTGAGAAGAGATGTGACGACTGCGCTCATTCGCAAGAATATGATTACAATGAGGATCTGAAGGAATTTTACAATAAAAAGGAATTCCAAAATCCTAGACATCCAAAAACCTAACCCTAGGAGATGAAGCGCCAAAAGTCATGTGGGCCCCATTTGGGTAAGTTAGTACATTAACTTCCCAGGGTCGTAACTTTTGCATACGATCTACGTTTTAGGCATATGATACCCCGTTGGAAAGGTATTTCTGAGGAGATTCGTTTTGGGGCCTCAATATTCCTTTGTCTATCATTCATTCAGGACGATCCCTAAAACCCTTCATTTAGTCCCTCAAAATGGCCCCGGAAATGAAAACTACTAAAAATAGTAAATTGCCAAAATTGCTAGAAAACTGTTTTGAGCCAGTTGGAAAAGGTGGGTGGACACTGATATCCATTTGGATCAATCCTCCCTATGTAGGAATCAATGGTATCCATTGTGTTGATTTCCCCCATTAGATGAGGAAATTTCTGTTGAATTTGGCCTCGGGTGAGCCACTTGCCTTGGTGCAGGAGCTGCCCTGCTTTGACGACTCGATAAAGATGGATCCTTTGTTGTCGAGTTCCCTTGATCTATGTGTCCAAAATATGATCGTTGGATTCCTATTGGATGTAGTTTGGGTTGAGCTCTGTTGGTGTCAGTTGTTCTGCTACGTTTGAGGTTTTCAATAATGGTAGGAAAAAAGGGCGAAGGAGATCCACGTTGAACACTGGGTGCAGGCCAAGGAAAGGAGGAATGTTGAGCTCAAAAGCATTATCCCCATGGACTTGGTGATGGTGTACAACCCTGTTGGTAGCCAACCCATTTTTTTTTTATTACTCTCAAAAAGCTGCCTACACCCCTTGCGGTATCATGACAAATCATTGTCGCTTTATGCTAATCGACATTCGTCTTATTTTGTGCGACAATTCCAATTCAATTTCGTTTTTAGTTTTTCACAAGCGCAAGTGTGAAAACACTTCTTTTCGCTGATTAGATTGTCGTCGTCTTTGATTGATACTTGATCACTGGTTTATCATATGATTGCTAAAGTTTTTATCAGACCTTATGTTCTTGATCATTATCTCACCTTGATTGCGCATTTTGATGTATTTCATTGTTAAAACCTTTGGGCATAAGAATTACTGGTTTTGTTATGATCTTATGAAAATTATAATGGATCTGGTCATATTGTTTTTATCCTTACCATGGGTTTTCACTCGATTCTTATATGAACAAATTTTAATTGCATGGTTCTAGGACTTTGGGATACAAACATATATGATATGCGCCAAATACATTGGCAAGTTCATGAAGGTATGATGGCAATAGTTTCAAGGCACATGAAT
>ML785012.1:596053-625693 GCA_009831015.1 Picea engelmannii
AACTTAAAATAAATAAATAAATAAAATATATTTAAATCTCTTTACGTAAAATTAAAATTGAATCAAAGTAAAAAGTGACTCACCTCATTTCAGATGTCCAAATGCTCAACCCTTTGAAGAAGCCAAAAATAATTTCTGAAAACTACAAAGAAGTCTAGAGAAACTATAGAGATTATTCTTGGTAAAAAGGTAAAAACTATAGAAATTATTCCCATTCAAAACCCTAGATATATAATCTTAGAAATAAAATATCTCCTAAGAAATAAATATATAAATAAGCAGAGAAGTATTATTCCCGTTCAAAACCCTAGATATGTAATCTTAGAAATAAAATATCTCCTTAAAAAAAAAAGAATTATTGGCGTTGAAAACCCTAGATATATAATCTTAGAAATAAAATATCTAAAAATAAATAAAAGAGAAGTATTATGCCCATTTAAAAACATAGAGATATAATTTCAAAACTACAGAGAACTAGTATACTAGTTCCAAACCTTGGATAAATATTAATTTCAAAACCACGAGAAGTAGTATTCCTTCAAAACCGCGGAGAAATATTATTTTCGTTCAAAACTACAGAGAAATATTATTCCCGTTCAAAACCGCAGAGAGAATATTGGTATCTCAATAAACACGCTACATTTTCAATGCAAATAAAAAATAATAAGATATGTGAGAAAATCAAATGACGGGTGAAAACCTATGGAAACCAACCCACGAAAACCTAACAATGAAAATTGATGGAACAAATTTGATCACTGAAAATTGACAAAGTGAAAACTAATGATGAAAAGTTGATGGATGCAAATTGATGAAGTGAATGTTAATGGATGGAAATTGATAAGGGAATGTTATGGGTGAAAATTGACAAGTGAACACTTTTGAAAATTGACAAAGTGAAAATTAATGAAAAAAAGTTGATGAAGGGAATGTTATGAGTGAAAATTGACAAGTGAAAACTAATGGAGAAAAAATTAATGAAGAGAATTTTAGAGGTCAAAATTGATAGATAGGTTGACATATTAAAATAAGAAAATAATTAGTTATGAAAGTTGATTTGGTTAAGAAGTTAATTTATTCCTTTGGAATTGTAAGTATTTAAAATTAATGTTTATAGTTAACCATAATTTATATTTTACTTTTGGTTAACTTAAATTTCAAGATAAAAAGTTAAAATAGGAGTTCCATTTTAGAATACTTCGCAGTGTTATAAGGCTATAAGAGCTCACATGGAAACTAAGAAATTGATGTATTTTTAAATTTTATTAAATTTAAAAGTTTCTTTTTTATTTATTTATTTGATCATTTCAACATTGTTTTATATTTTACTTTTGCTTAACTTAAAATTTAATATAAAAAGTTAAAATGGGAGTTCCATTTTAGAATAGGTAGGAGTGTTATAAGGTTATATGAGCTCACATGGAAAATAAGAAAATAAGAAGTTCAGGTGTTTTTAAGTTTCCTTTAGACTTAAATTTTTTTTTTTTCATTTTATTATTTCAACATTGTGTAAAATAAAATTTTATCAATTTTCATATTCTTAAATTTTATTATATTAAACTTTAAAAAAAAAATTCACTTGATCATTTTAACATTGTTTTATATTTTACTTTTGCTTAACTTAAATTTCAATATAAAAAGTTAAAATGGGAGTTCCATTTTAGAATAGTTGGGAGTGTTATAAGGTTATATGAGCCCACATGGAAAATAAGAAGTTGAGGTATTTTTAAGTTTCCTTATACTTTAAAGTTTTTTTTGCATTTTATTATTTTAATATTGAGTAAAATAAAACCTTATCAATTCTCATATTCTTGTTCAAATTGGGTGCACGATTAGGATTAGGAGTAGGAGATGGAACTTTCATAAATGAACTTTATAGATTAGAATTGGAAAATATTCATGGAAGTTGGTAATAAGCTTAATTATCTCATTATCTCATAGGTTTTAGTTATATGAATGAATTATTTAAGTTTGATTACTTAGCAATGCATATTAGATTACTTAACATCAATAATCTATGTCGGAAACCAATCATACTAAGTAAATGACATTTAATAAATAAATATCATATCCATGAAGGGGGAAGGGAATACCAAAGTGGATTGGGTGGTTATGTTGTTCAAAGATAAGTGAAGTTTTTTTTTGAATGGTCCATGAATAATAAATAGAATATCTATTAAATAGGGTCCATGAATAACTAATTAAAAGGAGATTTTAAAGGAATAAGCATCAATGGACATATGGTGGGAGCATGTGATGGATGAGGTCGAGAGATACCTCATCAAATCAGTTCAAGGTCAACAAAAATTAGGACAAATACCAGATCATCATCGAGTCAGTTTGAGGTCAACAACAATAATGGTTGCTAATGGGGGTTTGGAAAAATATTGATGCCTACCACAAATGAGACATGTGTAAATAACAGAGTAGTGGTCACATATAAAGAGAATCTCCCAAATATTGTTGGAATAAGAGGAAATAGAGTCTCATTGTTATGACGTGGGTCACTAGTAAAACTTAATTAGAGGTGAAACCACCAATTCAAATGAGATCAATAGTCCATCATGCATGAAAGGATCATCATGTCAATAACTTCCCATCAATGGTGACATATTAATTTTGATGATTGTCATTTTCTAAGGTATATATGTTCCATGACCTAAGCATGGATCCCATTTCAAACAAGCAACATGTAGCCTAGATTGCATTCTATACATTTTTCATGTACCGCATACATTAAAAGACGATAATGAAACACTTATGTTTGAATGAATGCCTTCATTTGCATACATTTTTTTTTCAAAAAAAAATTAATTTATAGAGGTTAGAGATAAAATTGTCAACTAAGTTCTTGCATTTATTTAAAATGTATAAATTCTACAATTGAAGTGAACAAGTACATATGTCGTGCATGGATAATACCCCACTTTCTTATCCTTTATAACTTTTATGAACATGAAATTTCCTCATTGATCAATTCATTGTGATCTTGTTGAACTAGAACATAGTTACTACAAAGCAATGCATATACTTTTAAATGTGCATTATAGTTTACCAAACTAAAGGTTGAAATTGAATATTGAACATTATTATTTCAAAACTAATGACAAATGTTTGATTTAATATCCATTTTGAATTCAATAAACAAAAGTATATTCATATTACGAAATTCACACAAAAGCCAAAATAGCCTTGGATTGGCAAAAAAATAATTCAAATTAATAATATTAAATTAATAAAAGATTAATGCATTCTACTTTTGATGGGCTAGGTACTAATTAACTATGTTGTTTTACGTCTAAATCAAGTTAGCTTGCTTTCTAATTCAAGGATAGAGAATCAATCTCTTCCAAAAGTATAGGTGATATAGTTTCAATGTATATTTTATGACCATGGTTTAGAAAAATGGTTGCTCCTTTCATGATTTTAAAGTTATATGGAATGAGAAAACACAATTTGTTCATTATTCTCAATGAAGTTGATACTTTAAGTTGAGAACATGATAATCTTTCTTCAACTTATCCACAATGAAAGGAAAATTTTCCACTTCCTTCATATTATATATAGAATCCATTACATGGTATCCATTTAAAATAAGTATGCAACTTACCACACTATATCAAGTCCTTGCTTTTAAAATGAGAATGTATTAAATATTCTCATGTTGTATCCATTCCAACCTCATTAAATGAGAATATATCTAATGTTCCTCCCTATTTAAGATGAGCACTTTGCGATTTTCACTTAACATTGGGCTTCTTAGAAGACATATAATTTATCTTCTCTTTGCAACCTATAGGGCTATGTAGACTAGAATAAAGTATTGCACATGTGAACTGTGAGAGAGTATAGTTGTAAGAGAGTATAGTTGTAATTTGAGAACCAATCAAAGTTGATGTCTCTATTTCAACCATATTCATACAATGGAATTCTATCTC
The DNA here is from genome assembly GCA_009831015.1 of Picea engelmannii. Classification (NCBI taxonomy): domain Eukaryota; kingdom Viridiplantae; phylum Streptophyta; class Pinopsida; order Pinales; family Pinaceae; genus Picea; species Picea engelmannii. Next base: position 599,992 of record ML785012.1, read on the forward strand.
AAAAGACAGAGGGTGATTTCTTGATAAATTGACATAGACCATAATTGAAGGAAAAAATTAAAGAAAAGCAAAAGGATGACCCCCCAAAGATAAGAATGTATCGTTGATCATGTTCTTCTAGTGATGGAAAAACATTTATTTCCGATGTTATGCCATTTGAAAAATCAACATACTATTGATATTCTAGAACTTCTAAGGGATGGATATGATACGAAAACTAGTTTCAAGCACCATAGCAACAACCTACCTGGGGAAAATAATATGCACATATTTCTTGTTTGGCATGGGGAGGTTGTGAGGGAAAAAAATGATCCCCCCTCGTGCACATCCCCATAGAAAATGTATTCCATTAAAATATCTAAATCTTATTTGGCATCACATACATCAACATGTGATTATATGACTGTGATTCAATCTTATGATGAAGTTGTTGTTGTCCTTTCCACCACATATGTTTAGTGAGTGACATGGTTGAAATGTTTTCTTGAGAGAGATGGATGATCATAACTTGTCTGAGGGATACCAAAGGAGAAAGTACAAGAGTATGTCAGGGAAAATAATATCAAGGGGTTTATAAGTGAGGTTATTTTTTCCACTAACGTTCTTCCAAACAAATCCTACATGATGCATGCTCCACCTGTGATGCATCCACATATATGGGAATCGATTCGTGGAGGTGGTATATCAATAGGCCCCAATTCAATTGCAAAAACATTTGAGGAAGGATAAGGAGGGAATGACAATGATCCTTAAGAGTTGCTAGAAGTTAGAGGACAATGTTTTAAATTGGATCCAATCATTTCACCACTAATAGTGGGGATATTGACATGATCATGCTCATCGATAGGCCTAAGGTAGTTAAAAACTATATGCTAATCATGCCTGAAAGTTACAAGACCAACATTAGAAATATCAAATCTATCACAACCAAGGAGAATATCTGATATTCTCAAGAAGATCTCTATTAGATTTGTTGGGTCTACTCTTCTTACCCAAACACCTCGCTTGGTAGACTTTGTTCCCATTGCAATATACAAATCAAAATTTTCCATGTTCTTCCATTCTATACAAAGTATGGAAATTCTTGTTGATGGTTTTGAGTGCTCATACTTTGGGATAAAGGGTGTAATAACACGAGGGAGGATTACATATCTAATATGTTTTTCAGTGTGATGGAAATGCAATTCTAAGACACGGTGAAGTGACACAAACAAAGAAAAAAATATGGCATGTGACATCCAAACATGGAGAGACATTTGGCCAATATGAGAGAAATCCTTTCCTATAAATTGTGAAGATTATAGAATCCTTAATCACTACCTTGTTCATAACCACCATATGTCAAGTGTCCTATCCTATGAAACAAAATCCAACATCTATGAATTACGGTGAAGGACAACATAGATGATAGTATCATCATAAGCCATAAAGGAATCATCAACTGGATATTGAAGATCATTCAATGTAGGCCCATAATTCTAGGAATCCATCAACTTAGCATGAAACAAGGGCTTCTGCATCCAAAGAGAGAGAGAGAGAGAGAGAGAGAGAGAGAGAGAGAGAGAGAGAGAGATAATATCCCATGTCAATCAAATGTTCCCCTCTATAACCATAGATACTTTAGTTTACAAAGATGGGAATGATGGCTTGTAAATAAGCCATATTAATATGTTGGTTCTATAAATATGTAGTGGTTAATTGATCAATTCTCTCCCTTATTTTTGTCTCTATATTGATCCTTTATGTGGTTAAATTTTTTTTATCTTATTTGTTTATGTTTTTGTATTGAGTTGAAAAGAGTTGAAATGGGAGAGTAGATGAGATCTAGTTCTCAGTTTCACTTGCCAAATTGTTGAACAGGTTTCCATAGGATTTGCAAATGGAGACCTTGACATGGTTGTTGGTGTAATGTATGCATAGATATAACATTGTCTACAAGAAGTGGAAAGCCATACTTTCATCCAAATACTTCACAACTTGTATGTGGGGTGATGCACCTATAAAGAAGGGACCATTACTTTCTTTGTGCAGTAGAAACCCCATGGATAAGCCTTGTACTTGTATCTCTTTTTGCTTCTACACATGCTCCTGGAAGTCATGCTTCTCCCTTTCTTTCAGAATGGACTCCCCACGTTTATGATAGGAAATGTATGAAGATGTATTTTGCAAGGGTTTCACAACATAATCCTCTTGTTGGTAGATTTCCTTATCACTGTCCCCAACTCTTAGGGTGGTGGACACATTTCAGTGAATGTGTGAAATCCTTATACACAAATTTCCATCAGACTTCACAACATGTCAAGGATAATCAATGCTGAGATCCCATCATTTTAAAGTTTATTAAAATTTGTTCCATTATTTTTGGATTAAATATTTCATTAAGATCAATGTGTAGGTCCCTAACATGCCTCAATATCATTGTCTCACAAACCACTCTCTCAACATGTTAAGAACCAAATATCAAAATAGGATAAAAACCTCAGAATAAGTACTCAATGCCTTGAAAAAGAGAGAAATTTATATAATAAGCCTCTTCAAGGGGGAAACCTCCTTATACATCTTATGAATTCCCAAATACAAGATGATTCCAAATTAAAAGGTCTCCTTGGTATATATAGGAGACTAGGAGGTACAATTACAACTAATGGACCCAAGTCGACATAAATAAAATAACAATACTAATGTAATATTCCCCAATTAAGGGGTAATGTGCCACGAATTAGGGCTTACATGCCCCCCCCCCTTAAGACAAGTGTTGTCCTTAACTCTTGAGTAGTTCTAGATTCTTCTGTATAAAAGAATCGTCTTCCCACGTGGAATCTTTAGCAGGTAGTTTCTTCCACTTAATGAGATACTCTGAAATTGATCTATTTATCAACTGGTGAATTCTTGTGTCAGTGATAGCTTTAGTCTCTAATATGATTTTTCCTTCCTCGTCAATTTCTGGCAATACAGTTTTAACTGGGATCTTCTCACCTATAACCTTCTTTAATCATAAAAACATGGAAAACATGGTGTACTCGCAAATATGCATTCAACTCCAATTTGTATGCCATAGTACCAATATTTTGCAACACCTTATAAGGGCCATATTACTTTGGTGATAATTTATTATCCTTCTTAGTTTTCTTGAGGGACATATTTTTTCATGGTTGTAGTCTTAAAAATACCCAATCCCCTACTTCAAAGCTTCTTTCACTATGATGTTGATCTGCTTGTTGTTTCATGTGATTTTGTGCATGGTCAGGTTGTCCTTTAAGAGTTGGAGAACTTCTTGTTGATGCTCGATGTGATCTTCCACCGCTTGAACCTTAGATTTTTATTTTAGATAAGAAGTGATGGATGGTGGGTGATATCCATAAAGCACCATAAATGGTGTCATTTTTTTTGCAGTATGAAAGGAAGTGTTATACCACCATTCTGCCAAGGGTAACCACTTGAACCATTGCATTTGTTTATCAAAGACAAAGCCACGAAGGTAGCCTTCTAGACATTTGTTCACTATCTCAGTTTTTCCATCAGATTGAGGATGATAAGATGAGCTATGACCCAATTGGGTACCCAAACAAGAAAATAATTCTGTCAAAAAATGTTCAGTGAAGATGGGATCTCTGTCACTTACAATAATCTTTGGGCTTCCATGTAGATTTTGAACTATCTCCATGAATGCAGTAGCAACTGTATTGGCTTTGAAAGGATGAGAGAGTGCATAAAAGTGTGAGTAATTGGTAAGTCTATCAACAATCACCATGATGACACTCTTTCCTTCAAACTTTGGTTACCCTGTGATGAAATCCATGAAAACCTCCTCCCAACGAACTTGTACAGACTACCACGTGTCACAGTCTTCACTTCATAAATTAAAATTTGTACCAGTAAATCTTCGGTCTGTACCCTAAATAATGGAACATGTCTCACACAATTTTGAGGTATGTAGCTTTAGATATAATAGTTTTCCCAAGAATACATGTTTTAGAATGAAATATGGACCAGCCAAAAACCTTAATTTCCTCAGAGAATAACTTTCAAAGTACAATGAATCAAGAGCTTAAATTTGTACAAAATATACTTCACTATTCCTCCTTTGTGCTGTAAAAATTTCATAACTTGAAACCAAGCCGAAAAAAATTGGGAGCGAAAATTCCAATAAGACCTGTTTCAAACTAGTTTCAAAACTGGTCACAAACCCTAACTTGATCATAATGTATCTCCAAAAATGTAATGAACCAAGATCTTAAATTTGGACCCAATTTAGCTCTATATGTCTCCTATATACCATAGAAATTCCATATCCCGAAACCTTCCAGAACAAAAGTTGTAGTGAAAATTCCAATAAGACTTGTTTTGAAGAAACTAGTCCCGAGGATTGTCTAGCACTGATACCAAATGTTAAGAACCAAATATCAAAATAGCATAAAAACCTCAAAATAAGTATTCAACACCTTGAAAAAGAGATAAATTCAGATAATAAGCCTCTTTGAGGGGGAAACTCCTTATACATCACATGAATTGCCAAATACAAGATGATTCCAAATGAAAAGGTCTCCTTGGGGAGGTACAATTACAACTAATGGACCCAAGCTGACATAAATAAAATAAAAATACTAATGTAATATGCCCCAATTAAGGGGTAATGTGCCACAAATTAGGGCTTAACACAACACCTATCTGTGGACATGCAATTTTCCATTCTTTTGTCAATGTTCTAACTGTGCAAAGGCCTTCTCAATAAGATATTGATCAATATCATTTATTAGGTTTGAGTCTGCTCAATAAGTTATATCACACTCTATCTATTTGATTAACACAAGATCAATTTTATTATATCCTTTTGATTTCTTGCCTAGATCGAGGACTCGAGCAAAGGTGGAAAACAATTTCTCAAGCGACATGAGGATTCAAAATACATACTATTGATGGTAGTAGTTTAGCAGTTGCTTGTGTTTTGAATTCCATTTTAGAGGAAGAATCGAACGTGTGCTTGTGATGTATGGGGGAGTCTCCAAATTGGGATGCAGTACACAAAGGTGTTTTGTGAATATAGGGTTAAAGTTCAAGTATGCATTGTCCTACACTAAAAATTTAGATATTAACTGAAGGTTTAACTATGTATTCACTTGAATCCCTTTTCCATTCCCATTTGATTCAATTATGATTTACTTTCCTACACAACATCTAGTAGATTCAAAAGAACAATTCCTAAAATTAAATTTCCATCAAAGTAATACAAAATTCATCTTTAACTTCAAATATCCACACATAATATTAAGGTAAAATATACTTAACTATAATCCCAATTTCCAAATCTAAATGCATCTAAATAATAATAATAAAAAAAAACACAAAAAATATTTACCATTTACCAAACCAAAAATAAAGACCTTGATGGAGAATTTTACAATGACAAAATCCTCTATAAACCGTTACACGACCCGTTACAGGCAGTCAAAGAATGACTTCAAGGCTTGCATAATTTTTCATGTAAAGCCCCACACGCCATGTGTTTGATGCAAATTTTCAACATAGACACTACCTCAGTGTAGACTCGATAATGGAAACGAGTCAACGAAAGTACCAAACATCACAAGTTATAGAGCAATGGTTAAAAAAGATGGAGATATGGACAAAATTATATAGGGACAAATGACATACTTGCATTAAAAGTGGACAAACCACGAAACCGAGTCAAAAGAAATTCATTTGACATAATTAATAAAACTCAATAAAGATTTAAAAAAAATCATTTATATACAAAGTTCATAAATAAAATAAAAATATATACAAAGTTTATAAATAAAATAAAAATATAAAATGTGATTTTACTTTTTAATTTTATATCACATCATTATCCTCAAATTCATTCAAGGAAAGTTATTCAATAATAAAGGTTGCATGGCAATTAGTCCCTGTCGAGTTAGTTTAGTTGGGAAATACATGTTGAACAATGAAATTTAATATAACTAAATGCATAAGTAATAAATATTTTTTGTCAAAAAATAATAATTGAGGATTGTTTGTTATTCAAAATGTATAATGAACCGCAAGCTGAATGGAACTATAATATTTATAAATATAATATAAATATAATAAATATATTATAAATATAATATAAATATAATAATAAATAATATATTAGATAATAAATATAATATAAATATAATAATGTATAATAATAAATACACAGTACAACTTTTTATATTTAGATGTGGTGATTGGTGAAATTCATTGATTATGTAATTAATTCTACATATTGAAAGATGTGAAGGGAGCAATAACACTTCAATTCTATCAACCAATTAGAAATGAGAAACACAATTATTTTTATTATATCCAAAAATATATATTTGTTTTCCTATGTTAAACATTACATTACATACACAAATTTATGATAAAAGGCAAATTAAATTGCTATAGTCCCATGGCAGGGACTAATAACTGATTATGTCCTTTTTAACTTTTAAATCGTGTTAAGATAAATTCTTAATTTTAAAAATAGATAATTGTTATTTTTATTTTATAAAATATTAAAATTTTAATTAATATCTCAAAAAAATAATAATTATATATATATATATATATATATATATATATATATATATATATATATAATTTTGTATTTAAATTCAAAAAAGCCCCTAAGATGTATCTTTTCATTCAATATTATTACACGTGGCATACTTTATTGAATTCCATGGCATGTAAGGTAATATTATTTTGTGATATCATATATGAATCTTAAAGCAATAATATTTTTGTGATGTCGTATATGAATTTTAAATTTCATTTTTTATTTTGAGAAAACCAAATTGTATAGACGTGTCATATGAATAAGGTGTTGTTAGTGAACAATGTTTTCTTTTAACAAAAAAGGGGGAATTATATTATAATTTAAAACGGTGTGCGAAGATGTCGAGGAAATACAATCTATTAAAAAATGCAATTAGATTTGCAACAGAGCTAAGAATATAATTGTTGTATCAGCTAAGATCAACAAATCTACTAGACAATGTTCCCCAAAACCAACAATTTTCCTCTTATACAATTTATAAAATATCCATAGGATAAGTAAAAAGGGATGGTGTGAAACCAGGTTGGGCGGGAAGAGTTTTTTGAAACTGTGCTACAATGGAGGATTACCAAACTTAGAAACTGGTGCCTGGCTGTTGTTGGAGTGGTTTGTCTTTATCGATGGAGCTTGGACTTAGCTGCCAGGTTCTCTGGGATGCTGGGACCGAGCTGTAAACAATATCTTTCATTTTTTTTTCCCTCTTGTTTCTAGCCTTCTATCAGGATTGGTGGAATCCTAGTCACTCAGCTCTAGAGATGCGTTACAACCCTGGACCAGCCATGTGTAGAAAGGATCAGGGTTTTTTATTCTTTTAACAACCTAATCTCCCTCTTTTTTAGGCATTGTTCTCGGTTTCATGAACCCTGAATTTCTGACTAGCCTCTGTCCTAGCAAGCGGTTTCTGACTGGGAGGACAGCCTGGGGATATGGCTTCATTTGAGGTTAGTGCGCTCATGGGTGTTGTAGACAAGTTTGAATGGGAGCGAGCGGGTCTTTTCAAAACTGTTGATGAGTTGAGCTGTAAACTAGGCGGTGGAGGTATTTTAAAGGCCTCTTCAACACATGGAGTTAAGACTCCTCTTCCCTCCTTTTCAGAACACTATAGGGTAAAGGAGCCTCATACTCTTGAAGCTGGAAAGACTACCCTTCATCTCAATAACGTTTTTGGTGAGAGCTCAGGGCAGCCTCTGAAGACTCATGTCTCCATTTCGGGTCCCCTGTTTGGACTAGGGTCTTCTCTTGTTATTCAACAACATTTCTCTGTGGGGAACTCTCATCGGGAGTCTTTGAAGGTAAAGGACTCTTTCCATAAGAAAGTGATTCAGGTCTGGAAGCCTAAGAGGAAGAGAAGGCATTTAGTTATAGGCATGGATGTTGGGCTGGAAGAAACGTGCCAACTCTCTCTTTATGCACTAGTCGAGTGTTTTTCTTATAAGTCCTATTGCTCTTTACCTTTCACGGAGTGGATGGTACAAAATTGTGTTCCTTGTTGTGGTTATGCCCTAGAGCTGCTCATACTCCCTTTTGGATGGTTTGGCATGGTGTTTAAGTCTCCTGAAGATGTCGAGCTCATTTTAAATAGATTATGGGATTATGCAGGTAGTAGTCTAATGCAGAAGAGGTGGAGGACGGGTTTTAACCCAGCTATGGACTACTTCAGTCTTAAACATGTTTGGGTGCTTTTAACAGGATTACCTTTAAATCTGTGGAGTGTTAAAGCACTCACAGTGATAGGAAACCTTCTTGGTCATTTTCTAAAAGTGGATGAAGTGGGTTTACTATCAACTTGTTATCACTCCAAGAAACTCTTTGGGGTTGTAGGCCAAAGATGCTTGGTAACTCAAGAATATGGTAAATTTGGTATACTTGGAACAATGGGATAACTCAATGACTAATTAAATGGATAACTCATCATACATTCAAATAAGACAGTGCTTTTAGAAATCAATAATCATACAAGATAGTTTAAATAGGGAATGAAGAATACTAATCTTGATAACCAAATACAACTAGGTGTAGGGTCAATACAAGATAGCTAGAAGTCCTTCAATTCAAGCTTATGAGCTTAATAAAGAGATGACAGTCTTGAGAAGCTAAGACAAACTAAAGTAAAGTACAGAAAGATGAGATGCATGAACAATTCTGATATTGAAGACAAAAGAAGATTGTGATTCTATTATCAAATAAGAGTCTATAACAGTAGCAAAATGTATCTAAGATTGAACCCCCTATGGTGCTCCAAATGTCTTTGGCTTTATAGCCTTACAAGATGAAATCTATATCCTTGAAAGCTGGATCAGATTTGCTAAAAATAGTCAAATCAAAATAGATACAACAAGTGTAGGATGAGATCCTATAAAAATGGATCTAAAATACTAAACATGGAAAGTAAAAACAAGATAGGAAAAGATCTTATCTAAGGAGTCAAACTCTATCTTGATAGCCTTCATATCCTCCAAACTCTTTGAAAGATGTAGAAAACCTTCCAACACTGATGAATCTTCATAAGAAATTCGAATTTGCCACCTTTGGCAAAAAAGACAGTTTTTTGCTCATGAACTAGGTCACCATTTTCACTTTTCCACCTTCTTAAACATTAAATACATCAAGATCAAACCTTAAATCTGATGTATTTAATTATTATGCATCTTTAGAAACCAACCTCAAAATATTTGGTTGAGAAAAAGTCAAATCTGGGCAAAAATATGATCTTGCTGCCATGTAACATGTTTCATCAGCTAATTTTCCCTGAATACACCCCTTTAGTTGGTGAAAAGGAAAGCTTTCAACAACTAACTAGCGGATTTCAAAACCAATAAGCTGGTGAAAACCCAGAAAAACTATCTTGGGAAAAATCAAATTTCTTAGCCATGGAGAGTCCGTTTTACACATTTGAATAGTCGATTGACAACTAGACATCCTAAGATTTCCAATGGTTCTTTCGAATATTCATTTAGAGCTCGGGAAGGAAGTCAAAAGTCCCCTGCAAGATTAGTCATCATTTTTAAAACAAATTTCAGAATGAATTATTTGATCACTAACATCTGGCTCCAACTGGGATGGAGACCTCCCTGCGAGGTCTCCAAGAACCTGGCAAACCTTGTGCCTTTATTATTGGGCATGGAGTCATTCAGACTTTACAATTTATCATCTGGATATTCTCCAAATTTTGTTGTTATCTTTCACAATCTTCTTTATCTGTAACATGTCTACTTCAATCTCCCCTGGAAATGTTGTTTGCACATCGACATGGCATATGTTGTGGGAATCTCTTCATTGAGAAGAGGAGTGTTGGACATAGGCAGGATGGTGAGATCTGTAACCATGGCTTGGAAATTCGAGAATAACTCCAACCTTGAAATGAGAGCATTGCAGGCAACTTGAGGTCTTTGACTTTTCATTTTCCAGCAACTTCAGATACAAAGCATTTGTCTTGAGATGCCTTCAGCAAAAAGTTACAATAACAATAGAACATCTATTAAAAGTCCTTTGAAACATAATCTAGACATAATGCACCAAGAAAAGAAAGCAAATCCTGGTGTGTTGAATCAAACACTTCACCCTGCTCAACTTCTTTAAAGAGCATCATTGCACCTCGTGAACCAATATCCATCTCTGTTTTGGTCTCCATCGTAACCACCTCAGCTTCTATTATCACCTCCATATCAATGCAAGTTGTTCGGTCATGTCATTGCCTTGAAGTTCTTTGAAAGAAGATTTTCAGAAGATAACCGATCCATATTGAATCAGAAGACCGAGCCAGCCACCTAGGTCCTCTGAAATAAAATGTAACAAAACCCAATATATATTGCCACAAATCTGGATCTTGGCTACCTAGCCATGATGAATATAGATATCAGATATCTTCTTCCTCCTATAATCCCATGGCTCAAAACCTTGTTAATGGATGATTAAGGGTTATAGATTTAGCTTTGCCAGTTGAGAAGTAATCACATGGATTGGCTTCGAAGGAGAAAACATGTGATCTTTCCTTGAAGAGAGACACCTAAAACCCTTTCCAAGAGGAACATTGGTCCCATGTCCTGAGTTGGGGAAATCTTACAAGTGTATGACCATCTCCTACTGGAGCTGCTGTTAGAAATATTGAAGCAACTTCACCAATATTTGAGGATATTGTGTACCGAATTAAAGCCTTCATGTTGTTGTAAATGGAACGACCTTCAACAACAAATGCAACTATTGAACTGAAAAATGTCATCTGCTAAGATCATATTAGCTGCCTCCTTTGCGACCTCTTTAGTCTGAGGATCTTCCATGAAGCACTTCAAGCGATCAACAAAATCTGTCCCATTGGAAGGATCACCCCCAACTTCTACACATGTTGATTGTTTTCACGCACAATTGTTCCACCACTCACAAGGTTCGAAAAGGCATCGGCTATACCCATAGCAGGAGCCGCTTTCAATGCTCCATTAGCTGTTGAAAACTTGACATGCTTTAGTCTCTTCTCCTTCACAAATTTTGTACTTAGATAGGTAAATCCTGTTGTAATTCGTAGAGGCCTGTTCTCAGTCCAACTTGGCATTGCTACCAGTTCGTCCATAGATGAAATGTTCTGAAAAAATTCCATACTTCAGAATTGCAATAGACGAGTGACACTCCTCATACTCAAGAGTATCGTAAACAAAGATCAAGTCCTCATTGCCCAAGTTTGTTGCACGAACATTTTCTTCCTGCAAATCGAGCATCTGTATCATCAATTTAGCTTGGTGTATAATATATGTGTTGACTTGATACAATGTTGTTGTTTCAAATATTTGCTTTTAATCTTCAAGTCGATACATCTCAAATGCAGCTATCAAAAACCTGTAGGTTGTCAAGTGTTCGATAATATAACCGCCCAAGATTTGCATTTTTCACCGCCCAACAAAACCTGCAAACGCAGAATACAAGTGTCCAGGTGTCGATTTGCCAAGCTGCTAGACTCTACAGAAACAAAATGTTAGATAAATCAAATGTTTAGCATACTTGCCAGGTATCGCCAGTAAGAAGAGGAAAGAATCGACTGTATCTTCTGATTTTGATTATGTCACCTAATAGGAAAAAACATTGGGTCGAAATTCATATTTGTGACAGTGCAGGCAGAGATTTTGTGAACAGAGGATTTATTGCAGTTTGACTCATAGATTTCAACGATATGGCAACCAAGGTTAGGAGCCATTGATCAAATGACATGACCCTCCTTGATTTTTGTAGAAAAACATCTGTAGATTAGACAATAAGATCTTCCATATTCTCAGTGTCATCATTCCCTTAATGCAGGAATCTGACCCAGATCATTAAACTTGCACTTTTGCATTGTCACAAATGGAATATTACCCTATATTTTCCTTGTGACACTTAATAAAACACTTTTCAATATTTCTTAGATATCTACGCATTGCACCATCGACAGTTTGAATTCTTCTGCATGTAATTCACAATATTTCCCACAATCAACGAAGGCTCCAAGAGAAGAAGCTGCCCTCCACAATTCAATTCTCCTCACTACCTCTACTTTATCTCTGTCCCTGTTAAGATGTTTGATTCAACCAAGTTGACTTCCCAACAGGCTCTGCATCTAAGTTTGAGACATCAATAGTGGAAATTGGAGTTGCATCCACATTTGACTTGTCTGGTGAAAAAGAAACTGGGAACGAAGTTGGCCTAATACTCATTATGCAGGGACCTATCCCAATGTAACGAACTGCACAGAGAGAATTTCCAGCATAGATTAGCCTGACAAATGTTTGATCCCCAATAATCTGTGTGATATCTGAAATAGGAGAAACGTCTAACAGAGTTGCAGCAAGTGGCATTACATTTTTTCCAAAAGAAGTTGAGACAACGATTATATGTGAATAAGAGCCATTATGTTGAACTAATCGGATTAACTTTGCCTGGGGTTCAGCCAATGGATGTTCAAATTTCTCTGAATCCACAATAAACACCTGAGAGATTGATGGATAAATCAAGGCTGCCTAAGTAGTTGTAGCATGGAGGGATGGTCCAGATCTAGCCATTAAAAGTGAAATGGGAGTCTCTTTTCCTAATTAAGAAAACTGAAAGTAATCTACCTGCTCAAAGAAAGAGCTTATTCTTCTATCAATCCCCACACTAACCAATAGAGGCAGATTGATCAAGTAAAACTAAATTTCCAAAGTAGCCAAGAAAGTAATTGACTTGCTAGTATCATGCTAGATCTTGACCCAAAAAATAATGGAAGCCATATCATGCAGAAAAGAGGTTTGAACATATGATAAAGACAATCTTATTCTGACAAAAATTCTTTAACGCATTTGTTGCTCGTAGATTCCAAATAGTTATCAGCAGGGTCATAAATGTCATAAAGAAATACCTCTTTGAGTTGCCAATCCAATTGACTCTGTTGCAGCTACTGATTTCTTTCACTGGTCTCTATGCTGAAAACAGACTGCTCATCCTTTGTCAGAGAGTCATATAAGAAGAACTGTTGATCAGAACTTTTCAGCTTATCTCCTTCCTGCAAATATCTGTTGTAATCTGCCTTTGTCTGCAAACCAAAAAATTGAGAGCTGCCCTGAGCATCTACTGCGGATTCAACACTTTCACTTGCTGATTTGTCAATCTGCTCATCACCTTTCAAGTCTTCAGAGGGGACAATTCGATTTTCCTGACAGCCTAAGACAATAGATGCATTTGGCACAATGTCAAAAGAACTTATACTATGGCTAACATTGTAAAGCTCATTAATGTCTTGGTCACAAGGAGAAATATCCCCTATAACAACATACTCTTCATAATTTTCTGAATCTTTAATTGATAAGTTGAATTCATGACAACATTCAGCAAATAGAAGGTTGGCTGAAAATATCTCTTTACAAAACAAATGAAAGGCAACATGAAACTCTGCCAAAGAGTTGATGATGGCAATAGGAAGGGACCGGTACCAATCACGAGCAATCCCCTCTAATGAAAAATAGAAGAGATGAATCTGAACATCCTCATGCACAACTTGCAACCGATGAATGTAATCATGAAAGTCCAATAAATGTTCAGCTGGTACTTCCCAATCTTCACCTCGAAATCTAGGAAGGCTATTTTCCCATTCATCTCTACTAGGCACTGGATTAGGGAAACCAACAATCTTTGAAAAATCACAGAACACATACCTCTTAGATAAGATCTTGTTCATTTCATACTAGTGGAGTCGCCAACGGATTTCAGAGCAATGGAGTCGCCACCGAATCCGTCCTTCATGGAGTCGCTAGATAGATGATTACAACCAAATGATGTCCAGACTTTTTGTATCATCAAAGATGGATCTTGCAGTCTCCCAAGGAAGCTAAGCTTCAATCTCCTCTCCCTGACAACGATGCCAATTTGTTATCACTCCAAGAAACTCTTTGGGGTTGTAGGCCAAAGATGCTTGGTAACTCAAGAATATGGTAAATTTGGTATACTTGGAACAATGGGATAACTCAATGACTAATGAGATGGACAAGTCATCATACATTCAAATAAGACAGTGCTTTTAGAAATCAATAATCAGACAAGATAGTTTAAACAGGGGATGAAGAATATTAATCTTGATAACCAAATACAACTAGATGTAGGGTCAATACAAGATAGAAAGAAGTCCTTCAATTCAAGTTTATGAGCCTAATAAAGAGGTGACAGTCTGTAGAAGCTAAGACAAACTAAGGTAAAGTACATAAAGATGAGATGCATGAGCAATTCTGATATTGAAGACAAAAGAAGAGTGTGATTCTGTTATCAAATAAGAGTCTATAACAGTAGCAAAATGTATCCAAGATTGAACCCCCTATGGTGCTCCAAATGTCTTTGGCTTTATAGCCTTACACGATGAAATCTAGATCCTTAAAAGATGGATCATATTTGCTAAAAATAGTCAAATCAAAATAGATACAACAAGTGTAGGATGAGATCCTATAAAAATGGATCTAAAATACTAAACATGGAAAGTAAAAAAAAAATAGGAAAAGATCTTATCTAAGGAGTCAAACTCTATCTTGATAGCCTTCATATCCTCCAGACTCTTTGAAAGATGTAGAAAACCTTCCAAGGCTGATGAATCTTCATAAGAAATTCGAATTTTCCACCTTTGGCAAAAAGATAGTTTTTTGCTCCTGAACTAGGTCACCATTTTCACTTTTCCATCTTCTTAAACATTAAATACATCAAGATAAAACCTTAAATCTGATGTATTTAATTATTATGCATCTTTAGAAACCAACCTCGAAAGATTTGGTTGAGAAAAAGTCAAATCTGGGCAAAAATACGATCTTGTTGCCATGTAACAGGTTTCACCAGCTAATTTTCCTTGAATTTGCCCCTTTAGTTGGTGAAAAGGAAAGCTTTCAACAGCTAACTAGCAGATTTCAAAACCAATAAGCTCGTGAAAACCCCAAAAAACTATCTTGGGAAAAATCAAATTTCTTAGCAATGGAGAGTCCGTTTTACACGTTTGAATAGTCGATTGACAACTAGACATCCTAAGATTTCCAATGGTTCTTTCAAGTCTTCATTTAGAGATTAGGAAGGCAGTCAAAAGTCCCCTATAAGATTAGGCGTCATTTTTAAAATAAATTTCAGAATGAATTATTTGATCACTAACACAACTGACAAACGAATGGAAAGGGTCTTAGTTGAGATTGATGTTACTACTAGCGTAATGGACCCTGTGGAAGTTTTATGGTGCGGCCAAGTTATGATCCAGCACCTAGACTACCAAGGGATACCTTTTCAATGTCTTCTTTGCCAATGCACTGGACATTTAAAAAGAGACTATTCCTTTAGTACAGGTGATGAAGAAGTTGAGGACCCACATAAAGACCCTACGATGGATTTGTATTTGAATAAAGAGGACTCAGGTGCATTGGGTGATCATGCTTACACTAGCGAACCAGAATCGATGGAAGATTCATCAGGAAATCTTATAGGTAAGTTAAGATCTTTTTGTCCAAGATTGTTTTCAAAATTATCTCCATGGGAGCGTGATTTCTTGGGTAACTCCTCCATGGTGAATGTTGTTCCCAGTGATTTTCTTAGTAGTGCTAAGGACATCCTGGACACAGGGGGTTCTACCTCTGAGTCAATAAGGGTCATGCCAGACATTTCAGTGTCTGTCGCTGCTCCCTCTCTACTCGTAGTTTCTCAGCCTGTGCCTGGACATGTTAGCCCCCTGCTTGCTCAACCTTCTCCCAAATTTGACCCGACTCTGGACTACGTCGTTGAATCTCTGCTTGCTTCTCTTAGAGAATCGGTTAGTCCATTACCTCTTCCTATTTACCAGGGACGTAATCTCCACTTGACTACAACCTCCAATTCACCGGGTTTCTCCACTTCTAGCAAGCAAGATAACAAGGGGAAAGCATTTGCATGATCACGGGGATTGGGGGTGGAACCATCTCCCATTAAGACACGTAGTGTTTGAAAAAAATATGGTCAAACATCTACTGTAGAACAGTTATCGGGTTCCACTCACGACTTAGGGGCGCTTAGAGGCATGAAATCCCTTGCAAGGGGTAAATCATGATCATATTGTCCTTGAATATACATGGGGTTGGAGGCCCCAAAAAATTTCCTTCTCTTCAAAGACTATTGTGTTATACAAAGACAAACATTATTTTTCTACAGGAGACTTTAGTGGATGAGGAGAAGACCATATTTTTCATGTCTTCTCTTTGCCCTTTTTGGTTGATTACATCAGTTAGTTCATTTGGGAAATCTGGTGGATTGTTGGTAGCATGGAATCTTTGTGTTTTTGAGTTACAATCTTACCTATGTGTTGGCGGCATTTTGTTCACAGGCACACATTTATCGGATAAAAGCAAGATATGCCTACTAAATGTTTATGGACCCTGTACTAGTAGAAGATAGTTTTGGGACTCTATAGTGTCCAAAGGTTTTTTAGCTCGGGATAACCTCATTTTAGCGAGAGATCTAAATTTTACGACAAGTGTTGATGAAGTTTTGGGAGTTGGGGATTTACCCGACCCTTTGGAAGGTTACTTTAGAAATCTTATAGGGATTTCTCACATGGTGGACATTCAGCCAACAGAGTTTGTGCCCACTTGGTGCATTGGCAGAATTGAGGAACATGGAATACAAAAAAGGCTTGACAGGGTGTTGGTATTAGAAACACCTCTAGTTGACTCCACCAAGTACAGATCTTGGGTTGTTTATCCTTTTTTATCGGATCACGCTCTAGTTCTCTTTTAGCTTAATCATGACTAATGTTCCATTGCCTATCCTTACAAATTTAACCTTGCTGTCTTCGGTGAAGATTCTTTTGGGGAGATAGTTCGGGAGGTTTGGAGTTCAGGCCAGGGCAGTAATGAGATTGGAGCACAAAATCGACTAGTTCAGAAGATTTCTAAAATTAAAGCCAGAGTTAAATTGTGGCAAATGGAAAAAAAAAATTGACAGTTGTTCCCTTGATCTATTATACAAGCAGATTACAAATCTCACAATGAAGAGATGGGATGCATAATTAAATTCATATAAGAGACATCGACTGAATTTGCTGGAACAGGAAAGGAACAAGTTGTTGATGGAGGAGGAGGCACACTGGCACTTGAAGAGAAGAGCTACCTGGATTCAATGTGGTGACAGAAACACTAAGTACTTTCACAACTTTGCTAGTTTTAGATGCAATAAAAAATTTATGTGGGAAATTGAAGATGATCAGGGGCATTTACATAAGGGGCAAAAAGCGTTAAAAAAAGAAGCAAAACATTACTTCAACTCCTTTTATAAAGAATCAGATGAGAATAGGATCATGGATCCGATTGCAACAGTTAGAATGTATCCAAAACTGGTTTTATATGTTGAAGTATTAATCCTTGAAAAGCCAGTTACCGAGAAGGAAATATTAGAGGTCTTAAAAGGTTTTAAAAAATATAAAATCCCGGGCCCTGACAGGTGGACTGTGGAATTCTTCATTCACTTCTTTGACCTGGTTGCTAAGGATTTGTTGGAGGCAGTTGAAAAATATCGCAAATCCAGTGAGGTGAACAGGGCATTGAACTCGACCTTTATTTCTCTCATCCCAAAAGTTAATGGTCCTACAAACTATGGGGACTTTCGCCCAATTGCTTTATGCAATCTCCGCTACAAAGTAATTTCAAACATTATAGCTATAAGACTAAGACCAATTCTCTCTAGAACCTTATCTGAGGAACAATTTGGCTTCTTGAAAGGTAGGAAAATTACTGATGTGATTGGAACTGCACAATAGTGTCTCCACAGTGTTAAAGAAAAAAAACTCCAGGCCTTACTCCTAAAAAATGATTTACAGAAAGCATACGACTGCTTAAGTTGGGAGTACTTAAGGCTAGTTTTATTATAATGTGGCTTCAGGTTGTCCATGACCAATTGGATAATGGGTTGTATTTCATTGACAACTTTTGCGGTTCTAGTCAATGGCGAACCTTCATATTTTTTTTTGCAGTGGTAGGGGTCTTAGACAGGGTTGCCCCCTATCATCACTACTCTTTATCCTTGTTATGGAGGGGTTGAGCTTGGCTTTAAATCACAACAAAGATCTTGGTCTCTTGACTGGCATTAAGGTTTCGATATTGATCCAGATTCTCCACCTTATAATCATTGATGACAAACTCATAATGACCACTGCCTCCAATGCAGAGTGGAAAGAGATAAGCAAAATATTAAAGATTTTTTGTAATGCCTCTGGACTCTGGATCAATCCACAAAAAACCACTCTCCTTCAACACAGTGTCATTCCTTCTGTTTTGGACTCTGTGTCATCCTTCCTTCCATATAATTTTTGTGCTTTATCTAAGGGGTTTAAATACCTTGGTTTCTTTTTAAAAATTGATAAGTATAGATCAACTAACTGGACGTGGCTGCTGGAGAAATTCGAAAGGATAATCAACCACTGGTACTCATAGTGGTTGTCTCTGGGGGGTTGACTGGTTTTGACAAAAGAGGTTCTGGAAAGCCAACCCGTCTATTGGCTGGCGTTGGAAAATTTTCCTACTTCTATATTCAAACAAATCTGCCAACTCATTTTTTGTTTTATTTGGTCGGGTTTTCGGAAAAAAACGAGTATGCATCTCTGCAAGTGGCAACATATTGCTAGGCCCAAGCACCTCGGGGGATGGGGTCTACAGAATTTGATCGGGTTTAGTAAAGATTTGGCTTCCGAAAACCTTTGGAGGGATCTCATGAGGGAGGGACTGTGGCATCAGGTGATTAAAACAAAATATTTTCCCTCTATCTTTGTTGATCGATGGATTCACATAGTGGACATTAAAAAGGAAAGAGGTTCCTAGAACTGGAGGTACCTACTTAAATCGCTCCATCTACTCTTGCATTGGATTGTGTGGAGACCATGGAATGGTTACTCTATTGAGATTGGGAAATACTACATTTTGGACATGGGAAATGGGGCTCTACTATCGGATGAGATGATAGCCTCCATCAACAGGAAGGGGATTCACTTCTTATTTTAGGTACAAAAGGACTTGCAGGCAGGGAGAATTACTCAAAACTGGAAAACCAGTGATGAATCGAATTTGATCGGGCATTTATCTGTTGAATGGTAACAATTTAGATGCCTTCTCATCAACAATGGAGTAAATCTGCAGGAGATACTAGATACTCTCAAATGGATAGGTGGAGACTCATTGGGCTGCATTTATGTTAAGAATGTTTACATGGCTTCTGAAAATATGAGTTGGAAATTGAAGTTATATGGTTGGAGAAAAGCATTGTGGGACTGGGATTGTCCCCTAAAAGTCAAGCTCTTTACCTGGCTATTGGTGGAGAAAAAATCCTCTCATGGGGGATCTTGCAACGCAGAGGCTTTAGTGGTCCTGGCATTTGTTCATTATGTAAAAACCAGACATAAAATACCTATCACATGTTCATGGAATGTGGCTTCACGATAATCGTCTGGAGGGAGATTAAAGAGGCTATTAAATACTCGGGCAATTGGATTGGCTCAAATTTAACTATGACTGAATGTTTTAAACAGTGGAATGAAACATACAAGGATGTTCCCACTTTACCAACAATAATTTGTTGGTTCACTTGGAAGGAATGCAACTTGATGATTTTTGAAAAAAACAAACCCTATACGATGAAGGTAATCCATCATACACTTTCACTTTTGAGGGAGCACACTCAGGGAATGAAAATTGTGAGCAGTAGATCGAAGCCATCTCAGATAGACTGTAGTGGAAACATTGGTTGATTTGATGGGGTGGCCATTTCTATAGGAACACATAGTGGAGTTGGCGGTGTTATAAAGGTAAGTGATCATTACAGGTATAAGTGGATTCTAAATTGTGGTCAGGGCACAAACACTTGATCATAACTTCTAGGGTCTTGGGATTTGCTCTCATTGGCCTCTCGTTTGTCCATTCAGTCGCTTCATGTAATGGGAGACTCAAAAATAATTATAGAATGGCTTTGTGGTCAAGGATGGCTTCAGGTCATCACCCTGGACTGCTGGAAAGACAATATAATTTCTCTAATCTCCACTTTCCCTAAGATCTCATTTTCCCACATTTAAAGGAAGGATAATCACTTGGAAGATAGCCTATCAAAGATGGTGCTTAAAAGGGATCCGGGGAAGCTCATCTATTACCAGTGCATCGAGGAACATGAGGGACCAAATATGTTCTTAAACCTTTTTTAGTATTATTCTGGAAATTTCCTGCTAGATGGTTGTTCTACGTGAGGGACTGTTATAAGTCATATTTAAAAATATTTTTGTTTGATGTTTATGTGTGGAAGCGACTGCGCTTTTCTCCCTCGGAGGAGTGTTTTTATCAGTTGGTGTTGGGGTAATTTTTCTTGATTATCATGGGGAGGGAGTTCATTTCTGATTGGCTTTACTACGACACAGTTAGTAGGGGTTGAAATGTAATAGAACCGTTTATATCAATATATATAAAGTGCAATTTTTCGAGGAAAAAAAAGTATACAAAAATAAAACATTTGAACTAAGATCCTTAGCTGGTGTGATCATTGAAACACCATTTCTTTGCTTTTGGAGCCAATGCGTTTAAATCTAGTGGGATTGGAGCTATGGAAAGGGAGGAAGTTGTGTGAGAATATTTAGGTGTTGTTAGAGTTCCTGATACTTTCTCATATTGAGCCTTCAAGTCTTCAATTTGTTTCCCGAGGGCGTGACATTCATATTTCAGTTGAGAAATTTATTTTTTTTTCCTCACAAATTCTTCTAGTACTGTGAGTATATGGGAGGAGAGTCCATTGAATCTAATCTAGATATTGAGGACCAAGTTGTGAGTGCCATCCAATTCACTTTAGAGCTATTCTAATTGACACATCCTTCTCCCATATCGACGAGCAACCATTTTTGTTTGTTGAGTCATGAATTCTTGAGCAGGAGAATAAGCAATTGAGGAAACCAAAATTGATAGACCAAGAACAAAGACATTGTCAACACCCCCGTGAAAGTAAGAATCCATAACGACATTCCCTTTGGTCCTAAATTCCATCCATGTACAAATTATGTAGCCACTATTTACTACCCACCTTCGAAAATCATATCGAAATGTTATGACCAATATGCTAGTACTTTCTCCCATCCCACATTCCTGTGGATTCATGCTTCAAGTGAGTAGAAAGGACTACTATCTCCAAGTCAATTTAAGGAAAAGTAAGAGAAATGCATGATGATCATGTGTTTGGAGAGGAATGACAGGGGGGGTAAGGAGACAAAGAAATTGGCCCCAATATTTAGAGAGAGGAACCTTGAGGGTTCTCGGACGAAATTTATCTCCTCTTTTCTACTAGTCATGGGATACATTCAAGGGATTGTGTGCCATTAACTGAGATAATTCCATCTTGGAGTTGCAATGATTGATTGGCTAGACTATCATCCTCCTTATGGTTTGTTCTCAACATGTGAAAAATGATGATGGAATCAAAGGAAGAATATTCCACGTGGATCCTTCTTTTGATGCCTTGAAGATGGATGTTGTTTGTATTGGAAAGAAATATTGCATGCTTAATTATCAGTTTGGAATCTTTGGTCACCATTAGTTTAGGGATACACAATCCCTTCGCCAATTCCAATCCTTGGAGGAGTGCGTAAGCCTCTTCTTGATTATTAGTGGAGGTGTCTATATTCCAAGCACATGGCAATTTATTGTTTCTCCTTGGGTCGCAAAGCACCCTTCCTACACCTGCTGCCCTAGGGTTCCCCTTCGATGCTCCATCAAAACTTAGAATGATTTTGTTTTTGAGATTGTTTCCACTTTGAGAAATCCCTAGAAGATAAATGAAGCTACCAAAATGGTTTGGGTGGGGTTGATAGTTCCATGGGGGAGGGAAGTAAAATTGCTTGAACCAGTCCTAATCGGTGTTGTCTAAATCTTAGGGAGGGACCTCAAATTTTACTTGGATTTTAAAATGTTTCGAGAGGAGGCGTGTTTCTTTATTTTCTATCGAAGAGGGAATTGTTTTTTCTTCTGCAAAGATTTATTTATTTCTCACCAACCAAATATTCCAAAATATGTATTTGGGGAGTGTTATCCAAATTTTCTTGAAGATCCATTTTTGTTAGAAGGAGACATTATAGAGATATTTCCATTTGCTAAATATTTTCCCACATGATGTGGGCCATTGAATTCATGAGAAAAGAGATTACAGTGTGGCCTGCCAAACCATCCGAGAGAAGGAGAATTCCATAAATAAGTGGTTGATTGTTTCTGAATATTTCTTATAGAGGAAACATTTGAAGGGGACAAAGAAACCACATTTTACCAAATTGTCTCCTATAAAAAATTTCCCATGTGCAATAGTCCAAAAAAATATGTTGACTTTAGGGGGGGCATCATTTCTCCATATATGTTTCCAATAGGTTAAGGGAGGAGGAAGAGTGGATTGAGAAAGCAAGGAGTTATAACCTTTTTTGATTGAACAATATTGTGATCCCTATCCCTATGATTCCTTTTTGGACATGTGAATAGGAGAACAACTTTTGAGTCACCTGATGAGAATATGGGAGAGGGCTTGGAGATGGGGGGCGAGAGCTCCCAAAGACCAACCCATCCATTTTCCTATTGTATTGCTCCAAATAGAAATTTCATGGAGGGTCCTTTTCCCTTGAGTTTGAAGCCAAGAGGTAAGGGGAGACAAGAGCATATATGAAGAGAGAGGCAGATTCCCCATTATGCTATCAGAGTGAATTGAGATATTTATCTCATTTCTCAAAATCCAAGTGAGTTGGTTTTGAATGAGTAGAAGAAGCAAAATGGTGTAGAAGAAGAGGAAGCAAGAAGAAGATGATCTTTTTTTTTTCATGATCAGAAGCTTGGCTGCATGTTGAAGACTGGACCTTTCTATTCTTATCGTCTAATTTCCCTCTAACCCTTTCTTTTCTAATACTTCACTCTTTTAAAACAACTTTGAATGATTCTTGAAGTTGTTAGGGTTTTGGTCTTTCTAAGAACTTTCACATACTTTTATTTTTGGAGTAATAAATTTAATTAATTCTTCATTGAAGCCTCATTAATGAATTGATGTCATTGAAATTTATTCCTCGAAGTGGGGCCCATTTCGTATTTAATAGTTTTTTTTAATAAACTTCTATTTTAAAATTTTTAATTGACTACATTTTATAAAGGTGGACTATATTTTAATTTTTGAGAAAGATATTTGAAATGTAATCCACGAAAACCATTCTATATGAAATATTCATCATCTCATATTTCCAACAAGTCCTCCCGACTGAAATTTGGAGTTTTGTATCTCAAGTTATAAGCTCATGAAGTTGAGGTTCCAAGCAGAGTTATCAACAAACCATGAAAATATAAATAACTGTTCTTTTAATTTTTGGGGAAAATGTGGCAAAATCAATATATTGAAACCTATTCCATCATATTCCTCATCAAATTATATTTCCAATGAGGTATAATTTTTCAAAAACCAACACTCGGATCTCAAGACACGAGCTCGGGAAGTCAAAGGCTCAACCACCATTCATCAATTCTGTGGGTCAATCTTGGCCTTCCATTTGAATTCTCCCTTTTAAGAAAATACTCTGTCCCACATGCATTTTGGTAAATAGTTTTTCAGTGTAAAGATTAACATACACTTCATGTGGAACATAAGGAGACTATGGATACTATGAAGACTCAAACCTCATGAAAGTTCATGAATTAATAAACATTTTTATAGCCCAGTCAACATCCATTTAGTGCCTAATCAACAGTGATTCAACATCGATGTCATCACCATGTGTCATAGTGTCATTAGTCACCATTTTCATAGTTTCATTGGATTCCACATGTCGTCACATAATTGGTTAATAATTAAAGGGAAAGGGACTTAGGAAAAATATTAAGGAACGGGGACTGGGAATTGAGTGGGTTTCTTCTTGGACCAAGAGAATGTTGTCAACCATTTTTGTTTTTTCTACAAAGCCTCCTTGATTGAGGGAGATGAGAAGGGGGAGGATGGGTTTAAGGCATTTGGATATGATCTTGGAGATGATTTTATAGGAGACATTGCAAAGAGAGTTTGGGAAAAAAATGAGAAAAGGAGGAGGGATATTGGTCTCTGGGGATGAGGGAAATAAAAGAGGAGTTTGTGTTTCCTCCAATTTTTGTTGAGATTTGTACATATTGAACCATCTTGGTTATATCCTTTTTTATAATTGGCCAACAATTTTGATAGAAATGTGTTGAAAACCCATTCGGGCCTGGCACCTTATTTGGGTTCATGTGACTGATGACTCCCCACATCCCTTCTTTTGTGATGTCACAATGTAATTTTTCATTGTCTTCTGAAGTGTCCTTGCTCCCCACATCCCTTCTTTTGAAAGCATGCTTGATAATATGCTTGTTGTTTTTTCAGAGAAAAATTAAATCTTGAAGGACATATGAGTCCTTTTTATTTGTTTCTTGGAGGAGGAGTTGGGGTTTCTCTTCTTTTACCAATATTTTGATTAGATCAATTTTATTTATGCTTCCCATTCCTCTACAATTATAGGAAATTTCATTTATCATTTGGAAATAGATTTAGGAATTCTTCCTTTGGAGGAATTAGAACCACTCTGATTTCTTGGTTGTCTTGGTTATTTCTTCACCACATTGTCTGGTAGTATTTTCCTTCCAAGTTATTTTTCTTGATTTGTTTCCGCTTCCCTTATTTGATATTTGGATTTGCACCCAAATTTCTTAGGTTGGGGGTTGGGATCAATTTTTTGTTCAGAATCGCCATCCAATGGATCAAAGGAAACCTCTCCTTCTCATGTCAAAGAGGGGATTGGGCCTGAATCCAGATTGATAAGAGGGGTATTGAATGCATAATTTGCAGGTGGGATTATCTCCTCTACCAAATGAGTGACTTGTTCAAATGAATGTTCTTCTTCATCCTCTAGGGATGAGAGAGAATTGAATTTGTTCGATTCCAAGGGGTTGGAATTAAGGGGCTGACAGGATGAGGAAGGTTTTGGACTTGAGGTATTTCCATACATAGGTTGAGATTTCTTTGGAATGGAAGGGGATACTTGCTTCATTAACTATATCTTCTTTTTTGGCTGCCACCACTATTTATTGGGCTCAACAACTGTGTTTTCTAGGACTATCTGGGGGAAATTGTTTGCAAAATTCCCATATCCATGGCAGGCCTTGCATTTAAATGGAAGTTTCTCATAATCATGCTTCTGTATATATGACGAGTTGTCCAGAGTTAGGTTTATTTCATCTGGGAGGCCTTTTTCTTGGTCAACTTTCACACAAATTATGGAACAATATTGGATTCCATCCTTGGGCTCTATTCTGTTAATATATTTTCCCAGATTATTCCTAATGTTTATGATAGTTTCATCATTTCGACAATGAAGAGGAAGGGAGGATAGTCTTACCCATATTGGAACCATAGAGGGTATGTCATCTTTTGGACTAAAATCAGGGGTCTACCTATTTAAATAGAGACCTATTGAGCCCATGAAGTAAGGCTCGCTCCTGAAAATGAGATATATGTCTACTTTTTCTTAAAAAATAAATGCAAAAAAAACCTTACCACATAAAGCATGAGAGATATTGTTGGGTATGTGTTATATTGTTTGCATGTGTGTGTGTGGGCACGTCCGATTAGACAACTGCGTCTGAAGATCCCTCTAGTATT
>ML785012.1:632151-643495 GCA_009831015.1 Picea engelmannii
CCCCCCCCAAACACAACTGAGTGGTCAAAGCATTAGAAACAATTATTCATCGAAAAATATTAGTTGACAGATAATAGATAGTCAAAACGCAGTTGACAAATGCATATTCGAAACACCTCTAGTCAACTATTAATATAGGATGAACCCGAGCCGATCAATATCCTAATCGAACACCAATCGACTGTCAAGTTGGGTCGAACCCATGGTCAAACACTACAAAACATCAAAAATGAAGAGGAGTGTTGTATGTCTATACATCCAATGATACACAATGATAGGAACTCTTCAAAAATTGTTTCAAATGGGACCATGACCACTCATCTATCTAACCACAGTCAACCCCGGTAGTCAGTACAGATCCATAGTTTTTCTTTCATTTCTCTTTTGCAATGATATGAAAGCATGATTTACATGTCTACAATGAAGAGGATGACGATAAGGCACAAAAGGTGAGACTCGCTGATCAAGATATATAGCCTTAGGGTTTAGTGTACTCTCAGGAGTAGAAAAACCCAATATATCAATAACAATGTCATCAACAACAATATTCTTAGAATCTGGTGTGTCAATAACAACCATCTCATCAATTTTTTCAGGAGATTGCTCTACTGAAAAGTTAGTTTGAACTCCATCTGCTATGAAAAAAACTTTCCTGTTTGCTCCAAGGGTAGGTGTAGGCAAGGAGGAAACAAAAACATCATTTTCAATACCGATTCTTAGTGGCAACATCTCAGGCATAATAGGACAAGAAATACCTTTCCCATTCTTTCCAATTCCTCCTCTGGTATATCCCATCTTGTTGAGCAGTCGAGATCCTATACATGTAGTGTATTTTTCAAAGCTAGGAGAAACAACATAGTTACCAATTTCAAATCATAAAATAACAACATATTTCTTACAAATATAAGTAGGGGGTGGAGAAGAAATGGGTGAGATTGGCATCTCAACAACATTAACATTCTTCTCACAAAAACTAGACTAGCGACAATGGTGGAAGAAGAAACATGTGAGTCTGGCAACTCAACAACATCAATCTTCTTCTCAACAGTTGTCTCAACATTCTTTTCAGTAGTCTGCAAGCTCTATCTCATTCAATTGCATCAATATGGCATTATAATTTTCATTCAATGCATGATACTCGTCAAATAGTCGATTGTTATCTTCTTGGAGCGAAACATCTTCTTCATGAAGCTCATCAATGGAGGCCTGGAAGTGGGAAACCTCATGAGTCATATATGTATTTTCTTCCATCAGTTGGTTGACATTTATGCTCGTTGTTGTATGAGAAAGAGCTTTCACTTCTTCTTCCAAGTCTTCAATAAGATCAGACGTCTTTTTCAAATTCATCTGAAAGGGTCTGAAAAAAGCGAGCACCAATGGTCCCCATGGCAGTAACTCTTTTGGAGTTCTTAGTCACAATAGTCTGGAACATTTCTTCTTCATATTTTAACTGATTTTTTAGTCCTATATTTTCAGTCTCTAAGGAAGAATTTTCATGAGAGAGGACTTTCACCTCTTTCACCATCGATAATATCCTTTTTAACACTAAAATAATCCACTAGATCTTGAAATATGGTTTCCATGGTCTACTCTAGGTCAATAATTCTTCAATACCATTCATCAAACCACTGCAAAAGTATGGTTTGAAAGAGGGAAGCCTCATCTTTCAGTTGGCTATGAGATTTCTTCATTTGACTATTTAATCGTTGGTTCTCAGTATGCAACTATGCAATGAAATTTTGCAAGGCAGTGACTTCTCCATGAAGTTGGCTGTGAGATTCTTCCAAGGCGATAACCTTCTTCACATGAATCTCCTGCAGTTTTTGAAGCATTAGATCTTCCTCTTCTCCATGAAGTTGGCTGTGAGATTCTTCCAAGGCGATAACCTTCTTCACCTGAATCTCCTGCAGTTTTTGAAGCATTAGATCTTCCTCTTCATACAATATTCCCATCGTCGATGGATGGCACAATCAAAGCACAAATCTGCAACAAAATATAATGGACGGGAAATCGAATTTTACAAGAAGTCGAAGTCACCCATTCTTAGCATAGACCACCGGTTGAATTTATACTAAGTTAGTCGAATTTATGTCAGATGAGATTAAGGACACATCCATTCATCATGTGAGATTTTTTATACATGAACCAAGAATAAGTTCAAATATTCTTCGAGTTCCATGCATGAAGGTCAACCAAACCTCTTACAAGTTGATTCAAGTAGAGAGGTCGAGTAGTCGACACAAAGGTTGGTTGGTGTATCTTGCAAGTCGAGACAAAAGGATAGACAAAAACTAGATGCACAAGTTCAGGATAGGGTATCAACCGAGATCATTCAATAAAAGATCGAGAAAGAAAATCAAACCTCCTTCTAGTCGCACAAGTTCAGGATAGGGTATCAACCGAGATCAAATTCCCAGGACATCCAACATCAGTCTATTTGTAAGTCAATTCCATGATGCAATCATACTCGTATTCTTCCACGCTAGTTAATGTAAGTCAAGAGATGTGCAAGTCGGGTTCTAGCCAATTCGTCCTGACCCTATATGTCTTAGTCGAAGGAGCCTTCACACCAATCGAGGGTTCCAAATTCAAGTCGGGTCGGTCTCCTGCGTGTCGATAGTCGACTCTAGGTCGAACGGTTTTATCAACTTTCCTTTCACTCTAGTCCAGATCTATGAAGTGAAATTCAGGTACCAAGTCTTGAGTCGAGTCGACCAATGAGAACTAGGGTATCCATGGACTGCCACAAATCCTTCCTTCATCATTTGAGTTCCAAGAAATACTCATTGAACGAATGCCACACATAAGAGAAGGAAAGATTAATCAAACTCTGATGGAAGGATAACTCAGTCCAGTAATGATCCTTCTCTATCCATCAAAGGGGGTGACCCACGTAAATAAGTGAATCAATATTTGGGAAATGATCCAAATCATTCCCACTTTCAAAAAATCTTAGTCGGTCGAGGGCAGAACCAAAACAAAAATGAGAGTTTTGTGGTTCAATATCCCACGTTGAGTAATGAGTTTTCACCCATTTTAGATTCAGGATCTCTCACTTCTATCTGATTCTTCTTCAATGATCCTGAGATCAAAGAACCATTCTCTCTAATACCTTGTTGGGACAGGGACTGAATGTAGAGAAAAACAGATCCAAGAGAGCTGTGGTCTCGAAAGACATTGTAGCACAGGTTGCTTGAGTGAGAGAAGATTACCCGAGATGATCTGATAATCTGAAATGATGATAGACTGATCACTAATATTTTCTATAAATAGGTTTGGTCATGGACCAAACTCAACAAACTTGGCTGAAGGTGGTTGCACATGCCCATAAAAAATGGATAGGGAATCCATAAGTGGACATGGTCAATCGAAAATTTAGTTGATGTCGACCCAAAGACTTGGTCGACCCAATCAATCCAACAAGGTGAGGTTACAAAGAAACTGCATGTTTCAACACTATATTTATTAATTTTCATAATATAATAAAAAATATTAATTAATATAAATTATTTTTATTTTATTTTATTTTAAAATAAAAACTTTATATTTAGTTTTAAATTTTTTTAATATGATTAATAAATAGAAGGTTGAGATAAATCTATGCTAATTTCGTATTAATATTTATGAATGAGGAATTTATTTAATAATATTTAGTAAGAATACATAAAAAGGGGATCAAAGGGATTGGATCAAACGGTGAAAAGTGAGGAGCTTTTCATCATTGGGAAATGTTTAATTTCCATGAGGGATTTTTTTGGAGCCATAGGATCAACTTGAGGTAGTGTTAGAATGTGTGGTTTCACCTAGAGAGATTATATTAAATGGTCTTGTGACCTGTGCACACATAAGTGGATCAAATCCCACGCACATGTCCTTCAAAAGTTTTAGTAGGGTGACAAGTGTGTGTCTGTGTGTGTGGGGTCATCTATGACCCAGGAGGAACAATTCAAGAAACTTATACATAGAGTTTGGGTATCTCATCTAATAATTTGGTTGAGACGTATGGTTTATACCAGGGTCTAAATATCACTCAAGCAAATAAAATGTAGAAGGTAATAATATGTGGCAATTCTCTCCTTCTCATATGTCACATGATCAAAGGCACAAATTCAGTGGACACCGAGATGGCCTCAGTATTATGTCGAATATGCTCATTAACCACTAAATTCTTACAACTGAGGAACTATCATGTCTTAAGAGACAACAAAATAGAAGCAAACTGAATGGGAAATCGAGTAACCAAAAAAGTGTTGGGAGCATTGGTTACCAATAATGAGGTCATATGGGATCCCTTACCTTAGGATTTCAAATGACCCTTGAGGGATTAAAGGCATGATCCAGGTGGATATCGGGGGCCACCCACATTTTCCAAATGGCTCAAAACAATTTTCTGGTCATTTTGGCAATTTACTATTTTTAGCAGGTTTTCACTTCCGGGGCCATTTTGAGGGCCTAAATGAATTTTTTTTCGAGATCGAGGTTCTCAATGATAACTGAAGGCATCATTGAGCCCCCAAAATGAATCTCCTCGACGATACCTTTCCAACGAGCTATCACACGCCTAAAACGGAGATCGTATGCAAAAGTTACGACCCCGGGAAGTCGATGCACCAACTTACCCAAACGGGGCCCACATGACTTTTGGCGCTTCATCTCCTAGGGTTAGGTTTTTGGATGTCTAGGACTTTTAGCATTCCCGTCTATTGTAAAAAGGCCTTCCGAGCCTCATTGTAACCATCTTCTTGCGAATGCGAGTAGTCGTCACATCTCTTCTCAGAGATAAGTTGCCACCATTCTAGCGAGTCTTTCACTCTGTATTTTTATAGTCTCTGTACATTTCTCTGATTAATAGAAATCGTGTATTACTATATATCTATGTTTATGGTTGCATCTCTGATACATTTCTATTATATTAGTGAATATATGCAATATCTCTATGCATTTCCTTATTATATCTCCGCTCTCATTTCGTGCCGAAAATAATCCGGATCAAGGCATGTACTATCTACACTAAAGTTTTGAAGAATGAAATCTAGATGGAGAAGGGAATAATGTGACTTCCCACATATATGAGTCTAATTTCCCCTAGTTCATATCAACTTCTGGAATCCTTACAGAAGATGGGAAGGCATGTAAGTGGTGTTTTTACTTTCAACTTGGGGAAAAATATGCAGTCCATCTACATATGGTTTTGGATAAAATGACCCCCAACCTACAGTTACTCTAAATCGTGATTAAGGTCTTCCCATAATGTTGTTGCAGAGGGAGGATCTGTAATGAAAACGGTTTGCATTTAGGCTTACCTAGGGACTAAGTTTTAGGTTCATAAGTAGAAGAATACAAAACCATTAGAGGAAGAAAAATCCATTTAGGAGAATCACTAAAGATATGGGAAAGGTTATTGCAACCTTAGAGGATTAATTGGCCAACAATCCTGATAATATTGATGAGAGAAAGAGAGTTTTACTAGAGAATACTGAAAAAGTATTATTCTTGGAGGATGAATTGGATCCTCTTGGGTGGGTGGTAGTTTATGGTCATCATGCCTCTTATGGAAACTCAAGTTCCTTTGTGAAAGAATCAAGAAAATAATCCTAGTCAAAGCTCCAAGGGAGATGAATGGGAAAAAGTTGTAGATAATGAAGGTGGGATGAAAAATGGTTATGGTCAACATATTTCAACATAGTAAAAATTTTGGAAGCATTTTGTAAGTATTACACTTATCAACATAATATTTTTGTAACCCATGCTGGGATCCCATTGGTCTTAACTAAAAATTTAGATAGGGTGATATTATGTAATGTATTGGGCTGCTCAACAATGTCTTCTTTGTATTTTCCACTGCTAAATTTCTAGCATTCTTTTTAATATAAAATCCTCTAGTTTCAATTAAAAACAAAGAATACATAAAAAAAAATGAGTTCTTATATCAACTTTAGAAATATCAAGGTAAGTATGCTAAATTTAATTAGATTAAGAAGGAGATAGAGAAAGATAAGAAGAGAAGAGATAAACAATATAATATTGAGATTTACTAATGGCCTCTAAAGAAAGATGGGATGAATGATTTCTCTTAACATTTGAGGTCAAGAAAAATTGAATATTACACAACAATGAACTTCTATTTTTGGGTATAAATTAAGATATGGACTACAAAATATATTTAATGTTGAGGGATCCTCTAAACTCGATAAGATCCATGTGTCTCTTCCTAATTTACTGAATAAATGGGTAGCAAGACAAAAGGTTTTAGTGTGATCTTGATTTAGAGGTATTTAACAACTTTCCTCCATACCTAAGTAAGCTCTCCAATGAAAAGAGAAACACACTT
This sequence comes from Picea engelmannii, assembly GCA_009831015.1. Taxonomy (NCBI): domain Eukaryota; kingdom Viridiplantae; phylum Streptophyta; class Pinopsida; order Pinales; family Pinaceae; genus Picea; species Picea engelmannii. The sequence continues at coordinate 638,483 of ML785012.1, forward strand.
ATGGTTGTTATCATAAATCTACATTATCAAAATGTGAGTATATCTAAGTATCATAACAAAGTGCTTATTACTAAATTATTGATATATATTTCAAACTCAGTTGTGATACCCACTAGGTGCCGAGGATGTGTAGTGTGAAGGACAACACCAAACTCTATACAATTTAGCATAACCAATATAAATATATCTTAACTTTGAATCTATTAAGCACCAGAAAAGTTGAAAAAAATTAGATGCAAATCTCTTGCTGCTTAAAATATCCTAATTTAAGATTGATCTACATTGGTGTGTGTGTGTGTGTGTGTGTTATTCCTTGTCCATTGCTAGAAGAGGTGATGAACTAGAGGTTTTAGCAAAGGTTTTTTAATTGGTGAGTTTAAATAGTCTAAATTGCACTAGTTTTCCTAGATCTAAAGAGCATAGATGTGTTAACAACTAGGTGCCTTGAAAGTCATCAGAACTAATCTGTAGAAAAAAATTAGGTTTCTTTTAATTTTAAACAAACTTTAAGAGATACGCGTCATAAAATTATAAGTGCACTAGTGCATTACCATCTACAATGCATTGAATGAGTTTATAAATTTTACTAGGCAATATTGGTTTTATTTAAAAAAACAGAAAAAACATATCAATGTGCACCTATAGAAGATGCTTTGGTGCATTCCTTATATAGGTGCAGCGGAGAACGTTTTAGTATTTTTTGATATCACATACATTGATGCATTTATATGTAAGAAGCACCATGCCTCCTCGACAAGGAAGAGACTAGGTAAGTTGTTTGTTACCTCTTCATTTGCATGTTTAATAGACTAAAATGTAGAAATTGGCTTAAAATTTCCTTTTTTCAATTTTTTTTTTTTTTTAATTTGCATGGTGTATTCAAGTCGTTCAACTCACACTATAATATGTGGTGCATATTGGAAATTTGTAATATGCATCATTAGTGGTGCATTGTTTTATGTTGAACACACCAGTAAATCAATAAAAACATTAAAAATATTGCATTTGTTCGATACTCTTTATCATATTAAGTGGCACCATACTTGGTGATTCTTGATATTATAAATACACCATTGAAGATTTTTTTATAAAAAAATATCCTCTTATTGATGCTTTAAGAAATGTATGGACACACATCTCGTGGTTCCTTTCTACATATAACACAATAACATAGTTTGTTTAAATAAATCATTTACCCATACTTACCAATGCATTTTAAAATTCCAAATAACACTATTATCAATGCTCTTGTACATCATAAGCACATCATTGAACTCAAATAATAATCCTAATTCACCTACCATGTTAGTGCTCTTTTAATATTAGTTGGAACCATGCTTATGCTTCTCAATACTATAAATGCACCATTGAGAGTACACTATATAAAAGCATATCAAACTTATTGATGCTCTAGGAAATATACAAATCAAGTGCACTCATAGGATTAGTTTGAATTTAGAAAAGAAAATTATCTTGTGAATGCTCTTTTTAGATTTAAGGAAGCATTGATACCGATTCTCTCTTACATTCTAATTGCAACATTACTCTTAAGTATAAATTAAAATTTTTCAAAGTTATCGTTCATTTTGGAATCTACAAACGTGCCATTGGTTGTGTGTCTAAGCATACAAAGTACAATGTATAATTGTTTGTGTTCTTGTAAAAGAAATAAATCAATTACCAATAATAATAAAACCTTATCCACTTTCCTAGTGTGTTGATGGTAAATATGAAGCACTAATTACATTGCACTTGAATTTACTATGCACAATGAATGGCGCATCTTTGTTTTAAGGTGCACCGATGTGTTTTACACAATATTTTTGCGAAAAAAACTAATTTGAATTTTTAATAGATAAAAATTGTAATTTGTTATAGATTATTTATGTGTGTGTGCACTTAATGAAATTTGTGTGTGAATCAAAGACAATGATGATGATGGTAGTAATAGTAGCATTAGGAGTAGGTCAACCTATACAACTTTGTATGGAAGTGGAAGGTCTGATAAAGGGAGAGGATATGTATCCTTTCCCTATTACAACACAAAATCATGTCTTTTTGAGAGATGTTTGCCTCCTCAAGTTTTATGAGGAGACTACTTCCTCTAAGGGAACACACTTGTTGATGCAATAAATACATTACCGAGATCATACAAGTCAAGAATTAAGTGTCATTCCTTATATACGATACCAATGCACAAATTAGGATATTTATTTCATTATTGGGTTGTATATGATAGGGGAAGATTTTCCCAGTACGCCAATATCCTGCCTATCATTTCTGGAGAGGATTATATCAAATATATGTAGAGATATGACAATGTAGACATCACTGAACCTAATGAATTCCAAGTTGTTAGTGGCTACTTGTTTTTACATGCATTTAGTGTAGAGGAGGTTAGGTTTCTATCACTTATGTTCATGAAATTAGTACACTATGATTTTAATAGGAAATACATTAGTTTCCCTTTGATGCACTATGTAGATACTTTATTTGAAAGGCCTAGGCTAATTAAATGATCAACCATTTTTTGTTACAATTTTGTTTTTCTCTGGATTGTTGTTGTTCTATGTTTGATGGGAAGATGGTATTCCCCTTTTGTTAAGAGATATTTACTTTATTTTTTGAGAGTATTTTGGTCACTCAAGTGACATTGACTCGCTTCCATCCTAGGGTAATGAATGATGCATGAATGTGAATCTAGTGATAGATGTTTCCCAAGAGAGGCTAGTTGGAGTGGCTATGTAGGTTGGTTAGCTCAGATGTATTAGTGTTTTTATCTATGAGTATGATCACTCCTTTGATCTTGTATAGTACAAATATGAAAGGATGTACTAGTAAGGATGTATGAACATTCTATTTAATTATGTCGAACCACCAAATGCTAGAGGTAATATTATCATCATGTTTTTATTGTTCTAGTTGCATATTCTTTTGTCTTATTTAATGCACACATAGTTTATTCTAACATTTAATTTAAATTATATAATTATTGCTATCTATTGTTTTGTAGATGTTGACAGATATGATGGGGAGGTGCCTCCCAATAGGGTAAAGAGATGGTTGAGGCTGACGAGCCACCTCAGATACAAAGACCTGGCCCGTGAAAAGGGTTAGATCATATATTCCATCATGATCTAGATATATGATCATATGATCATGATATGAAAAAGGTGATATGGTATTTTTCGAAGAGATATCATATGCTACATTCTACGTTATTATCTAGGGGAGTTACTAATGCCTTTCTATCTAGTGGTGGAGATATTGATGCCTCTATCTCTTGTGGTAGACCTAGATTATAATAGTGGTTGAGATGTATATATTTTATTGTTGCGATGCATATTTTCCATATATATTTCACATTTATATTTGTCTTGAGATGTACATTCAAAATTAATGTTTATTTTGTTATTATCCCTCATGTATAATACACCTTTTCATATCATGTTAATGGTGACATTGTTTTATTTATAAAATGTATTATGTGTATGTCAAAGATTTATACTATCAATGATTTCCCTATTCTTAAATTAAATTTGAGATGCATCACTAATTTAAATTTGAGATGCCATATTTGACATATTTGAGATGTATACCTAACATATATATTGATTTTGATATTATTATTCATGTATATTATGTCTTTTCATATCATGTCGATGTTGAAGTTGTTTGATTTATAAAATGTATTGTGTATGTTAATTATTAACATCATTAATGGTTTTTCTATTTTAAAATAAAATTTGAAATGTACCACTCATTTAAATTTGAGATGCCATATAATGTTTATCTCTAGTTATAATCTTTAATGTTTTTTTTTGCATGATAATCATTTAATGTCATTATAATATTGTTTAACAACTTTTCAATGTCATTGTAATATCATTTAACAAATTTTCAAGGTGAATTCTTTATTGTGCAATAAGAAACAATATGTTGATTAAACATGTCTTAAATGATTCAAACAATGATTGTTGATTTGATTAATATTTTAAATCACAATTTTTATTAAATTATATTTTTTAAAATTATTTTTAAATATTTGTATGAATTATTTTTAATTAATTTTGCTTAAATTAAAATTATTATAAAAAATATACCAAAATAATTATTCCTCCAATCTTACATAATGATAACATCATGCATATTAAATCATAAAAATAAATCTTATTATTAAAAAATATATTTTTTAATAAAGTTATTTTGAATGTGAATTCAACATCTACATTTAAATATAGGAAAAAAATTAAACTTTACAAACATCACAAATAATAAGAATACAAATTTACAACTTTACCATAACAAATAATAAGAATACAAATTTACAACTTTACCATAGAACAATACTTTAAAAATTATTTGTTTTTATTATATAACTATGGTAAATGAATGTGGTACATACAAAATTATTTCCCATTAAAATAATGAAAACTTAGATACATGATGAACAATGGAATCTTATGTTATTTATTGAAATATGTGACAAGTTAATGTTGAAATTACACTTGTGAATTGAATCTAGCTTTGCAAGTACACATGGCATTGTGCATGGTTTGCCTAAATTAATATTGTAATGGATAATTGATGTTAATTTAGAAGTTCATTATCTTGTGATTTTGGTCATATTTCATATTTACAATGTTATAAGTGTGTTGGTTATATTTATAAATATGTTCTCTGTGTTAAAGAGTTTTTTTAATAGTTGTTTTAGTTATATTTGATAAATATGTGGGTGTTTTTTTTGTGTTAAAGAGTTTTTGAAGTATGTTGAATGTTTGATGGGATTAGTGATACAAAAATGCAAGTTTGATAAGATGTAGAACTTTTAAGCATAAAGAAATGTGTTTGATAATTTATAATTGATTTCTCTAAGTTATCAAAAATATTTATAACATGTTATAAAATAAATAGATTTAAATAAAAGTTAATAAAAAATATTATCCTTTATTTTTAAACACTTTACCATATATATATATATATATATATATATATATATATATATATATATAT
>ML785012.1:648889-669289 GCA_009831015.1 Picea engelmannii
CCCCCCCCCCCCCAACATGTTTAAATGAATATTATAACATGGAATATTAGAGGCCTAAATATCCCAACAAAACAAAGAATCCTTAAAAACAGACTGAGGAAGGAACAACTGGACCTCTATTTAATTCAAGAGACAAAATGTATGGTAGATAGAATGGAAACAATTAGAAAAAAACAATGGATCAAGTACAATACATTGGTAGTCGAAGAACAACATATGGTAGGTGGTATTCTCACTCCGTGGAACCCACAAGTGATGAATCTACTAGAAGCCAAAGCCACCAGATACACACTCTCGGTAAGCATGCAAATCATAGGTAACACAGAGGTGATTCTTTTCACTAATGTGCATGGCCCCCAGATGTTGGAAGTGAAGAGAAGAATGCTCCTAGACTTGGAAAACCTAAAATCCCACTCCAACAACCCCCACTAGATCCTAGCTAGGGACTTCAACATCATCATGACACTTGTATAGAAAAAAGGAGGCACCAAGAGGATGGATAGAGATGCAAAAGAATTTTTAGCTTTCATTGACATAGTGGATATGGTGGACATCGAAACCATTAATGGCCAATTCACATGGAACAACAAATGGATAAATCAATACCAGATAGCGACGAGGCTAGACAGATTCCTAGTGTCGGAGTCCATCATCCTACAAGATTTAACTTTAGACTATAGAATCCTTCCTTGGGGGGGCCTTAGAACACTGGCCAGTCTAACTAGAAGCAAACTTCCAAACCACATCGAAAAAGAGACCTTTCAGATTCGAGAAATTCTAGATTGAACATCCCAACTGTTGTAGGAAAATCTCCCTGCGGAAAGGTAGATTGCCTCAAAGAGCTTGACCCTGACTCTAAGACAGAAAATGCTTAACATGGAAAATGACTTCCTTTCAAATCTATAGAAACTAACACATGAGAAGGAAGGAGAATAGAAGTACCTCTTTATCGATGTTTGTCCCTACACACTCCGAGTTGAGCTCCAATCCTTTGCTCCTCGCTGAGTCCTGTAGACAAACGAGATACGACCACTTCCTACTCTATTGATATTAGCTTGAAAACATATCTATATATCAATGATAAGTTCATGTAACATTATACACAAACTAGAAAGAAACAGGCCAAGCGTGTCATATTAATGAGAATAACGACAACAGTACTTACAATCGTAGATGCGAATGCGACAGCTTCGTCAAGTCCCCTTCATCTAACCCTTGCCTGAAAGATCCACAACCTGGATAACAACATCTTCACTGATCACTCTCCTTTGGATGACTGTGTGTTTCCTATGAGATCATAGGTTTCATGCTGGTAATTCTTCTTCCTTTCCACCATCATAGAGCCTGCTTATATAGGTTAAGAGGAGCTTAACCTCTTGAGTTATCTTTAGAACAAGTTGGGGAACTTCCTCCTCAGATCACGGATCTCCTGATGAAACCAAGAATTTGAATGCAACTGCCTCCTAATCTTGAAATATCCTCCCCTTATTCTCCTCAACGGGCCAACTACTACCTTAGATTAGGCAACGCTCCTTCAAAAGGGGCATCAGAGAGCTGTAGCGCTCCCTAAGAAGCGTGAGGGGAGCGCCAACTCCCTAAAGGTGGGTAGCGCTCCTTTAGAGAGGGCAGGGGAGCATTATAACGCTCCCTGAAGCCTTATAGGGGAGCGCCAGTGCTTCCTAGGATGATATAAGGGAGTGCTCACCCATAAAACCTTTGAATAGAATCTCTCTTTAGGTGTTAAGAGTTCCTTGACTTCAGTTAACTAGTTCTCCTTCTCCAAACCCAGTGTATGAGATGTTTTAAGTGCCTCCGTAGTGTCATCATCAAGGCAGTATGCTTGAACAACGTTTTTGACACTTATGAACAAATTGCGACACTTGCGAAAGTTGTAAGGAAGATGCGACACTTACGACAATTGAGAGGAATATGCGACACTTATCCAGTTGAGTAAATTTGACGTGTAATAGAATGCCCCCCAAAGCATGAAGTTAGAAGATGTGAACTGATAATTGAAATGCTTTGTAGATGTTCAAGCAAGGGTATAGACTCGGAGAACCCGACGGAAGCTGCACACAAACATCCAACAAATATCATGACATGTTTCAAAACCCAAGGTAGGCATACCTATGCTTGGGTGATCAAGGCTTGCAAGATATGGCCGCCATAAAATACACTGCAGATCCATAATTGTATTGATGAAAAAGGTATAGCCACCGAAGATACAATGTGGATCTATACTTTGATGACTCGGACTGCTCATAGCCACGAAGAATACACGGTGGATCTATGAGATGACAATACATAGCCACAACCAATACAAAGTGGATCTATGTGACAGTGTATGTGTTCTTTGTCCAATAGAAACTCCTTCGTAGCCTGGGAAAAGAATATATCAAAGTGGTTACTCAACCCAGGGTCTTCTCACCAATCCCAACATGGTACGATCCTAACCATGTGACTAGATGTCTTGATGTCGAACATGGCAGAAACCACTTGATTACCGGTCAATGGTGTGAACCGTTAACAAGTGCGAGGGAAATCACCATTAATGTCAATGATTCCCAAGGTACCCTAGTACATTCCAGTGAATGTGAATAGATGAGATGAAGTCGAACACCCGTGGAATCATTCGATCAGAGGTCAATGATGTAGACCCATTGTCGAATGTGAGGAGGCCTACCATAGAGGCATACAGGTCCCAGAGTACTAACTGGTTTCTAAGTCTGATTCCCGGATAATGTGTTGAAGTCGACAGGAATAGACTCGTCGAGGGAGGGCCTTGATGTATCCCCCATTAACGACATGAAATAGACATAGAGATGTAATTGGTAGAGAAAATGGACATGGACTGACACAAGTTTTGAGGCAAGATATTTGGGATGGCTGACTCTCGAGGAAGATACTTTCTTTGAACACTGAGGCACAACAACAAAACATGACATGGACCAAAACTATGCAGTGGATACTGTGACTTGCGTCGGGTGACCCAAAGGAGCGAAAGGAACTCAAAGAATTGGCTCAGTGCAGAGGTTTAGCGGATTATGATATATGCAAATGGAAAAGTGTCGTGTTCAAGGGAGACTCTAAGAAGTGCTGGATGATGTTCTCAAGAGACTTCTTGGCTTGATCCTTTCAATTTTTTCCCCCATCCAAATAGATGAGTACCTCTTTTTGATTTAATGAGCTCAAGGAGGATAACACATGCTCGATATAACTCACCTTCGGTAAGTTCCTCTTCCTTTGTTTAATGAACTGGGAGAAGTAAGGGTTCGGTCCCATATGGGCCTGTCGATGTGTGCTTTAACGAGTCCAAAGATAGAAAACTCGAAGGCTTTTCGGGATTATAGAGTTTGGAAAAACACTTAAAAGAGAACTCTCTTAGTTCCTTTTTCGTACAGTAGTCTAACAAGACCGAAAAAGGGTTAAACTATCGCTCGAAATATGCCCTTTCTGACCTTTTAACGAGTGTGAAAGGAAGCAAGGTCACTCGAAAATCTTTTCATATTTAGAGAGTCTGAAAAGGGTTTAAAGTAGACTCCAGGGGGGTTCCTTTTTCGTATGTTCGTATCCGTACGGGTCCGAAAAAGAGATAAAATTTTACCCGGTTGCATTCTCATGTATTTATGAGCATGAGAAAGAACAAAGACTAAGCTCGATATGTCCCCATCTTGAAATCTAGTGACTTGACTCCAGAATGATCATCAAAGGCTGGAGACATGCCCCCCAAGCTTCAATTCATTCATCGACTTTGAGGTCGTCACCAATTTTTGTGCTAGATGGAGAAAAAGCATACAGGTGGATGAAATGAAGGTTCAAGAGAGGTGACTATTTCATTTATTAACGAGCTTGACATAGGAAATGAACTATGCTCAATGTTCTGGGTTAGATCCCCAGATTGTTGTTTCATTTTTTAACGAGCTTGCTACAAAGAAGAAAACTATGCTCAAGACCTCTGTTTCATTTTTAATGAGCTTGCCACAAAGAAGAGAAACTATGCTCGTGGTTGTTTCATCTGGATCATGGCTTCTAAGAGGATAAATCTCTAGAAGGGTACCATGTAAAGGGACAAAACACAATCATGGCTTCCAAGAGATCTTCATCGGATGGAAGAGAATCATTCTAGAAGGAACACATGTCGAGGTTCATGATAGGGGTAAGGATATCGAGCTCCAATAACCCTACCGAAGAGATCACCATGTCAACTACTGGATCCAAATCATCGGAAGTTGAGGTCATGGGAGACAACGCCACATATTTGACATGCGGCGGGGGTGATACTATTTGTATATAAGAACCACTTAGGGAGGTAACCCAGTCGGGGCCGATGAATGAAAGTTGATCAATAGTCACAATTCTTCCATCGTGAGGGAAAGATATCACACGGAAAAGGGTGGATACAATAGCTTTCATGGCATAGACATAATCCCGCCCAAGGAGTAAAGAAAAATCCAAGGCGTCTCAGACTACCATGACATTGATAAAGATAGTTTTCCCTCCCAAAGTTACAGGAAACTGAGGGAGGATCCCTAAAGGTTGACTAGTTCTTATGTTAAAAGCTAACAGATTCTACGTAACCGGTGCAAGCTGAGGACAACCCAAAGCGTACCAAGCAACAAAAGACAAAATACTAACAGACGCACCTTCATTTATCAGCGTTTGAGGAATGTCCCGACCACGAACCTATACTGTAATCTGGAAAGGAATGTGGGAGGGAAGACGAGGTCCAGTTAGCGCACCCCAATCAAAATGGATGGCTTCAGTACTTGGAGGGGTCTCCATAGGAGGAGGAGGAATTCCCCCAGGCATGGTAGAGTCTGTATTAACGAGAAAAACATGGGTAGTATCAGGTTTACTTTCTAGAGAGAGAGTAGGATCGACCGATGATTGGATCGGACCGACCAATGGTGGACTTCGATATACCACTTTGGCACTCTTCAGAGGAAGAGTGGGACTGACCGAGGAAGTGACTGGATCAGTCACTTTGACATTCCTTGATGGAGGAATGGAATCGACCGATGGTGAAACTAGATCAACCACTTGAGTTTCATTCTCCAAGGGAAGAATGGGGTCAACGGGTGGAAATGGATCAACTGCTTCGATGTCACTCTTTTGATGAAGAGCGGGGTTGATAGATGACGGAACTGGATCAGCTACTTGGGTTTGTGGTTCAATTGAGGAGGAAACTAGATTGACCACCTGATCAACCAGACTGACCGGGGATGAAACCGGATTGACCAGTCCATCAACCAACGATGGGTCGGAGGAAAGCTTATGATAACCTTTTGGAAGTTGAAGTTTTTCCAAAAGAGAAGAAGCCTCGTCCATGCGAGGACAAAGGTGAGAGTAATGATTACTTTTACATAACATGCAAGGGAACTTGATAGTTTTCTTCTTCTTACTAACCTGAACATCACTAGTTGACGGGGTATCATCGACATGAACGATAGAGGCCGATGACGTGGAGGACCACATTTCTAAGACCTGGGTAAGACTGGGGCAATCCCTCAGAAAGTGGTCACCCTTACAAAGGCTGCAAGGGAATTTGGGTTTTGGATTCTTCCTTTTAATCTTGTTGATCTCATCAACACTCCCAGTACTATTAAAAGTAACTGGTTTCTTAGAGCCAACATCTGATGTTATTGGGGCCTTGGTCCTTTTCGGGCTCTTCTTCTTCTTCTCTTTCTGTTTCTTCTTCTTCTGATCAACCTGGCTACTTGCTTTAGAGATTTCACTAGGCGAAGAAGGAGAAATGGAAGGAGACTTGATGGATGAAGAAGGCAAAAAGTCGACATGAGGTTGATGTGTGGGTGGTGTATTGACATCCAAATTATTAGGTGCAACTGAAACATTGGGAGGATTCGGGATCCCCGGAGTGAGGAACAACCAAACTGGTAATCCAATAGTGAGTCCTGGAAGACTCAGTGTGGCAACATATGGAGGACCAAAGTTTCCAAATGAAGGAAAAGTATAAGGTTCCCCAGAAGAAGGGGTTCCTTCATTGGTACTCCCAGGATTCAATGCCATTAACACTAACTCGACCTAAGGTCCACTAAGTAAAAGAAACAACATACGCTAATAGAATCTAAGAATCACAACCAAGAAAACAGGACCTTCTTTTGATGACCGTACTAGTTGGTGATGAAATCCAACATCGCATGATCAAGTCCAAAAGGGGCAGGGATAGGGTGGAACAATTACAATGGCAACCTGCTTAACTAACTTACGCCTTGGTGCAAGCTTCCACGCAGTAATTGTGGATTTACCCTCCAAGGAACCCGAGTGAGTTTGACCAATGTCTTCTCCAGGTACAGTGAGACTTCCCGTCACCGTCACCTTGTGTAAGACCCTAAATATTATGGCCACTAAGGTTACCAATTCGCAGTTAGCCCCTGGGCGGGAACAGTCGACAGTCTGATCTGAACGTACGAGTAGGGTATCGAGCCCAAAATCAACTAAAAGGCTTCCACGCAGTAATTCTGGATTTACCTTGAATCGATCCCCATAATACAATCTAACCACCACAATCAGTTAAACCATGGAGGGTTAGTCCCCGTAGCTCACCCGAATGCGACCTCGTGCATAACCCCTGTGTGAGAGGGGGATCCCAGGAAAACTTATATGATGATTGGATTTGACTCTCCCTAACTGAGGATGCTAGTGTTTTTTTTGGAAACTTTGGAGAGTTATTCTCACAGCCTAATCCAAAGTACTAAGCCTAATCTACTGTTGGTGGAGGATCCTAGAAAAGAAAAAGTTCCAAATAATTTTTAATTAGCGTTGATTTTATAGATGTTCTTTACTCAAAAAAGGGGTGGATGGAAGTGAAACGAATGGAATTATGACTCAGTCCCAAAAATGCATAAAAAATGATAAGAATTCATTTCTCTTTGATGAACATCTATCTAAGGGAGAGATATATAGTTATTTTCACTAACAAGCACTAATAAGGAGTGTCCTCAAACAAGTTTTCTTCAATCAAATCTTGATGTGATGCTAAACTTTTGAGATTCCTTCTAACATGCACAATCAATCATGAATATGCTTTTTATTGTTTGCGTATGAATAATGATCAATTCAACACAATGCTCATCTTGCTAATTATCGTCTTGTATGAATGAAAATCAAACTAGCACAAGCAAAAGTCATACAAACAATACACCCTTTCATTGCAATCAAAACAAAAAGTGAAAGAAAAGAATCAATCAAAGAAGAAACAAACTTCAAACCCAAAAAGAAAAAGTTGAAGAACAATGATCTTGACTAAAATCAAGATGAAGAGATCTGTAGACCTTTGATTACCTTCACCAGGGTTTTTACTTAGTTGAACAGAGAGAAAGGAAATGCATGGTTTTCAGACTCCAATCAACAGAAAAACTCAATAACAATAGTGAAGAAGGCTACAAAACCTAAATAGTAAGATGTTAATTCTTCAAAAAGATAGATGTCAAGGCTGGAAGAGAAGAAGCATTGACTCACAAGGTTACCCAGCAGGAGAGACACAGAGGCAAAACCCAGAAAAAGCAATTCTGGAAGGTTTATTGGCCAAAGGAGGGATGGCGCTCTATTGCCAAAGGAAAGGAGCATTATAGCACTCTGTGCAAAGCTATTAGGGAGCGTTGACACTATGTTAACACAAGGACAGAGGCGCCAGGTTCAAAAACTCCCAGAAATGTCAAAAAATTCAAAAAATTGTGATCCAATTTCAACAACTAAGCTGAGTATGATGGGGTAGGGAGCCAATCATCTCATGAAACCAATCAAAATAGGAGTGAACCGGGTCTGAAACAATCAAGGGGTAGAACTAGGTCAATGAGGAGAAATCAAAACAGGAAATTTTGATTTGAGGCTATCTCCCCAGTGGAGTCGCCAGTTTCTGTTGTAGGAAAATCTCCCTGTGGACAGGTAGATTGCCTCAAAGAGCTTGACCCTGACTCTAAGACAAAAAATGCTTAATGTGGACACTGACTTCCTTTCAAATCTATACAAACTAACACATGAGAAGGAAGGAGAACAAAAGTACCTCTTTATCGACGTTTGTCCCTGCATGCTCCGAGTTGAGCTCCAATCCTTTGCTCCTCGCCGAGTCCTGTAGACAAACAAGATACAACCGCTTCCTACTCTATTGATATTAGCTTGAAAATAGATCTATCTATCAATGCTAAGTTCATGTAACATTAGACACAAACTAGAAAGAAACAGGCCAAGCGTGTCATATTAATGAGAATAACGACAACAATACTTACAATTGTAGATGCGAATGCGACAGCTTCGTCAAGTCCCCTTTGTCTAACCCTTACCTGAAAGATCCACAACCTGGATAACAATAGCTTCACTGATCACTCTCCTTTGGCTGACTGTGTGTTTCCTATGAGATCATAGGTTTCATGCTAGTAATTCTTCTTCCTTTCCGCCATCATAGAGCCTACTTATATAGGTTAAGAGGAGCTTAACCTCTTGAGTTATCTTTAGAACAAGTTGGGGAACTTCATCCTCAGATCAAGGATCTCCTGATGAAACCAAGAATTCGAATGCAACTGCCTCCTAATCTTGAAAGATCCTCCCCTTATTCTCCTCAACGGGCCAACTACTACCTTAGATTAGGCAGCGCTCCCTCAAAAGGAGCATCAGAGCGTTGTAGCGCTCCCTGAGAAGCTTGAGGGGAGCGCCAACGCCCTAAAGGTGGGTAGTGCTCCTTTAGAGGGGGTAGGGGAGCATTATAACACTCCCTAAAGCCTTATAGGGGAGTGCTAGGGCTTCCTAGGCTGATATAAAGGAGCGCTCACCCCTAAAACCTTTGATCAGAAGCTCTCTTCAGGTGTTAAGAGTTACTTGACTTCAGTTAACCAATTCTCCTTCTCCAAACCCAGTGTATGAGATGTTTTAAGTGCCTCTATAGTGTCGTCATCAAGGCAGTATGCTTGAACAACATTTGCGACACTTATGAACAACTTGCAACACTTGCGAAAGTTGTAAGGAAGATGCGACACTTACTACAATTGAGAGGAATATGCGACACTTATCCAGTTGAGTAAATTTGACGTGTAACACCACCTTCAAGGAGAACATCAGCCATTGGTGGAAAGAGCCACAACCTGAACAAGGGACACAGATTTTCAAACTTTACAATAAACTTCGGTACATCAAACATAAACTCAAGGAGTGGAACAAGGAAAAATTTGGAAACATAAACCAAGAAAAAGGAATTATTGAAAATAGAATGAGGAACCTCCAGGAAATATGCATAGACAAGGGTTATACAGAGGACCAAAAAAAGGAAGAGATCCAACTGAACCAGGAATGGGAAGCAATATGCCAGTAGGAAGAGACTCTATGGCGCCAAAATTCCAGAATCAGGTGGCTAAAGGAAGGTGAACAAAATACAAGGTTTTTTCACTGAACCTTAATTGCTAGAAGAACCCACAACAAAATCCTAAAAATTTGAGATCAAGATGGGATCGAGAGAGAGTCCCACAATGAGATCGAAAATATACTAGTAAACCATTTCCATGGGATATCCCATGAACCCAACCAATATCGAATGGAGGCCATACACAAGATAACTCAGCACATCCCTAGGCTAGTTACCGAGGAACAAAATATCAACCTAAACAAACCCATCGCTAAGGAGGAAATTGACCAAGTGGTCCAAGAGATTCCCAATGGAAAGGCCCCAGGTCTAGATGGTTTCACAGCGGAATTCTTCAAATCCTGCTGGGAAGTAGTCAAATATGATGTCTACGGGGTAGTGGAAGACTCCAGATGCTCGACTTCCATTCTAAAAGAACTAAATGCCACAATGATAACTCTAATTCCCAAAGAAAATGAAGCCATGACCCCAGACCGCTATAGAGCCATACCATTATGCAATGTGGTTTACAAGATAATCTCTAAAGTCATAGCCAACAGACTGAAACCTCTCCTACCCTCACTGATTTTCTAGGAACAAGCGGGTTTTGTAGAAGGGCAACAAATTTTGGACAACATCATCCATGCCCATGAACTGATACACATGCTGAAAACCCAAAGGAAAGGGGAGATGATAATCCAACTTGATCTAGCAAAGGCTTATGAAAAAATCAACTGGCACTATATCGTTAAGACTTTGGAATATTTTGGCTTTGCACAACACTAGATCAACTGGATTTTCAGCCTAGTGTCAACAACTAGCTACTTGCTGCTAATAAATGGAGCCCCAGCCAAACCCTTCTGGACTCCAAAAGGTATCGGACAAGGAGAACTGTTATCACCTTTCCTGTTCATTCTGATTATGGAAGGACTCATTCGAAGCATAAAAAGAACAACAACAACATAGGAAATAAAAGGCATTAAACCCTTCGAAAAATGCCCTGCCTCCATGCACCAATAGTTCATGGATGAAACCATACTCCATGGCACTCTCACAGTCAAGGAAGCGAAATCCTAAAAAAGAATATTATATGAGTTTGTGAAATCCTCGGGAGAGGATATCAATCACTCCAAATCCATGATACATTTCTTCAATACCAACCCAACAATCCAAAGGAACCTGGAAAATATTTTGGCATTTGAACACAAAACTCCCCCAACAAAACATTTGGGAATTCCCCTGATGGAAAGAGCATGAAAAATGGAAACATGGGAAAGAGTGATCAACAAGATACAAGAGAGGGTGAAAAAATGGATGTACAAATCCCCTAACCTTGCGGTGAGACTTGTCTTGACCAAGGCGGTCCTACAAGCAATTCTGACCTATATGATGTGAGTGTTTCCCACTCCCAAATGAATACTCCAAAAAATAAGAGCCATCCATAGGGACTTCTTATGGCGTGGTGAGGAAAGAAAGAAAAAATGGGCCCTGGTGGCTTGGGAGAAGGTTTGAAAACCAAAATACAAAGGAGGCCTGGGATTACAAGACCCACAAGTAACCAATGAAGCCTATGGGGAGAGACTCTGGTGGATATGGGTCAAAGAAAAGTCAACACCATGGGAAACCCTTGAAAAGGCCAAGTATGCCCCATATATCAATGACCAAGATCAAATTCATTTTATAGGCACAAGAGAAAGATCAACCATATAGAATCTATCCTGGTGCAACAAAACCTGGATCCAGAAACACAATTTCTGGGAAGTGAGTAATGGTAAAACAACCAAATTCTGGGAAGACGCGTGGCAACAGGAACCCATAATGGAAAATATGGATAGGAAGGATCTCTAACAGAAGATGATAGCACAAGGAAAAACCAAAATCCATCACTACTGGAAACAAGAAAATGACCACGACAAATGGAGGACCTGGGACAAACTCAATCCATAAAATGGAAATTGGATCACAACAATAACGAAAGAGGTGGAAGAGGAAATGGAGAAAAGGAAAAACATAGTCTCATAAGAAGAGGAACAACTAAGATGGGGTAGGAAATATTCAACTTAAAAGAAGTATGGAATTACATTACAAACCAGGACCAAGAAGACCCGACGCAATAGTGGGGAAATATTTGGGGTAGCCCCCAGTGGCAAAAAATCAAAATGTTCAAATGGCTAGTACTTCACAACCAAAATCTAACCTGGGAAAACCTAAGGAAAAGAGGGTTCATAGGCCCATCATGATGCCATCTCTATCAAGTTAAATAAGAAACAATGAATCACCTCCTCGATGAATGTAATTACACAACAGATATGTGTGACTAGGCGACAGACATCTTCCGCCAATCCAATAGGATGCACAGTAACATCAACAAAACCATCAACAACTAGAATGAGAGTTACAATGAATATGAAATGGTAAACCTTTGTTGGAACCTCATGCTAGGGATGATCATCTATGGAATATGGAAAGGGAGGAACCGACTTGTATTCAGGAATGAAAGCCTCCCAGAAGGGAAACTCAAAGAAGGAATAATCTCTCAAATCTAAGAAATGGTGTAGAGCCAGAATTACCTGATTGAAAAAGTGCAAATCACAGGACAAGACTCTTGAATTCTGGAAACATTCCACCTGAAACATGGGTGAAAAAAAACACTAGTAGGGCGGCCATCACAACCCCAATTAGAAGCATGCAAGTGGACACCTCCTCCGGCAAGGTTCCTCAAGTTAAACTTTGACAGGGTGGCAAAAGGAAACCCAGGAATGACAGGAATGGGAGGGGTGATCATAGATAGCGGGGGAAACATAATCAGGTTGTACACTGGGAGCCTGGGTAACTCAACCAACAACGCAGTGGAATTTGGATCCTACTTGATCTCGAAATTCTAAGACGAAAAAGGATGACCAACACTATCGTGGAAGGTGACTCCAGCTTGGTCATCAACATGGTGAAGAGAATCCAAAATAGCACCAGAGTGGGCAATGTTCAGAAACATAGGTGCTTGGCACACTCCCTACAAACAATCCAGGAGCATATGCAAATGATTAACACCGTGGAGTTGTGTTGGGTTCGCATGTCAGTAAATGGCTTGGTAGATAGAATTTCCAATGAGGGGTTACAAGGAAGGACCAAAACTAGATACTACTTGGTCCAACATCCCATAAGGAGAATTTAGAGCGAAATGCACCCAACTAGCGACAAAATATGGGGTCAACAGTTTAAACAAGGAAGGTCACATCGAGGAGGGAAACAAAAGGCCTGAAGTACCCAAGTAGGACATGACTTCCCAACACCCGATTACCAATCATAATGCAGGATCAAATCATACAACAAGCGAGGGCACATAAACAAGATCATGTCAATAGTAAGATTTGTGGGGGAAGCCCATGAGAAAGCATCGACAAAAATCAACACACAACTAATGGTGTAAGGAAAGAAGGATTGTCATGGACCAATATCTTTCCACCATGCCAAGGGCTAGGTATGGGGAGTGGCCAAGAAGGACATCAAGCAAGCAGGGGCAAGTGCCAGTATAGGAATAATGGTTGAGTCATTATGACCATACAGACCGTGACCAGAAAAAGGGACGAGAAGTTTCAACTCTATGGGAAAACCATGATTGGAAGGATGAGCCCGCAGCAGGGGAAGTTCAATAAGAGACCGAACAATAGGAAGAGAGGAAAATAGAAGAACACAATTGTAGAGGCTACCAAAAGACACAAGGATAAGGAAAGGAGGAACCCCCAGGTAGACAGGAACTAGTTGAGAATGCAGCAAAGGATAAGCTATAGACCAAACGAGATGGTGCAAATGAAGTGAACGAACAACAAAAGAAACCCCCAGGGGAAGGGAACACCAAACAATCCCCTGTGACTCTCAAGGATGGATCAAGTGACAAAAGATGCCGAGGGCACCTTTCATACTCTGGTTGCGCCGAAAGGAAAGGCAACCATTACCTAGCTGGAGAAGGAAACCAATGAAAAGCACAAGGGAAAAAACTGGGATGCTCTGGCTCAGGAAGCAGACTGGGTAACTGACCCAGGAGAAACATAGCCCAGGGAAACCCTATACCATGAGATAGTGGAGATGGCATGGAAAACAAAGATTCAAATTGGCAAAGTGAGCTCAGAGAGGGAGGACACTAGATGGGAGAACAACAAGGAACACATGAAGCTACTGAATGAAATATTGAGGCACCTCAATAGTCTGGAGACCACTACTAGACTGCTAACTAAGGTTGATATGGAATATAAATCCAAGATGGAACGATTGGCTACCCAATTACACCTCTACCTGCACTACATCCATCACATGGGCATCACGCCAACCGATGGGAAAGGAGAGCCAACACATATAAAAAAGACTCACACAATCCCCCAAAAGGAGGAGAATAAAGGCTTGACAGATGAAAGAAAAATATCATCATTTTGGATTAATGTCTGGTTAGTCTATTATCAAGTCTGTCGGGTCAGTCCTATGCCAATCTCAACTTCTGTTTCTATAATTTGTTTATCCTTTTCATGTATGTTGCGTTTATACAGGTAAAAACTAGATATGGTAAGACTGGGCTGGTTTCCCAGGGTGTCAGTCTAGTCCTACCCCTTACCTATTTCAGAAAACACAACTCGGGACCCCTGGAATGGTTTCCATTTTGGCAGGTCATGGAATCCCCCTATTTTGTATCATTACCCCCTTTTAGTAATACATATTCTCAAACTCACTTACAAAAAAAAGGGGACAATATCCCTAGGCCTTTCATCTTGTATCCCTGGTGTATTAACATGTGCCATGTGTCAAACATATAATCATATATTTGCAATGAATCCACATGTGCCACGTGTCGAGACTCTTCCAAGTGTTGCAGTAGGTATTCTCTTCTTTCTTCAACTTGGACAGACCAAATTTTGTGACAAGCGAATTGAGATGGGTGTCTATCAATACATTCACATCCTTTACATCCATGTGAATGATGACCGACTTGCTATATTCATGTAGATAAGTTGTCCCCCTCTCTATGACCACTACAATTTTGTACCACTCAGGCATTGACAAGTACGTTGATTTTTTGGAGTTGAAGAGGCAATTAGCCACACTATTATTTTTCATTAAATCAGAAACCATAAGTTGATCACTAATCTAGCTTTCTTTATTGAATTTGATGAAGTAGCCTCTGAGGGGAAGTAGGTTGCAGTGCTTAATTATACTGATGACACATAGTTCATGGTTGAAATGTATGCCTCCTTTTATCTTATTGAAACATTTTATATCTTCACAACTATCTATGATCCATTTAGTAGCATCCCTTAGTAAAAAATGTTGAAACCTCCTTCTCCAATCACATTTGACGCCGCAAAAATCCTAGTGGAATATCTTGCCAATTCTATTAAAACCTTCATAATATATATATTCTAGGTATTGCATGAACCAAAAAACATATTTGTAGAATGAATGCCCCAATTCTTCATCGAATATGGCTGCAAATGAAAACACAATATCCCTTCCCCCCACCAAGCTATTCTATAAATGTAAGCTATAACATCTAAAAACTCTGTAAAGTCACCCTTGTGCCTAGCCTCTATCTCTTTCCTTAGAAATATGAAATATTTCATGAGCTTCTGATCCACCTTGTAGGATAAATTAGCATTATTAATGTTGCATGTGTTAATAAATCAACATCCGCATAGATAGTGGAGAGAACCATGCCTATGGGAATCAATATGGTTTGAAATAGTCTTTCAGACCTTCCAAGGACACATGCTCCTCCCATAGAATCATTTGGGGTGAAACTGTTCCACCACTTCCCATTGATGATGTCTATGAGGATGACAAAAATATTGAATAAGATTATGATAATGTGTTGGATCTTCTAGGCTTCTCATTCCCATGGATATAGGAACTCTTCACTACAATGTCTAGATTGCTTGAAAGACCCCTTGGATGCCTCATAGTCAATAATTCCATAGAGAAATGGGTTAATTTTTTCCAAACAAAGAATCTCCCATCAACACCCAGTTGAAGGCTTGGATCCCGTTGCTTGTTCTTAATATATAATGAGCTCCTTCTATACTATTTATTGTTTACCAGAGAACTCTAATACCAAATTGAATTCTTAGATTTTTATGTTACTGATATGATGGGATATGAATGGAAAAGGTAAGGTAGTGAACATATGAGAATCTAAAGATAAATTACTAAAATCATGAGTCTGATAATAACACTTTTATAAATTACTTCTTTACTAGATCAATAATGTGTTCAATGTTGATAAAAGAGAAGATAATATTGATTTTGAGGCTGATTGAGATTAAATTTTTTTGTATGGTGTAAATCTCTTGTTATTGTACTTTCATAGAGGACCTGGCAAACTTGTCGCAACCAAAACCCTATCTTCATCATTTCATAGAGAAAGCATAGACTATACTAAATTTCTCCAATCACTTACGAAGAAGATAAAAGTAGGTTAAGGGATTTGAGTAGAGCTTGTGAAATAAGAGAAGTGGGTGTGTATATTTTTATAGTCGAAGAGTGTATCATGAAAAAAAGTGAGTCCTACGGTGTGCAATCTGACATGTGGCTATTTTTTATACGGTTTCACGAGGCACAACTAGCGGGCTGCAAGAGGCCCTGGATAGACAACTAAACTGGTAGATAAAATATCCCTTAAAATAATTAGTCAAGGATTTGATGCTACTTTTGTTTTCAATAAGAAATAGGGATGAGAAAGAACAACACCAAGAGGTCTAGAAAGACATAGAAAACCACTTAATTCATTTCCACTATTAGTGCCAAATTTTTCATGATATAATAACCTTTATAATTCACCTATACTAAATCTAGTGCAACATGCACCTTCCATCCCTCGGTCATCGTCGATTTTCCTTGTGAAGAACCATTTGAAAAACACTTTGAGGGTGCCAACATAGTCAAAATTTTCTGGTCTTATGGCCAACTGGAGAATCCATAAACCTCACATTGCGAGCTGTAGGTATAACGATCAAATCCCCAAAAGTAGATATACATAGAGACTCGGATAATATAATCATTAGTACCCATCAATATCTAGTTAAAGGATTGAGATCTCATTGCTTGTTCTTAATAGACGTTGATCTCTTATCACAATTATCGACATCTCTACTGTTTACCATATAACTCTGATACCAAATTGAATTTTTTGATTTTTATATTTATTAATATAATGAGATATGGATGGAAAGGGTAGGGTAGTGAAGGTCTGAGAATCTAAAGATAAATTACAAAATCCATGAGTTTGATAACAATTTTTTATAAATCACATCTTTACTAGATCAATAGTGTGTTCAATGTTGATAAAGGTGAAGACAATATTGACTTTGAGGCTACTAGAGATTCAATATTTGTGTATGGTGTAAATATCTTGTTATGGTCTTTGTGTAGAGGATATGGTGGTCATACTACAACCAAAACCCTCTCTTCATCATTTCATAGAGCCAATGTAGGTTGTGTGAAATTTCCCCAATCAAATATGGAGAAGAGAAAATTAGGTGAATGGATTTGAGGAGAGATTGAAAAATAAGATATGTGTGTGTAGCTATTTGTAGATTTTAAGAATATATAATGCAAATAGTGAGTCATGTGATTCACGATTTGAGATATGGTTGTGGTTGTGGATGTCACTATTTCTGATAGGGTTTCACAAGGGACAACTGGTGATCTAGGTGGATATTGGTGGCCACCCACCTATTCCACTTGGACCCACACCATTGTTTCTTTCAGTTTTTCAGTTTCCTTAATTGTAGCACAATTTACTATTTTTAGTAGTTCTTTAGGTCCTAAACTTCCGGAGCTGTTTTGAGGCCCTAAACGACGTTTTTTGGGCATGAATGCTGTAGTGAATATGAGTTCGTTATGGACTCGATACTTGCTGTCAACAATGTATTCCTCATATAGATCTTTATAACAATGTATTATGTGCATCAAACAGAGATAGTATGCCAAAGTTATGACCCCGGGAAATTGATGTACCAATTTACCCCAACGGGGCCCATATTCTGGCGTTTCATCTCCTAGGGTTAGGTTTTTGGATATTAGGGTTTTCCATTACTTCTTAGTAATATATAAGCCTTCGATCCTCATTGTAATGGGAAGTTCAGAGGCCAGTAGCCGCCACATATCTTCTCAAAGATAAGCTACCAGTGCCCTAGCTAGTTTGTTTCCATTCTATCTGTAAGCATTTTTTAGTCATTTGTTATTAATGAAATGAAGTCTTATTTCTGCTGCATCTCTACGTTTATGTGTATTTCTATATTTCATTGTGTTCCTACATAAATCCTGATCAGTGGTATCAGAGCGGTCTGCTCGTTCTCGATCTTTCTTTGCATGTTCCCAACGAGGTTGAGGTATAAGGAGTTGGGGCTCGATCTGGTTGAACCTTTGCAAGATCAGTCTCGCAAACCCCAATGACCGCCCATGGGGGAATGATCCGAAATTGGATCCAGAAGCCTGATAGGGCTTGAAAAATGATCAAAAATGAAAGTGCTCAGAATGTGATGAAACATGTGCCATTGCGTCTGTCTTGTCTTCCTGATTCTGGTGGTATATTTACTTTGTCAAACGGGCTCCGTATGGAGAAGGTATCACGTTCTGTCTGAAAAGTCAAACATGCAAAAAAGGGGATGACTGTACAGTCCGTACAGTCCACGTGTCATGTCTATACAACTGACATGGAGGTTCCAGAATGTGACACGTGGCAGGTCTATACATGGGGCACGTGGTAGCTCCAGGTAGTGACATGTGGCATGCAGTTTTGGACGAATGGCGTACGGTTGGGCCAATCCCGAGGTGACACGTGTCACCATTGAAAGGCTGACACGTGGCACAGGTGACATCATCAGCTGATGTGGCAGGATGACATGGCAGATGACAGGGCAGTGACGCATGGCAGTACGGAATATGACGTGGGCGAATCAGAGTTTGACACGTGGCATGTTCTGGTTGGTTGGAAAGGTGCCACATGGCCCAGTCAAGGGCTGCCACGTGGCACCCCATTATTGGTTGTTGGTTATGTTAAAATTTTGGTTGGCATGCACAGGGGTCGAACCGGTGACCTACCCTCCGGTTGTGAACTGACCGAGTCAGGCTAACCGCTTTCTCTATGGTTAGGTCTTGTTATGTAACTAGAATATTTTGTATTTAACATTGTATTATGGTTTAAAATGGTGGGGAAAGGGTCGGGGCCTAGCCCCAGCCCTCGGTTCAACGCATACCCCACGCGACCATTCCACATAGCCAGAGTTCGGGGCAACCAACGAATGCATAGGAGTTTTGGACGGGGGTAGTTACCACCACGCCATGTAACCATAGCCACAGGACCTGGGGCCTATCGCTATTTTGGGCACGGGCAGTTTAAACAGTTAGCACACGGTCCTTTTGATACGCCGGGTGACCAGGGGCCAATATGACATGGGACTAGCACGCAGGTGGCGTGCTTGGCCATATGGCCATGCACCCATATGACCAGGGGCGCGCCTATTGGGGGCTGTGCCCAATAGAACTTTATTAAGTGGGTTTGTTATATAGTTTGGGTTTTATTCATTAATTCAGCCTATTATTAGCAGATTCTTCCATTTTTGGGGGATATTGGCTATTTTTGGAGCCCAAAATCTTGGAGGAAGTTGGAGCTGAGCAACCAACTCCAAGGCTATATAAACCAGGCCTGTTTGAGGCCATGGAAATTCAGTCAGAGCAGAGTTATGCTGAAGAAAATCCAAGCCAAAGTTAGTTTGATGCAGGGAAGCTTTTGAGGAGGAGACGTTGTTGGATCGTTTCTGGGATCTTGGAACATCCGTTTTGCGTGCCATTTTCTTTACAGGGTTCTAGAGATCTGGGAGAACAAGACCAGATCATTCTTGTATCCATTTGGCATTGAAGCGATGTACTTTTGAGCATTTGATCAGAAATAAAGAAGCCTCCCCCACAGAGAAAAGGCCCGGAGACATAGGCAAAAGTTGTGCCGAACTCCGTTATCAATCTGCGTGTTTATGGTTTGTTGTCTATTATTCATTTTAGATCTGCATATGTGTATTTGGATGTTATAATTCCTATTCTTTCCTCATTCTTTCACTAAATTCTCAAATGGTTAATTAATGCATGCGAAATTAAAACTCAACCATAGTCATTTAAAAGATCCTACGGATCAAGTGGTATCAGAGCTAGTTGACATTTGGATTTGAGTTGCATGTTAACCAGGGAAAAGCTACAACATGGTGAAGGCAAGCTTGTTGTAGAGAGTCCATTAATTGGATTGAGAAAAAGAGCTTCTTTCAAAGAGAAGATGGCATCGGAAGAAGGGATTTCTCAAGATGAGAAAGAGTTGCGGAAAACATTCCATGCTATGTCGGAGATGGTGACAGTTTTGTATGAAGATTATTTAGAATGGAAGCGACCAGCTTTGGGTAATTCTTCAAAAGGAAAAAGTGAAGAGGAAGAGGACCATCCTCACATTCCTCCTTCACCTCCATCAACACCTCCTTCTTCTCCTTCTTCTTCAAGTTCAAGTTCTAAATCTAATGAGAAGAAAAATGTTCATAAGCATAAACATGAAATGCCATTGTTAAAACTTGATGTAAAATTTGAGTTTCCCATATATGATGGTGAAGTGAATGTAGAAAAACTTGATAACTAGATCAGGCATATGGAGGTATACTGCAGTGTGCAGCAAATCAAGGATGAGGCCACACAAATTAAATTGGCATCTTTGATACTTGCAGGTACAACTCTTATCTGGTGGCAAAGCAAGCTGCAAAAAGGAACACAAGATGTGGGTAAGGTATTTCCATCATGGAAGAATTTTATTTTTTCACTTAGGAAATAGTTTTAGCCTTTGGGTTATAAAGAAAAAGCAATCATTGAATGGCAATCTTTAAATCTAAGAAGAGGACAATCAGTGCAAGAATACACCGATGGATTTAGAAAAATGGCATTAATGTTAGACATTCCTTTGCAAACACAAGAAACCCTTATGAAGTATATAGGTGGTTTGCCTGTGCATATTAGAAACACTGTTTTCATGTTTGGAC
>ML785012.1:670225-682497 GCA_009831015.1 Picea engelmannii
GAAAATCAATCATAAATTGCTTCAAGATAAGTTCATGTCGTGCAGATACTTCAAGTATATCAGTTCATTTGCAGTCATCTTTTTGATGCTGTCATTAGCAATGTTTTCTACATGGATGATAGTGGCTTCAGTAAGATGTAACAAGTTTTCAATGGCTAACAATATACTGTCAGTTGTCATGATTGTGTTATAGTTGATATTGATGAGACAGGTGCACAGGACAGAGTTCAGAGACAGAGGACAAGTCGGGTGGCCTATCCCAAGCTTGTTGACTGGTCAATAACCTTTTGGGGACCAAAAGGTCTTTTTGTGGGTAGGTGTGATCTGAAATCGGATCTAGAAGCCTGATAGGGCTTGAAAAATGCTCAAAAATGAAAGTGCTCGGAATGCGACGAAACCTGTGCCATTGCGTCTGTCTCGTCTTCCTGATTCCGGTGGTATATTTACTTTGTCAAATGGGCTCCGTATGGAGAAGGTATCGCGTTCTGTCCGAAAAGTCAAACAGGCAAAAAAGGGGATGACTGTACAGTCCGTATAGTCCACGTGTCATGTCCGTATAATTGACATGGTGATTATAGAATGCGACACGTGGTAGGTCCATACAGGGGGCACGTGGAATCTCCAGTGAGTGACACGTGGCATGCAGTTTTGGACGAATGGCGTACGGTTGGGCCAATCCTGAGGTGACACATGTCACCACTGAAAGGGTGACATGTGGCATAGGTGACATCATCGGCTGACGTGGCAAGATGATGTGGCAGATGACAGAGCAGTGACGCGTGGAAGTACGGCAGACGATGTGGGAAAATCAAAGTTTGACACATGGCATGTTCTGGTTGGTTGGAAAGGTGCCACATGGCCCATTCAAGGGCTGCCACATGGCACCCCATTATTGGTTGTTGGTTATGTTAAAATTTTGGTTGGCATGCACGGGGGTCGAACCGGTGACCTACCCTTCGGTTGTGAACTGACCGAGTTGAGCTAACCGCTTTCTCTATGGTTAGGTCTTGTTATGTAACTGGCATATTTTATATTTAACATTGTATTATGGTTTAAAACGTAGGGGAAAGGGCCGAGGCCTAGCCCCAGCCCTCGGTTCAACGCATACCCCACGCGACCATTTCACATAGCCGGAGTTCGGGGCAACCAACGAACGCACGGGAGTTTTGGACGGGGGCAATTACCACCACGCCATGTAACCATAGCCACGGGACCCGGGGCCTATCACTATTTTGGGCACGGGCAGTTTAAATAGTTAGCACACGGTCCTTTTGATACGTCGGGTGACCAGGGGCCAATATGACACGGGGCTAGCACGCAGGTGGTGCGCTTAGCCATATGGCCGCGCCCCCATATGACCAGGGGGGCACCTATTGGGGGCTGCACCCAATAGAACTTTATTAAGTGGGTTTGTTATATAGTTTGGGTTTTATTCATTAATTCAGCCTATTATTAGCAAATTCTTCCATTTTTGGGGGATATTGGCTATTTTTGGAGCCCAAAATCTTGGAGGAAGTTGGAGTTGAGAAACCAACTCCAAGGATATATAAACTAGGCCTGTTTGAGGCCATGGACAGTCAGTTAGAGCAGAGTTATGCTGAAGAAAAGCCAAGCCAAAGTTAGTTTGATGCAGGGAAGCTTTTGAGGAGGAGACGCTGTCAGATCGTTTTTGGGAGCTTGGAACATATGTTTTGCGTACCGTTTTCTTTGCAAGGTTCT
Source organism: Picea engelmannii (assembly GCA_009831015.1). Lineage (NCBI taxonomy): Eukaryota > Viridiplantae > Streptophyta > Pinopsida > Pinales > Pinaceae > Picea > Picea engelmannii. The sequence goes on from ML785012.1 coordinate 671,945, forward strand.
AGAGATCTGGGAGAATAAGACCAGATCAATCTTATAGCCATTTGGCATTGAAGCGATTTACTATTGAGAATTTTATCAGAAATAAAGAAGTCTCCCCCATAGAGAAAAGGCCCGGAGACGTAGGCAAAAGTTGTGCCGAACTCCGTTATCAATCTGCGTGTTTATGGTTTGCTGTCTATTATTCATTTCAGATTTGCATATGTGTATTTGGCTGTTATAATTCCTATTCTTTCCTCATTATTTCACTAAATTCTCAAATGGTTAATTAACGCATGCAAAATTAAAACTCAACCATAGTCATTTAAAAGATCCTACGGATCAGGGAAGAAAAGAAAGATGAGGGAGAAAGAGATCCTATCAAAATTTTGCTCAAGGAGGCCCTCAAGAAACAAAGGAATGTGATGATGGACAACTTTGCCCAAATTCTTCAACATATTCCCACTAGCGACGCATCGACATCCAACAACCACTCTGGAGGTGCCACTCCTTTTAAGGTACAAGTAAACTTTGACATTTCCATATTTGAGGGCCAAATAGATGCAGATGTCGTAGATAGATGGTTGAATCTATTAGAAGGATATTTCTCGGTTCATGAATTTTCTGGCCGAGAAAGGATCATTTTCACACTCCTCAAATCCGCCTCCTATGTCGAGGACTGGTGGGAAACCTACTCGGAGCAATAGGGCGAGGGGGAACCCTCTTTGTTCTCGACCACACCCACTTGGAATTATTTATGAGACACCATCAAGGAACAATATTATCTTGTGGGGAGATATGAGGACAAATACATACAATGGACTACGCTACGGCAATAAAGGGACCAACATGTGCATGAGATGACGAATCTATTTCATACCCTATGCACAAAGTTGGGTATCAAAGATTCAAAGAAACATTTGGTGTTAAAGTACTGCAGTTGTCTTCATAGATACATTCAGGAGGAAATGGAGTTCCTGAACATCTCCTCGCTTGGTGTGGCGTATCGATATGCTACCAAGATTGAGCAGAAGTTCAAACAGAAAAAGTGAGACTTTGGGTCTGCGAATCAGAAGCAAGGGAAAGGTACCCCCAAATTGCAGAACAAAGGACCAAGCCAAGGCAGGGCAGCCTAGGATAACTCTCCAAAGCCACAAGCAAATAACAATACCACAAAGCCAAAAAAGGACATAGGGAAGTGGTGTGAGTTCCATAAGAGCTCCACTCACAACACAAGTGAGTGTTGGGCCAAGCAGTCACTAGTAGCCAAGTTGAAGGCTTTTGAATCAGATGCATGCTATGACTCTGAATTAGAACTAGACAAGGGGAATGATAGGGGGAAGAATATTGTCGATGTGGAGCCCAATGCCACCATTTCCACCACAAAGATCCAAAAGGAGGAACCAGAAGATCCAGAGGAGGCAGAGAATCTCTTCCATTCCAAGATGTGGGTAAAGGGTTCCCTGTTGCAGTTCATTGTCGACAAGGGGAGCCAAAAGAACCTCATCTCGATAGAGGTCGTGAAGCATCTAGGATTTCCAACCACAACACACCCACAACCATACACCATTGGGTGGTTGCACCAAGGACGAGAACTCTGCATCAACCAACAATGTCGCCTTCCCTACAACATCAAGCCCTTCACGGATGAGGTATTATGTGACATTTCTCCTCTTTATGTTTCTAATGTATTATTAGGCCAATCGTACTTGTGGAAGAAACATGTTGTGTATGAGTCTAGGCCTCATGTTGTTATTATCACCTTGGGAAATAAGTTGTACAGGATATTGGAGATAGCACTACCTACCACCATCTCTTTGGTTACTGCAAAACAATGCAATAAGATCATTTCCAAAACCAGGAAAATTTGTTTCCTGATGATCCGCCCTCAGGGAAAGAGGAATATTGTGGCCATGACCTCTAGACAGGGTCCCGCTGCATGAAAACAACATATGGATAAGGTCGTGGAGGAGTACAAGAACATATTCACCTACCCCACAGGGGTGCCTCTACACTACCAGGTCAGGCACCCGATTGATCTGACCCTAGGTGCGTCGCTACCCAATGGACCCATCTATTGGTGCTCTGTTCTGGAGAATGACAAAATCAAGAGGTATATTCAGGAGTTGTTGCAGAAAGGTCACATCCGACTGAGTTCATCACCCTGTGGGATCTTGATCGTGTTGGTGCAGAAGAAGGATGGGACTTGGAGACTTTGCATTGACTATCGGGCACTGAACAAGATCACTGTTTGGAATAGGTACCCGATCCCACATATTGATGACCTTTTGGACCAACTCAAGGGAGAAAAATATTTCAGCAAGATCAACTTGAAGTCGGGGAATCACCAGGTACCAATCGAACCCTCTGATGTGTGGAAGACTGCCTTCAAATCCAAGGAGGGCCTTTTCGAATGGTTGGTCATGCCATTCAGGTTGATGAATGCCCTTGCAACCTTCATGAGGCTAATTGACAACATCCTATGTCCATTCACCAACTCATTTGTAGTGTTTTACTTGGATGACATTCTGATCTTTAGCCAGACTTGGGAAGAGCACCTCTACCACATCCGACAGGTCCTCCAAACACTGTGACAACACAAGTTGTGTGCCAATTTGGAGAAATGCACTTTTGGCATGACCCAAGTTCAGTATTTGGGATACGTTATTGATGAGTGGGGGGTGCATGTGGATCCAACAAAGATCCAAGTCATTCAGTATTGGCCAGCCCCAACCACCCTAACAGAGCTCCACAACTTTTTAGGTCTTGCCAATTTCTACCATAGGTTTGTGTTGGGATTCTCTCATATCAGTTGGCCCTTGAGTCAAGTCACCAAGGGAGAAGCTAAAGAAAAATTATTTTGGTCCAAATCTCAATAGAAGGCATTCGAGGAGTTGAAGCATCGCCTCTGCTCTGCACCAGTGCTCACATTACCAGACTTGCAACAACCATTTGAGATCAAGATAGATGCCTCTGACTATGCCATTGGGGCAGTCCTTACTCAACATGGGCATCCAGTGGCATATCACAATGAGACACTTTCTGACACAGTCTGGAAGTATCCCACTTATGACAAAGAAATGACTTCCGATTGGCCGCTTCTCTACACAAGTGATCCAGAATTCAACCACACATACAATACACTCTTGGAGGGTAAGCAAGTTCCCAATTTTCACCTCCAGGATGGCCTGCTTTGTCACCTGGGACACCTTTGTGTTCCTTCAAGCGAGCGTGCCAAGATGATTTGGGAGGCGCACTATAGTCGGGTCACTGGGCATTTCAGGGTCAAGAAAACCATGGAAGTACTGCAAAAGTATTTCTATTGGCCAAACCTTTGACAAGATTTCAGGAAGTACATCAAGTCCTACACTACTTGCGCCATTTCCAAACCAACCATCAAGAAGCAAGGCCTCTATACTCCGCTTCCTACCCCCAGTCGACCTTGGGAATCCATCTCTATTGATTACATGTCGGGCCTTCCTTATACTAAGCATGGAAATGACTGTGTTTTTGTGGTCATCAACCGATTCTTGAAGATGTCCATTATGATGGCCTGCAAGACGCATATCACAGTAGAAGCCACTACTAAACTCTTCTTTGAACGAGTGTGGGTAAACTTTGGGATTCCACAGTCTATCATCTCAGATCGGGACAACAGGTTCCTCAGTACATTTTGGTCCAGCCTCTTGTCGATGCTGGACACCAAAGTCACCAAGTACACAACTTTCCATCCACAAATTGATGGCCAGACAGAGATCGTCAACCAGATGATTATACACATTTTGTGTATGTACAACTTAAAGCTTCCATGCACATGGGATGAGAGCCTCCCCTATGTACACCATAGCTACAACCGAGCTCTCCATAGCTCAACTAGCCACAACCCCTTTCAAGTGGGCTTGGGATTCCATCCACTATGTCCCATTGACATAGCCACGCCATTTGCGTCTACTCGGGCAGATTCAACCCATGTCCAGTCTAAGGCTGGAAAGGCAAACAAATTCATTGAGCACATTCAACACATCCGCCAACAATTTCATGACATCTTGAACAGAGCCAATGCTAAGTACAAGAAATGACATGATCAACATCAGGTGCCACACAAATTCTAGGTGGGAGACAAAGTGTGGCTAAATTTGCAAAAGGAGTGCCTCATTGGACCCTACTGCAAGATTCACCTGCTCTGATAAGGGCCATACACCATCACCAAGGCTGTAGGGGACAATGCCTTTGAGCTCGGTATTCCACGATTCCTTGGTCTGCACCCAGTGTTCAATGTGGACTACCTTTGGCCCTACTTTCCACCTCTACTAGACACATCCGACATGGAAGAAAAACCCACACCAACAAAGTTAAACCCAGATTGCATGGAACAAGCCACAACTAATGGAATTGTGGACACATAGATCAAGAACACCTGCCAACAGAGGATCTAGCTATATCGAGTTGTCAAAGCAGGCCAACTCCTTCACCAGGGCAAGTGGCTCACCAGGGACCAAGTTCAACAGAAGTTTCCTCATCTCATGGAGGAACTCAATGCAATGGGGACCATTGATTCCTAAGGGGGGAGGACTAATCCAGGTGGATATTGGTGGCCACCCACCTATTCCACTTGGACCCACACCATTGTTTCTTTCAGTTTTTCAGTTTCCTAAATTGTAGCACAATTTACTATTTTTAGCAGTTCTTCGGGTCCTGAACTTTCGGAGTTGTTTTGAGGCCCTAAACGACATTTTTTGGGCATGAATGCTTCGATGAATATGAGTCTGTTCCAAACTCAATAATCACTGTCAGCAGTGTAGTCCTCGTATAGATCTTTCTAATGATGTATCATGTGCATCAAACGGAGATAGTATACCAAAGTTACGACCCCGGGAAATTGATGTACCAATTTACCCCAACAGGGCCCATATTTTGGCATTTCATCTCCTAGGGTTAGGTTTTTAGATGTTTAGGGTTTTCCATTGTTTCTCAGTAATATATAGGCCTTCAAGCCTCATTGTAACGGGCATTTTAGAGGCCAGTAGCTGCCACATCTCTTCTCAGAGATAAGCTACCAGCACCCTAGATAGTTTATTTCCATTCTATCTGTAAGCATTTTTCAGTCATTTGTTATTAATGAAATGAAGTCTTATTTCCGCTGCATCTCTACGTTTATCTGTATTTTTGTATTTCATTGTGTTCCTACATAAATCTAGATCAACTGGTGGGAAGAAAGAGGCCCCAAATATATGACAAAATTGGTAGAGAAACTCTCCCTTAAAATAATTGGTCAAGGATTTGATGTTATTTTTCTTTATAATAAGCAATGGGACTGGGAAAAGACAGGACCAAGAGGTCTATAAAGATACAAAAATTCACTTAATTCATTTCCACTAATAGTGATAGCTTCATTATGATGTAATAACCTCTTTAATTGATCTCTACTAAAGTCAGTGTAGTTTTCATCTTCCATCCCTTAGTTTCCATGGATTTTCCTTGTGAAGAACTAGCTGACAAACACTATGAGCATGCTAAGATAAAGTTAGATTTTTATAGTCTCAGGGACAACTGAAGAATCCACAAAACTTACAATGTGGGCTCTAGGTACATGTTGAATCCCTAAAATTATCTATACAGATAGACCAAGATAATATAATCATCGTATTCCTCAAGGGATTCCCCTTATTGTTTCCCAAAGTAGTGGGGAGACTTGGGCGATTACGCAGGCCTTCAATGCTATAGTATTGGAAAGTACAACAACGTTGGGAGGGACAACAACTAGATGGGTCCATATGATAGGTAGATGAGTTGATGATGCATATGATAAGTGGATTAAGGTGGAATATTTTTATTAGAGGTGGATAGATGACAAAGGCTTGCATATGTCCATCCCTTTAAAAGACCCTCTCTCTTAAATAATTGAAAAAAAATAGTTTGAAGGTATAGATTTGTGTTGTCTTACATGATTTATTCCTAGGTTCATATATGATCGTAACTCTCTCTAGAGGGCATAGAATATGTGATCCTAGACTCCATTTTTAAAGTTATTGTAGATGCTAATTATGTATGTGAAACTTATCAATTCACTTTTTCAAAATCTAAAATCCAACCATGACTTCTCCTTACATCCATATTTGATGGTTCACAAATCTTGCTTAAAATATGTAAATCAATGCAACTTTATTCCTGTCACTAATTTTCTATAATACTATGTCCATTTACCATTCTAATTATATGGATATGACTCTTGTTTCATTGAAATTCACTTTTGAGACAACTAATGTGGGCATTCTTCATTTCCAATTTCAAGCCAAATATACATATCTCACATTTCCCTTTCTTTTCTCATGTGGTTTTTGAGATCCAACATGTTAAAATTTAGGAGAGAAAACATATTGAAGGTTGGTACAATGAATAACCAAATAATATAAGATATGGTAACAATCACTAACTTTCATTTGTAAGAAAAATAAAAGTATATCTCTTTCTAAAAAACATTGNAATTTAGGAGAGAAAACATATTGAAGGTTGGTACAATGAATAACCAAATAATATAAGATATGGTAACAATCACTAACTTTCATTTGTAAGAAAAATAAAAGTATATCTCTTTCTAAAAAACATTGAAAACCATAAATTAGTTTTTTTAATCCTTTTGAAACCAAACACATCTCCCCAATCATAACCTTTCAGTCCCATGGGATATTATCCAGGGATAATTTTAAGGATGAAAACTTATTTTAAAATGTAGAAACCTTGGAAAATATTACTAGTTCTTAATATGCCAACTATAAAATGTTTGGTGATAATTTTGTAAAAATATTCAAATTTCTAAGGATTTTATATAGTTTGTATTAAATTTTGGCATTTTTTAAGATAAATAATTTTATCCTATAGAATTTGGAAAAATAATTTTTAGAATGTTGAATCTTTTTTGGGAAAAGAACGAAAAAATAGACCATGGGTAAAATTTAGCCCCTAAATTTATCCCTAAGATTATCTCAATGATCTCTATTTCTTACCATGGTAACCAAAGAATTACAACAACTTTCATGTTTTATATTGGATGGTTTTTTGATGCAAAATTGTTGAAATGTTTCTTTTCGGTGGTCGATTAGGCTTTGTCGATTGGAAATCCCTAATCCCATACTATAACCATTGGATTTTGTTGTTGCAGATCTAGAATGGAATCTCATATAGATTAGGTTTGCAATTTTCCAGAATGAATTGAAAAAAAGCATATGTCTTTGCACTTAAAAAAGCCATATGTCCTTCAAATCTTCATCACAATGATCTGTTTCAAATCCAATGAGATCATATTTTAGTACGAATTCCAAGAATATCCAAGATCTGATATGATCTCAGTTTTCAATCCAATGATATTTGACTTAGCTACCCCCTCTAGTAAGATGCTATCAAATTTCTGCCACCTCCAAGAAAACAATGCATATACATGAGCCCGAGTCAATCTCATTCCTAGTTCATTTGTGGGGGAGAAAATGCATATAAATTAGGGAATCCATCTTACCCGTAGATCTTTCACAAGTGAGATATGATACTCTACATGGTAGGATCCACCACATGTCAATTGATGGTTGGGATGTTGAGAAGAGGAAACTAATCCTTGCATGACTCGTTGGGTATACTTCATTCTTTCTTCTTTGTTGTATATATATCTGACCACCTTCACACATAGAAGGTATGATCCAAGAAGACTTGCAACTCCCGTAAAGTTATATAGAGTAGAGTAATACTTAGGAATATTTTTTTTTATTTCATTTTCATAACAAATTATGATTCAATATCTTGATAGAAAATAGATTTAGATGATATCTAAAATAAAAATTGTTCACATGTAACATCTTTTGTTTTCTCTATATACTTGGAAACGTTTATTACACCAATCACTTCTCTATATTATCTTTTTTTCATTGTCTTCTCTCTCACTAAATTTGATGGTCATAAAAACATATGTATCTCTTTTTTTTCGGTGTTCCCTTTCCCTTACTTTAGGGTTATGCTAGTTTTTTTTCAACATGATGGCTGTAAATGGTTGTTGAATTTTCAAATCCAACATCATTAAATGAACAACAAAAAATAATTGGCCAATTAAAAATAACCATGATAAAATGACACATCCATAATATATAAAAGTTGAAATAAAACATGCACATATCACTCTTTGTTTCCATCACCCTTATTATCTTCCTTTATTGGCATTAATAACATGATTTCTCTTAAAAAGATGTTTTGATATTAGATTTTTTTTTTAATATGAACCACAAATGATATCCAACACATGAAAGTAAAAAAACACTTGGTTTCAGTGTTTTGGGAAAACATAAGGCTCCTTTGTTTCATCTCACATATTTAGAGTTGATACGTATTATCCCACTATCATGATATTCCTTTGCATTACTGAAGTCAAAGGTATCCCACTACTTGCACCTAAAAATAACACATTGGAAATATGAGAAGTCCACTTGCATAATCTCTTGTATCTTTCTAATATAACCTAACTTCCCATCTATTTGATACTAATCACAGTACTGTCATGACCAAATTGGTCAAACTTTACCTCCACTCAATATTCCAATGTGACACATCCACCATCAACATGCTTAGTGAGAAACTATTTTCCATATGCCCACATAGATGGGAATAAATACACCAATGAAAATGTAAACAAAGGACGATGTCATATGTCTAATAACCTAATCATTCATGAAAACATAATACATGTTATAATTCAAACATGCATTATATAGTGAATAATGTACATACCAATATTATTACAAATTTGTTGGACCCAATCCCTATGTTTAGTGCATCCTCTTGACCACATGGGTAATGACTGGACATGCCATATTTCTCATAGATCCGATCATCTACCCAATTGTTGGGTTAGATAATTAGCATATGTTTTTTTGATCATTGGAATAAGACATTCTTCTATCTTTTAACCATTTGAATTATTTCCTATCACTATTCCATTTTCTTCCATTCTCTTTATACAATGAGACCCATGGTTTTGTTGCCTCTATGTTGTAAAGAACAAATTTATTGTTGGCATCAATATATGAATTCACTACATCATGTACTCATGAAATGAAAACAAATAGTATGATATCAAATATATATTATCAATTTTGGTGTAAATATTTACTTTGTGAAAAATTGACAAAAGATAACTAACTTAATATTTTTCATCCACCTTTCCCCATTCATTTGAAGTAGCTCCCCTTCCCTGCAGTCCTCATCTTGTTGTTTTTGCCAAACCACTACATCTAGTGTGTCATTGAATTGCTTCAAGTATTCACTAGTGTAATATAATTATTCATATACTATGCACCTCTCTACCATAGACCCCTCAAGTTTTTCCCGTTGTCAAAAAACCCCTTCAAATTTTTTATGTACCTCCCTAATAAGACCATCCAATGATACGAGACCACTTTGGATAATTCAAACTCCTAAGCTATATTAATTATAAAATGGTCTTATAATTCCATGAAAGTCATGGGAAATTCCTTCTAAAAAATACAAACAATCTTAGTTATCTCTTGATGCCACTGTAGAATGAAATCCATGTGAATTTCCTTTGATTTAATCCAACAAACAAATGCAAATAATCTAGATATGGTGCATCACAAGTCCTAGGTAAAGTCATGGTTCACATAACCATGCATGACCAAAGGATAATGGGGCTGCAAAATAAATACACACACAATTAATTAGCCTAAAAATATGAGACATAGCATATTGTAACCTACATTGTAGGAAAAGAAGCATGTAATCAACAGAAATGCCCTTAGAAGATTCAAATTGTCATGTGATTTCAACCCCGACAAATGTTCTTCTATAGTGAAGTAGCATCATAGATTTAGCTTGTATAAATAATATGTCTTCAAACCCATTATAACATCCTTCACCAAAGAAAGAACATATTTTTTCAAAATCCATGGGACATCACCTTATTTAAAATACCAAGGGGAACCGACCTCTCCTCAACTTTCTTTTCTTGGCCAATGTTTATTTTTAGTATTTGTAGAAATACTATCTTTCCTAACACCCAATATATCATTTTATACTATTATATGTGCCTTCTTAAAGAAGATGATTTTTTTTAATACATGCATGGGATCTAGTAAGTGGGCAACCTTAATATGCTCCCAATATGGAAGCCCCAAAAATATGGATTTCCTTTTCATCCCAGTGGGAATTTTATCAACATAGGTTTTAAAAAATTAAGATCATTGAACATAGGTTCCCCATTTGATTCGAATAATTATACAACTTCCTTCTCCTTCTTTGTGTCATACTCCCTAAGCCAATCTACTGGTGAAAATAGTTTATGTTTCTAGGTTCTCTCTAGTTTACAATTGAAAGAAGATGTTACTCTTATATAAGTATCATCTTCTATAAAAATTTCATAGGTGGTTGGAACACCTATATTTTATATAATATCCACAACATTTACATCTATGATACTCTTTTGTAACAAGATTTACAATGTTATTATATAGGGAACACATTAGCACCAAAGAATACAGTTGCACAAAATTAAGTATGTCAAAAAACATTATAGATATAAAAAA
>ML785012.1:724316-744956 GCA_009831015.1 Picea engelmannii
GTAATATCTATGAAGTAGAAAGCCCAAACTATAGCAAGGTTGACTCACCTCTCCACAAAATTTCTCCATCCAAAGGTCAATAGGGACAATGTAAACACAAAACTGGGTCAACCCATTGAATTTTCTTGTAATATCATTGAGGACAAAATATTGTGAAGGAAACTCCAACTATGTAGATGGTTTGGAGTTATGCAACAACTTCACTTGGAGTGATTTTTTGTTTTGTTTTGTGGGTGTGTTTATCCCACACACCTTATTGAATATATGTGGGGGATAAACTGGGTCTTTTCTCATAGATAGAGTGCTCCCTTGCACATCAATGAATTTTTTTAAAGGGACAAATTAGTTGACATATGGTCAAAATGCTCTAATTGTTGCCATTATTGTGCCCTCTAATTGACAAAGTGAAGATTTGAATTTATGTCAACATTAGAACAATGAGTGTTTATATCATGAACCTCTATATGGATTAACATGAACATGAGAATATTAAAGTAGGAAAATATGAAGAAAGTCTTGAAACCTTGAATAACCCTCCACATATTGTAGACATGAAGATTTAGATGATGCACATGTGTGAAAGAGTAAACGTTTGACATCTCCATAATTTCCAACCCCTCATGTTCAATCCTTTATGTTTTTGAAGAAACAAAATAAATTTCATGGAACTAAAAACATTAAATTGTTTCCAAAATTGTACCCTCTAATCGACAAAGTGAAGATTGGAATGTATATCAACATTATAACAATGAGTGTTTATATCATGGACCTCTATATGGATTAACATGACCATGAGAGGATTAAAGTAGGAAAATATGAAGAAAGTCTTGAAACCTTGAATAAACCTCCACATATAAATTGACAATGGCAATGTGATTTTGTTTCTTTGTCATGTGAGACACAATGAAAAGAAGGGTAATGCTCTGAAAAAATATTAAAAAATGTTTGACATGGCCATTTCCAACCCTTCATGTTTAATCCTTAAAATATATTATTGCATCTTCCCAAAAATTTATTTTTACATGGTGCACCAAGTTTAAAGTTTGCACATTGCTTGGAAAAGATGCTTGCCACATGTCACATGCCACAAGACTTTCAAAGTTTCATATATCATGTCACAAGATTTTGGAAGTTGCATATTGCATATTCAAGTTCTATTTGTTTCCTAGACTCCATAGCCCAAGAACAAGGAACCAAGTCTTGCTTTCATTCTCACGTCTTGAATCAAGGAGTATTGAATTAATATATACCAAGTCTTATAAGAGAATCTGAAATTATCATTAAGTGTATAACAAAATTACATTCATAGATATATACAAGCCATAGAAATAGCCTTGTGTATTATGATATGAAAAAGTACCCATAATGTCAATGCATTATATGCATCATTACATGTTCAACTATATAATGTACACCTAACTGTCTTATAATATTATTACATGAAATCATGAATTTATTTTAGTCTTCTTTTGTGCTTTCCACGTCTTAAGTAATTCATCCATCTCCATGTCTTCGTTTACTGGGTGCTCTTCAATAACTAATGTTTTTACAGTCCTTTCACGCCAAGTACGTATGGTCTCATACCCATGGCATGGATGTTGCTGTGAGGGGCCATCACCTACAAAAATAAAAATATATTAAATTTATATGGCCAATTTTTAAATATCATTGAAGTAGTTCATTAATATTAAAAAAAACTTTGCAATGTAATTATTTACCTGGTCCTCTAGTCGGCATTGTTGGAATGGATGCCGACCTGTTCACATGATCTTCAGGTCGAGGAGGATCAACTATGACATTCTCTGCCATTGAAACGTCAAAATTTATAAGTACAAAATTATTAAGTATATGATTAATATATAGACATTTTACTGTCGTGGGCCTCAGTCACAGGGACATCTTAGGGATGCACCTCACTGGGATGGAGCTACTGGGGAGCACCATGATCTTCTGGATGTGTTTCACTATAAATTCTCTATTGTCCAGTACTAATGGTTTCATTGATAGTGTTGCTCCACTGATTAAAACAAAGTAAGACATTAAATTATGGATGATATCAAACATTTATGTATTTTATAAGTAATGAAAGCTTAATGTGGACTGATTTTTATTTACCTTATCCCACAAAATGGATCTTGGGGTCTGCTCCATGATTTTCCTACGATCAACCATGACTTTATAACCGTACTTGTAACCAAGTTGGAGGTATTCCTCCGTGGTTTCAGTTCCGAAGTCGTCGCCCTGCATTGCATAAGGGTATTGTTTTTAATGTTTTTGGCTGCAATTACATGAAAGTTGTAAGGTGATACAAATAATATTATTAATATGTTTGGGTACTTACTATTCGTGACTGTAACCTCGAGTAGCCTCTGTGGCCTAGCTTGTGTTGGCCATGTTTGGGAATCCTTTCTTTGGTTTCCCTCGAAGTGTCAGGCAACCTGTCATAAAAATTTTCAAGTATGTTATATATAACCACACTTTTATTTAGATCTAAAGAAAAATAAAGTTGGTATTGAAATCAAAATATTGTAATTTACCTTGGTGTACCAGTTATTTGTTCTCCTGATTTTTTCAAAATCTTCTCTTTTGCATCATCAATGATCGCCTTCCACTCCCTCTGTGGAATTGATGGAGGATGCTCATACCTAGGATTTCCTGACAAGATTCATATATAAACATCCCACGTATATTTTAAATATTCACTCGCTATAGAGGTGACCTCTTTTTCATTGAACGTGTCTACTCCAAAGAGGCCTTCAAGATAATCCATAAGTTCCTTTTTGATGTTGAAATTCTGGCAATTCCACCTCATGCGTAAGGTTGCCCCAAAAATCAACAAGGCCTTTCTCTCTAGGTGCATATAAAAAAGGTCGTTTTCTACACACAAAAAGATATGATCATGAATTTAAAATTAATAATCTAGTTGATTTTTGTATGAGAAGGACAACATTAAACGATTAAAATATGAATTAAAACTACCTGGGAGTCTTGATTGTTTTAATGGAAGTCATTATCGTCGACCAAAAATGTGCACGGAAGGGTCCCCATGCTTGTCATACATCTACATCTAGGAAATGCAACGATCTCAACCACATCACCATGAGCCTCATCTCTACCACCATCTCTAGACTCCGATCGAGGTGTGGATGTCTGGCGGTGCGTGTCATGGCTCCTATCTAAATTATGTGTGGAAGATGGAGAAGCAAATAGTACTCTAAAAACTGTATGACCACCCACATCATGACTCTGTAGCATCTCTGTAGCGCCACTACTACCAACACCGGGCTGAACAGGCTCCAAAAATGTCTTTATAAAAAAGAAAATGTTTTTTCGTGAGATAATGTAAAATTTAAAGAACAAAGTATCATAATTGAACATATGAGTACATTAAAAAAAAACACTTTAAATTATGGTTATTACCTTATATGTGTTAAGTTGTGACATAAGAAGCTTGATATTTTCTTTGACATCAGGAGTTTGATCTAGATAATCTAAGAAGCTAGCAAATTCCTTGTTAGCATTAATGATCTTTTTTTTTATTAAGACTATCGGATCAACAGATGAATAAAACCCCTCCTCGTCAGCAGAATCATGATCAACATGGCCTGCAGACTACATATAATTTCAACAAAAACAATGGTATTTCAATAAAATTATATAAGAAAATAATAAAAATAACGTAAAATGAAAGTGGAAATTGATAATCATTTACATGTTCTGTGGCTGGTCATTTTCCATTATCATCTTGCCACATTATAATATAATTAGAACCCCCAAATATTTAAAAAATTGTTAATGATAAGAAAAAAACAATGTTAAAGATAATATTTACAACAATGTTAAAGATCATAAAAAAGTATAATGCAATAAGTAGAGGTTTCTGAAAGAGGTGTTGCATAAGAACCTGCACACTATTAGTCAATGTTTCTATTTGATTCAAATGGTAATCCACTAATAACTCTTCCGTGGGAGACATTTTTTTTATTGCACACATGACTACTTGATTCTCTTCACGTCTCTCATATATGCAATTCAATTGTTTTTTGGTTGTCCTGGGTCGTGTCATGTTTATAAACCCTGCAATATTGTTGGAAGCTTTAGGCCTTCCATCAATATAGATAGTCGCTCCCTTATTTTTATTCTTGTTTATTAGTTGTATATAATTTACGGCGAGTGCATATCTCCACATACTTCGCATGTACCGGACCAACCACATTGAATCATTATAATTGTAACATGGTTTGACATAGTCCCTTAATTCAGTTACTGTATTGTATTTTACAATTATTCCATCCATGGAAAATAACCCCAAGCCATTAAGCAAGGATGGTGCAATGCAATATGTCCTATTGTTGACAATGAAGTCAACATCTATAAGAGGTAGTTCCTTAGGTACTCATTGTTTCACCAGATGCTTATACCTGACTGGAACCTCTATGTATCCTATGATCTCATCATCATAAGAGCATGATCCTCCATAGGCAAGAAAAAATTTCATGCGTCTACAAAATTTTATTCTGACTTTTTCACCTCTAGTCCTTGTTTGCTTATCACATCTACTAGATGTAGTCGCATTTCCCTCTATTTGTACTAAGATTTCCTCACTCGACGAAGAAATATCTGATAGGTACCTGTTTGGTTGTACCTTTAGTTGCATGTGCACGTGTTGTTAGTTACTAGTCCATCATCATCCTAGTTCTAATTTATGAACCTTTTTTTTATATTCAAAGTTCTAAATAAAAAAATTATATCTTTAGTTTTGGATGCACAATTAGACTAGGGTGCAATTACCAATATTAGTGGTCAACCACCTAATTTAATGTGATATCCCTGTTTGTTTTGGACATATTAAGTACATATTAATGTGATAACACTAAGGACATGAAAAATTTATCATATGGATCTAAGAAAAAAATAGTAGTAAGTTTGTTGTTTGTTGTATTTTTGAAAATTAGAATTATTATAAGAAATGTCCATTAAATATGAGGGTCAATGCTATGGAGTAAGAAATCTAACCATCAATTGGTGTGTTGAAAATCTTGGGTGCTTTAGTTGGAAATATGTCTAAGGCAAGCCAAGAGTAGAACTATACAAATATTAGTTTTGTTCAAGACAAGAGTAGAACTATACACATATTAGTTTTGTTCAGGCCAAGAGTAGAACTATACAAATATTAGTTTTGTTCAATCCAAGTTGAAGAATAAGTTAGTTATGGTGATGGTTAACAATAGTGCAACCCACATTTTTATGTAGGAAGTAGTGGTTTTTAAACTCAATGTGCAGTTGAAATTGGTGCAGTCTTTTTTCAAGGCAACAAGATATAATAGTTAGTTGAAAGATACATTTGGATAATTTGGATAAGATATAGTAGTTAGTTGACAGATGGATAATTTGGTCACCTAGTCCATGCCTAAACAAGATTGCAACATCTCATAGAAATCAAAAATGTTTCTCCATTGGTCTTTTATTCCCTGAGCGGGAATTGGCCAAGAGTCCCCGAAATAGTTTTGGATGCGACTTGTAGCTGGGAATAAAACAAAAACCAAGACTCAGATTGAGGAACTGTCATCTTTGTTGGATTCCTGGCATAGGATTTTAGCTAGAGAACCCTATTGATGGGTGTCAAATCCCTAGTTCAACAGTAGGAACCAAACCTGCCACTGAGGCCCAATTAGACTCTGCATCGTTTGAAATGGAATCATTCTCCAGATCTTGCGATCCGACCAATTAATCGATGGGCTCTAACGTTTCCTTGTGAAGTCTCTTCCTTCAGTTTAGACTATCACTTTTTGTATTTTCTCTTGGATGAGACCGATGTGAGGTGTAATTTGGTATAAACCAACTTGGCAAAAAAAAATAATTAAGTTCTAGAAGGAGGTCCTGAGAAAGAATGGTTGAATACGTAATTTGGTATAAACCAACTTGGCAAAAAAAAATAATTAAGTTCTAGAAGGAGGTCGTGAGAATGAATGGTTGAATACGTATTTTATATAACATTTAGAACAACCTACAGATTTGTAACAACCCACATGCATGGCTAGTCATCCCCAAGACAACCCACACACACTGAGTACTCCTAGAATGAGTAACTCACCCCATCCCGAGGAATAAAATTTTCACCCTGAAGTACCTTATGCTCTTCTTCACGAGGAAGTAAATCAATTTAGAAGAATCAAAAGAGCCTATGACCAACAGATTGGTGCATTGTCCTTAGCTCCTATACTTCCTCGAAGAAAACAACAAAGAAAACCAGTGGTTAGTACTCCTAATGAGGTTTTCGTACACTCAGTAGAAGACTTAATAGATTTTGTGAATACCGAAATCCAAGAACCTCTTGATTTGATACCCAAAATGCCAGCTGGCGACGTCTCTGAACCAGATGATTTCTCAGAAGAAGAGGATTTTAAATCAGATTCTGAAGATATGGAAGGAAACAATGACCATAATGATGAAAGGGGGAACTCGCCTCTGAACAATCAACCTTGGTTAGCCAGAGACGCTTTGGCCCTCCCGGGACTAGTCCATGACCTTCCCCAACATCTAGAGAAGTTGTTGCCTAAGTTCAATCCCAAAACCTCTAGATTGCCTGAAGATCATATCAAGAAATTTATACTAGCAATTAGACTTATGAATGTCCAACATGAAGACGTAGTCTACAAGATTTTCCCCTACACATGTGAAAATTTAGCTTCCACGTGGTATTTTAATTTGTCAGTAGTATCTATAACTAGCTGGACCAAGTTTCAAAAGGACTTTCTAGATAAATTTGCAGAGGAAACTACTATGGGAGCTCTGATGGTTGAGTTATTCACCGCCACCATGGGTTTGAAAGAAAGAGTCAAATATTTCAATCAAATATTCATGACCATCTTAAACAAGTTTCAACTCGAAGCGAAACCAACCCAGGAATTGCAAATCGAGGTTTACACTAACATGCTCCCGACTTCTATTTCTATGTTTGTAAAAAGAGTCACCAAGCGATCCCTGGATGAAAATTTTGAAGAAGAAAAAATGATAGAATTCCATATGAAAGGGTGTAAAGAGGGCCAGGTCTCACTAGTTAAGAATGAACCTCAACCTCCCCCAAGGAGAGGACTTCTTTTGGCTAGACCGTCAGGGAAACAAACAGAGAAGACTCCCGACAAAGGTAACATAGACATACAATAAATCCAACGCATGGTTAAGAAATTATTGAACGAGAAAATAGACATGAAGAGGAATGTAGGGGAGGGAAACTAAGGCCAAAGGCCCTACAAGCCTTTCTTTAAGAGGAACCCACCATTCAAGGCAATTGAACCACCCCTAGCTAAATTAAATACTGATCTAGGGAATGTTGCATCTGATTCATGTACTTATCACCAGGAAAACCACTCTGAAAGAGACTGCCCTCAATGGGTGCATGCCATGAATTTGATGGCCAATCAGTTTCTAGACGAAGTCTCCCTAATCGAATAGCCAAGCAGTTTGGCTATGAATATTGTTGACTAGGAAGATATTGATCCACCACAAGATACAACCATGCTGATATGGGATCCCGACTTGATAATGCCTTCCAACGACCTATTTGAATCTCAGTAACAACCCACGAAAGTCTCGGTGATACAGACACGCAGTAAGGGTCCTCCTATCTTGAAAGATATCATTTCCACCCAGACCTAAGGGAGTAAGGAAACTCCCGATCACTCCAAAACACCTTTGACTCCTGGTAAAATCCCTATAAGCATCCATACTTAGAAATTTCCCAAGATGGGTTACAACGTGGTCAAATATTTGAAGAAGTTAAAGGCTAATATATTAGTTATGGACATATGAAGGATTCCTCAACAGAAGGGCTTTCTGTTACAAGCTTTGAACTCAGTAGAAAAATTGACCACAGGAAATGGTCAGGAAAGAAATCTATCTCCCACATATCTAGTGAGCAAACCAACTGTGAACACCTTCTCGGAAGATAGAAAGGAGAAACCTTTTGTCCCACCATTCCTCTTAACATCTGAAGTCTTCAATAGAAACCTTCACAATTGTTTGGTAGATTATGGGTCGTCTTCCAACATTATTCCTTTGTCTATTCGAAAAAAGTTAAATGTTGTTCCTCTCAGGAGTGATAAACATGTCATACAACTAGACAGAGCCTAGGTCAAGGTCATAGGAGAAATCAAAGATGTAATGATCATAAAAACAACACACCCCAAGTTTGTGCAAGTGATCGACATCATTATGGTAGATATCCCAAAGGCCTATGGGTTATTATTGAGTCAAGATTGGTCTGAAAAGATAAACAGATATTTCAGTGCAGAATGGGCACACCTTTGGCTACCAGTAAAGGGATACAAGAACATGATCAGAATCGATAGGAAGAGATATCTAAAACACACGGTCACTGATCTAGAAACCCCGAACAAACCCTCGTCCATGAACTTCCCCATTTTGGGAAATTATTCTTGCGAATCCCACTTCGGAAACTTTCCTCCTCTCTTGTCCAATTGTTAGGGTCCTAACATGCACATAGGTAGAACAATATATTCAGATGTAATAAAGGTCAATATTAATAAGGCCTTGCAATAAAATAGAATAAGTCGAATGTAAGAATACCCAGTAGAAGCTTCCTCTTCTAGAAGGATCTTCCTCTAGATGTTTCTTTTGATAGACATATTTAGTATAAATAGGAGTCAAGGGTATGAGAACCCTAGCTTGGATATTATTGTAATAGAGTTTTTCTCGACTAGAGGTTGCTCCCTCGAAGAGGCCCGTGAACATTTCTCTCAGAATCAAAGTGTTATTTCTATTGTTATTCTTATATCATTTCAGTGTTATTGTGGTGATTATTCTGTTTATATTGTTGTTATTCTGCCATTTCTAGCATTTTATTTTTGTTCTCCATAATTTTTATATCTGGTATATTACAAGTGGTATCAGAGAACTTTCCTTAGCAGAAATTGTGGGTAATTTTTTTTTCAAGGAAGAGACGTATTCCGACGTCTTTAATCCATAGAGATTTTTTGTTATGTGCATAAAACCACGATTGAGGGATTCATACATGCAGGAAATACAAGTGGTTCTTAAGTGCATAGTTGTTGGCCACCCTTGTAACCCCTGTTGGTACCCCTTCGAGTGGTAGTGCATCAGACAACACCTATGTACAAATCAACCTAGATTTCCTGAAGCCCTCTTTAGATAAAATGATCGACCTCCTAACTACTATAGTTCAACCGATAACAACACTCAAGAAGATACTTTCTAGTACCTGGGTAGTTGGGTAGTACGGATAAGGGTACTGTCTATCCTCCTTAGTTAGTGCCTTGAGATATTGGGATAAGTACTACTGTTGGACCCCGCACATATATCAGAGAGCTATAGCACAGGGAAAAACCTTGTTTGTAGAACCCTTGAATACCTAACCCTTGGGGACAGAAACATAAACAAATTAAAACATACAAGATCTATTGTCGCGCAGCTGTGTTTGGGTTGCCAATTAAATACACATTTATTTCTGGTTAAGCATTTGGGAATTTCCTCTCTGTAGTATTCTTCAAACTGGAGTATAACTCCATAGGTGTAAAAAAAAAAAAGTCTGGAATTTTTTTCACCGTTATTTGAGACCTATTCCATTGGATTCATCTCTTCTCCCTTATCACATTCATACATATCATTTTTCGGAAAAAAAAAATGACCCCGCTCGCCCATACCTGTAGCCAAGACTTGTAAGCTCGCTTCAACACCTTGCAATCTAGTCTCATCGAGACCCAACAAGAAGTGAAACAACTTAGTTCCAATGTTGTTTCCATCAATACAACCATGCAGTCCTCAACGGAGGAAATCAAGCAAGACCTCACCACCTAGCTTGACATTGTCTTTTCGACACTCTGCACCAAACTGCATATCCCTATAGATAACCCTTCCTCTTCCTCACCTCCACATACTGAAGGTGAACATTACTCTCATTCCCATAATTTTCATAACCATCACTTTCAACATGGCCTATGCCTTCCACGGGTGGATGTGACCAAATTTGATGGATCGGACCCCTCTGGTTGGGTAACCCAAATGGAACATTATTTCTCTTTATACAAAATTACAGATGACTTGGCCAAACTTTGGTATGGTGTTCTCCATAGAGATTAAGAACGTTGGCAATGGTGGCAATGGAGAAAAACTTCTCGTCAAGGGTATATTGCTTGGACACACTTTGTGGCAGAGCTTTATGAACTCTTTGACACTAACACCAACCATTTGGGTCGTTTGATAAAGTTGAAACAATCAGGAACATTGGAATACTTTATAGATGCCTTTGAGAGCCTAGATTTTCGAACAAAGGGCATGTTTGATGCCTTTCTCTGAGAATGTTTTATCAGTGGCCTCAAGGATGAGATTCGGGCCCATGTCCTCATGGCTTGACCTCAGAGTTGGGTGGAGGATACTAAAAGAGCTAAAGAAGCACAACAGGTTGTATATTCTCAAAATCGGAAACCCTCCTTTATCCCTCACCCTAAACTAGTAAATCCCACTCCTCCCTCCGCTCCACTAAAGATCCAAAAAGTAGCCAGGGATGAAATGGATGAATGCCAACTCAAAGGCCTTTGTTATAATTGTGATGAAAAATATTTCCCGGGCCACAAGTGTAAGGAACAAAATATTTTTATGGCCATCTCCGAGGATATTTCAGAAGAGGATGTTAAAACTCCCCTTGTGTCTGAGTCACCTAAAACCCCCGACATAACCCCTCCCTAAGTAGAACTGGTCATTTCCCTCAATGCTCTCACTAGCTTCTCCGCTCCCCAAACCCTTAAGCTAATCAGTTACATCAAGCATCGGAAGGTCATCATTCTGGTTGATAGTGGAAGAACCCATAATTTTATTCATCACCGCATTTCCCAAGAAACTCATTGCTACATCCATGCCATCAATAATGTCCAAATCATGATTGCCAATGGTGGCTCCATGAAATGTGGATGGCGTTGTGAAAATGTGTGTCTCCAAATTGGTGACTACCACCTGAAATATCATATGTTTTCTATTGACATGGGAGGTTGTGACATTGTGTTGGGTGCAGAATGGCTAAGGACTTTGGGTCCCATTCTCATGGATTTTAAGGAATTAACCATGCAATTTGATCAGGAGGTCCACCAATATAATTTCCAAGGCATCACCATTGGTTCACCTGAGATCATTAGTTCCCATCGCATGGAAAAGCTGCTCAAAAAGGGTCATTCTGGTGTTATTTCTCAACTCCATGCCATACAAGGAACAAAAACACCCTCGGTGCTGCAAGACCTCCAAGCCATCCTTTCTAAACATCAAGTGGTCTTTTCCACTCCCCAGGGACTCCCTCCTTCACATGGTGTCCATGATCATTCCATTCCCCTTGTACCTGGAAGCCTTCCTCCCAACATCCATCTGTATCATCATCCCTTTTCCCAAAAAAATGAAACTAAGAAAATGGTCTAGGAACTCCTTAATGTAGGCGTTATCTGCCCTAGTACGAGCCCCTACTCTTCCCATGTGGTCATGGTCTTGAAGAAAGAATTTTCTTGGTGAATGTGTCCTAACTTCAGTGCTCTCAACAAACTTACCATTAAAGAAAAATTTCCCATTCATGTCATTGATGACCTCCTGGATGAACTGAGTGGTGCCCAATTCTTTACTAAACTTGATCTTCATTAGGGATACCACCAGATACGTATGAAAGAGGCATACATTCCCAATACTTCCTTTAGAACTCATGAGGGCCACTATGAGTTTTTGTTCATGCCCTTTATCTTGTGTAATGCCCCCCTCCACCTTTGAAAGCCTCATGAAGCATGTATTACGTCCTTTTATCCATAATTTTGTCTTATTTTTCTTTGATGATATCCTCATCTATAGAAAGACCTGGACAAAACATGTTGCTCACGTGGATGAAGTTCTCCATCTACTTTCTCAGCACCAACTTTTCCTGAAATAGTCTAAATGTGCTTTTGGCGCCTCAGACGTAGAGTACTTGGGTCATCTGGTTGGCAAGGATGGATTTAGGGTGGATCCTAAAAAGATTGAAGCTATGCAAGACTGGTCTCACCCAAAGACTCTCAAATTCTTGCATGGATTTCTAGGCTTAACAGGTTGTTATCGCAAGTTTGCTAACAATTACGGAAATATTGCAACACCTCTCACTGCTCTCCTAAAAACGAACTCTTTCACTTGGACTCCAGCTGCTGCTCAAGATTTTCAAACCTTGAAGATGGCCATGTGCACCACTCCAGTCCTGGCCATTCCTGATTTCACAAAGGCCTTTGTCTTGGAATGTGATGCCTCAGGGAAAGGAATTGGTGTTGTCCTTATGCAATAGGGTCAGCCTTTGGCCTTTACCAGCAAGAAAATATCTGAAAGAAATCTGGGCAAATCTATCTATGAAAAGGAAATTTTGTTTATTATGTATGTCATTGATTTGTGGTGCCCTTATCTATTGGAGAAACGCTTCCAAATTAAGACATACCATCAAAGCCTCAAGTATTTTCTGCAACAACGCATTTCCTCCCCAGAGAAACAAAAATGGGTAACTAAGCTATTTGGCTATGATTATGAGATCATTTACAAGAAAGGAAAAGAAAATGTGTTTGTGGAAGCACTTTCCCACAAATATGAATATGAAGGATCCCTTTTTTCTCTATCCTTCATTATACCAGATTGGCTCCAAGCTGTTCCCCAAGAATGACTACAAGATCCCAAAAGTTCACAGTTGATCCAACAATTGCAGTCTAGTGCTCCAGCTCCCCGAGGGTACTCTTGGCTACATGATGAGCTTCGATACAGATACCGTTTTTATTTAAGTAAACAATCAAAGCTTAAATCCATGGTACTTTCTGAGCTTCATGCTACACCGACAGCAGGGCACTCCGGGTTCACCAAAACCTATGAAAGGGTCAAATGTTTTTTTTTCTGGGATGGTATGAAACAGGACATTCATAATTTTATTGCCAAATGTGATTTGTGTCAACGCAACAAGGGAGAAACATTCAAATCTCTGGGCACACAACAATCGCTCCCAATTACACCTGCTATTTGGAAGCATCTCTATGGATTTTATTACAGGCTTACCCAAATCAGGAAATAAATCAATCATCATGGTGGTTGCTGATCGCCTTTCCAAGTATGCTCATTTCTATTCTCTTCAACACTCTTTTACAACATCCACGGTGGCTCAAATTTTCATGGATCAGGTCTTCAAGCTTCATGTCATGCCACACTCTATTGTTTATGATCACGACCCAACTTTCACAAGCAATTTTTGGCAAGAACTGTTCAAGATACAAGGCACCCAATTACATTTATGTACAACTTATCATCCCCACACTGATGGTCAAACAAAAGTTGTCAACAAGTGTTTGGAAACATATTTGAAGTGTTTTTCCTTGGAAAAGAAAAATCAGTGGGCTCAATGGTTACCCCTAGCTAAATGGTGGTACAACACTTAATACCATACAGCTACACACATGACTCCTTTTGAAGCGGTATATGGAAAGAAGCCACCTTCAGTTCTCTCATACTTTCCTGGTGTCTCAAAGGTCTAGGCAGTTGACCAAACACTTACAATTCGAGAGGCTATTCTCCATACCCTCAAAGAGAATTTTGTCATGGCACAGAATCTCATGAAGTGACAAGCATATCAAGGTCGCTCTGAACGTCAATTTGAAGAAGGGGATTAGGTGTTTCTTCACCTGCAACAAACAAAATTCCCTCAAGGCTGAGCATTGTTAGAAGCTAGCGCCCAAATTTTATGGTCCTTATACAGTTCTCAAGCGTGTGGGATAGGTGGCCTATCAGTTGGATTTGCTTAGTCATTTGAAGCTACATCCTGTTTTTCATGTTTCCTGCTTAAAGCAGGTGATCAACACTATGTGCCAAATTCAAACCAACCTTCCCGAGTTAGCTGAAGAAGGATCCATTTGGCTACAACCACAAGCCATTTTGGACTAGCGTGAGCATCTCCTGTGTCAGAGAGCCATCAAAGAAGTATTAATCTAGTGGAAAGATACAACTCCAACAGATGCCACTTGGGAACCAACTACCACTCTGCAGCAATTTCCACATCTCAAGCCTTGAGGAAAAGGTTGTTTTTAAGGGGGAGGACATGTTAGGGTCTTAACCCACACATAGGTAGAAAAATATATTCAGATGTAAGAAAGGTCAATATTAATAAGGCCTTGCAATAAAATAGAATAATTCGAATGTAAGAATACCTAATAGAAGCTTTCGCTTCTAGAAGGATCTTCCTCTAGATGCTTCTTTTGATAGACATATTTAGTATAAATAGGATTCGAGGGTATGAGAACCCTATCTTGGAAATTATTGTAATAGAGATTTGCTCAAATGGAGGTTTCCCCCTTGAAGAGGATCATGAACATTGCTCTCAGAATCAAAGTGTTATTTATGTTGTTATTCTTATATCATTTCAGTGTTATTGTGGTGATTATTTTGGTTATATTGACGTTATTTTGTCATTTCTAGCATTTTATTTCTGTTCTGCATACTTTTTATATCTACTATATTACACCAATGTTCCCCTCACTCAAAACTATGAAATGGTTTTTTAGGAGAAATCGCCGATACCGATAGAAGACACCCTTTTTTGTCAACACCCTGAACTAGAGATTACAGAACAAAAGTTAGGAGAACAAGAAATTAACAAGGAAAAGGAAAAGGGTGATTGTCGGTCACAAATTTGGAATTTATATTTTGATGGATCTAAATTGCAAGAAGGGTCAAGAGCAAGGTGCATCCTCATTGATCCTATAGGTAAACTCCATTTCCTATCTTGTAGGCTAGAATTTGAATGTACAAACAACATTGTCGAATACGAAGCTCTATTACACGGATTAAAGAAGGCTATAGACTTGAATGTCAAGGAATTGAAGGTTTTCAGAGACTCCAAAATCATCGTTAGAAAAGTAAGGAATACTATACATTGAAATTCTCCTCACCTAAATAAATATTAACAGGAGGTGCATAGGTTAGTAGAACATTGTGAAGTCTTCAATATTACAGCGATCCCCAGAGAAAAGAATATTCTTATTAACTCCTTGGCCACAACAGATTCCAAGCTATCACCTTTGGAAGATTACGAAGCCTCCCGATTCAATGTGGAGCTTCTCTACAAACCGTTGGTGCCTAATAATATTCCTAATTGGAATGTCTTTGAAGGAGATGAGCGGATCATAAACTTCCTGTCTAACCAAGACAATTTCAAATATTTGGCTATTGACGATGAAGTGTTCCAAGAGAAATCAACTGAGACTGATCCAAGGAAGATACAACCTATTGATAAATCAAAGTCTCACACAATCCTGAAAGGTATAGATAATACAAAAAATATGTTTGATCTAAAAGAGCGATTCAAGGGGCCTAAAAACGCAAAGACTGGTGTTCTTGTCCCTTGTATGAAACTATAAATCTTGGAACCTCAGAAAACCTAAATAATGTGAATCTTAGTGATGCAGGAGCATCGTTCAAATCCCAAAGCACATGCCTAGCCAAAGGAATAGCTGGACACGTAGATGGAAAAAAGGGGCATGTTTTTATGAAAATGTTTTGAATTTTGAGATCTGAAGCATTAATGTAAAATCTAGGAGAAGCGTACTCGTATTTATGTCTTGGAGATATGAACAGATCTGGAGGAATTACTCTTATCTGTTAGATGTAATAGGAAATTAAGTCTATTAATGTAAAGTAGGTAGGTATGAATGTTAGATTGGACAGTTAAGAAGCGTAGGAGGGAAAATGGATATAGACACCCCCACCCTTGTATCATAGTAACAATAGATGATCATTCAGAATTCATAAGTTATAGAGTTGTAGCAGAGAGTTGTAGAGAAGAACCAATGTACAGGAGAACTTGAGTTAATATATGAAGCTTTGACTCAACTTTCATGGTGTTATGATGCTTATTGTTTACATTTGTTAAATGGTATGTTTACAGTTGATTTGTTTCTTTGCTATGCATTTATTTCAATGCTGCATTGTGTGTATGATTTCATGGTGAATGTATGAAGTCTGAGAGAGGAGAAGAATGAGTTTCAATTGTTTCTCTTCTTGATAATTCCTGCAAGGAGTGAAGTGAACATTCGCAAGGTGTGCATTGATGAGGGCTGAGTTTTATCTCAGAAAGCTCAGGAGAGATACCATTGTTCTCATACCAACTGAAGTGTAGGTGAAGAATAGAGTCATGCAAGGTGTGCGTAGGCTAGTTGAAGCCTTGGATTTTATAAATCCAGAAGGAGGATTGAAGGACCATTGTTGCAAGGACTGCATATGGTCGGAGATCCAAATAACTAGAGGTTATTTGAAGGTTTGCCACAAGGAGTGCGAGCAAGGATCATTTTGGAAGATTGAGTTTATAAGTGAAAGCTCAGGAGGGATTTAACCTTTGAAGTGTTTGAAGGGAGACGGAAGCCAAAATCATCTCATATAAGTTAAGTTCAGGAGGGATAATGTCGAGTCATTTGTACATAAGTCCTTGAGGAATGCATCTGGTGGTCAGAATTCTCCGTGGAGATCTCGTGAAGTCGCGAGGACCATAGGATCCAGAGGAGTTGTAAGGTGGTTAGGAGCTGGATGAATCTGTCACCTTGACATCAAGAATCAACGTGGACCATTGATCGTGGTTTGTTGAGCCGTCATATCATTTTAGGGATTCAGGATTCACAAGTTTGGAGTGCAGGCCAAAATCCTTGGTCACTCTAAAACCCGAATTGCAAAAGGGATAATCAAGTGTGAAATTTTGGTATTTCAGGGTTCGGCATACCGGAAATCTTGATGACAAGGAACCGGGACCTTAGCATTGAAAATACTGAAGTCATGAAACACGACATGCCTTTGGTGTGAAACATCGACATTTTGGCATATCGGGGTTCAGCATTTCGGAAATCCTGATGACAAGGAGCTGGGGTGCTTTGCATTGAAAACCTAGAAGTTGTGAAACACGAAGTGCCATCGAAGTGAAATCTCGGGCATTTTGACATTTAAAGGGTCACTATTTCAAAATTTGGGAATTGGTACGGCAAGTGAGTTGGGATCGAGAATCACAAACTCCTGGTACGCAGAGTCCCAAAAGGCCATTGATTGCACATTCCAAGGGACATTGAGCACATTTCGGCATTCTGACATTTTGAAATTCGGGGAATCATAAGGCAAGAGAAATTATTGTTGGGTCGTTCACTCAAGTCCTGAAAAACCGAATTTAGTGGCAATGGGTGGTGTGTGTTGGAGCGGTCAACCCTCATTGACAATTTGCATTTCGGCATTTGTCAAGAGTTGTGGGATATATCGGGACTCTCCAACTCACGAAACCCAAAATATTTCAAGGCTTAAACAAAAGGGGTTAATTAACTCTTAGCGTAGTTTGGAAAAGATCTTGTACAGATCTCGGCCCGAGGGTCAGGGGTCTGCGTCAAAGTGGTATCAGATCTCAGAACAAATTTCTTTTCTTTCTGTAGTAGAGAGAAGGAAGAAAAGTTTACATCCGTGCCTCCAAGAAGAAGAGACAGGAAAATACCTAATCCAACAGAGGAAAGAGAAATGTTGAGAAGAAGAGACAGGCAAATACCCGATCCAGCAAAGGAAAGAGAAATGTGTGAGTTACATGCCAGGCTTGATGCTATGGAGACAAAACAGAGGCGCACAATCAACGTTGAGGATATCAATGAGGCTGAAAGTGAAAATGAAGCCCGAAACAAAGAAGTTGTAGTCAAAGATGTTACAGAAGAATGCCTATTCAGGGATGTTGCAAGGATAGGTGCCAGAGCAGAAATGGACATTCCAGTGTATGAGGGAAACTTGGATGTTGAAGAGATTCGAGACTGGATTAGAGCTCTAGACAAATACTTTGACTACAAGGATTTTGAGGAAGACAAGAGAGTCAAACATGTCGTTACTAGGCTTAAAGGGCATGCAACACTGTGGTGAGATGAACTACAGGTTGACAGACGCTGCAAGGGCAAGAAGAAAATCAAAAGCTGGGATAGAATGGTTGCTAAGATGAAAGCCAAATTCATACCCAAGGATTATCAAATCACGTTGTTATGGAGGATGTATAATTTGAGATAGAAGCTTATGTCAGTGAAGGAATACACTGAAGAATTATACAGGATAAACATCAGAGTAGGTCATCGAGAAAGCAATGATGAAAAAGTTTCTAGGTACATGAATGGTCTGTGATATGACATTCAAGATGAGATGAGCATGATGACCATTCAGACTGTGGAAGATGCTTATCAGATGGATCTGAAAGCTGAAGAGAAGCTGAGCCAAAAGCAAGGTCAAAGAGGCCGAGGCAGAAGTCAAAGAAGAGGCAAGAAAATGGCCTAAGACAGAACTCAGAAACCTAAAGAAGAAGGGAAGAAACCTCAACCTCAACCTGAGAGAGGAGGAGGCTCACAAGGAAAGAAGTATGCTGATAGAAATACTTTTCCTTGAGCTATAGGAAGAGGAAGAGGTAGAGGAGGTGAAGTGAATTGCTTCATCTGTAGAAAAATTGGACATAAATTCTATAAGTGTCTATATAGGAAGAAAGATGGTGGTGAAACTCACATTGTCAAATCTCAAGGACAAAATTTTGAGGCAGAAGACACTGAGGGTGGAAGATCCTTAATGATGAGGAAAGTTCTCTTGAAGCCAGAGAAGGAGGCAGAGATCCCATCCCAAAGAAACAGTCTATTTCGAACTACTTGCAAAACTAAAGACATGGTATGCAAGGTCATAGTGGACAGTGGTAGGACAGAAAATCTTGTTGTAGGAAAATCTCCCTGTGGACAGGTAGATCACCTCTAGAGCTTGGCCTTAACCCTAGACATAAAAGTGCTTATCATGGACACTGACTTCCTTTCAAATCTATCTAAACTAACACATGAGAAGGAAGGATGAAAGAAGTACCTTTGTATTGACGTTCATCCCTGTACGCTCCAAGTTGCGCTCCAGTCCTTTGCTCCTCGCTGGATTCTGTGGACAAATCAAGATACAACCACTTCCTACTCTATTGATATTAGCTTGAAAATAGATCTATCAACTAGTGATAAGTTCATGTGGCATTAGACATGAACTAGAAAGAAACAGGCCAAGTGTGTCATATTGATGAGAAAACGACAGCAGTACTTACAATCGTAGATGTGAATGCAACATCTTCTTCAAGTCCCCTTCGTCTAACCCTTGCTCGAAAGATCCACTACCTGGTTGACAATAGCTTCACTGATCACTTCTCCTTTGGCTGACTGTGTGTTTCCTATGAGATCATAGGTTTCATGCTAGCAATTCTTCCCCAATCAGCTCCAACACCACTTATGAGATCATAAGTTTGGTTTAATTCTCCCTTTTCCATTCCTCTTTCACCATTAGAAAGCTTGCTTATATAGACTTATAGAGGCTTTAACCACTTGAGATATCCTTGGGGAAGTTGAGGATTTTCCTCCTTCAGTTGAGGATCTTCCCTAAGATCATGGCTGGACTAGGGATTCGAATCTAACTGCCTTCCAAGAATGAAAAGATGCTTCCCCCATTCATCTCAATAGCTTAACAACCGCCAAGAATAGGTAGCACTCCCTCAAAAGGGCCATCAGAGCATTGTAACACTCCCTAGTAAGCTTTAGGGGGTGCTAGCACTCTCAAAATCTATAGCGCTCCCTTAAAAGGGGAAGGGGAGCGTTATAACGCTGCCTGATAGTGTAAGGGGGAGCGTCGGCGCTCCGAGATAGTGTAAGGGGGAGCACTCCTCTCCAAAAACTCAATTTTTTAGGTGTTTTCAGATGGAAAAAGGTTTGCAAGCATGTTGACTCATTTCTCCTCTTCCAAATCAAATGTTTGAGGTTTTTCAAGTGTATTTCTCATGTCGTTATAGGCACGACATAGGCATCATGGTAGTATGCTTCCTTGCGACACTTGTGAGCAACATGCGACACTTGTGACCTTGTGAGAAAAATGCGACACTTGCGACCTTTGTAATGATGACACTTGTGACACTATCAAAGTGAGCAATTTTGATGTGTAACAGATTGCCCCCCAAAGTATGAAGTTAGAAGATAGGAACTGATAACTGAAATACTTTGTAGATTCTCAAGCAAGGGTATAGACTCGGAGAACCTGACAGAAGTTGCACACAAACATCCAACAAATATCATGACATATTTCAAAACCCAAGGCAGGCATACCTATGCTTGGGTGATCAAGACTTAGCAGGATATGGCCGCCATAAAATACACTGCGGATCCATAATTGTATTGATAAAAAGGGTATAGCCACCGAAGATACAATGTGGATCTATACTCCGATGACGTGGACTAATCGTAGCCACGAAGAATACAAAGTGGATCTACGAGATGACAAGACATAGCCACGACCGATACAAAGTGGATCTATGTGACAGTGTATGTGTTCTTGTCTAAAAGAAATTCCTTCGCAGCCTGGGCAAAGCATATATCAAAGTGATCGCCCAACCCAGGGTCTTCTTACCAATCCCAATATGGTACGGATCTGACCATGAGAATAGATGTCTTGACGTCGAACATGGCAGAAACCACTTGATTACCGGTCAATGGTGTGAACCGTTAACAAGTGCGAGGGAGATCACCATTAATGTCAATGATTCCCAAGGTACCCTAGTACATTCCAACGAATGTGAATAGA
>ML785012.1:745303-761918 GCA_009831015.1 Picea engelmannii
CTCAAGAGACTGCTTGGCTTGCTCCTTTCAATTTTTTCCCCCATCCAGATAGATGAGTACCTCTTTTTGATTTAATGAGCTCAAGGAGGATAACACATGCTCAATATAACTCACCTTCGGTAAGTTCCTCTTCCTTTGTTTAATGAACCAAAAGAAGTAAGGGTTCGTTCCCATATGGGCCTGTCGAAGTGTGCTTTAACGAGTCCAAAGACAGAAAACTCGAAGGTTTTTTGGGATTATAGAGTTTGGAAAAACACTTAAAAGAGAACTCTCTCAGTTCCTTTCTCATACAATAGTCCAACGAGACCGAAAAAGGGTTAAACTATCGCTCGCAAGATGCCCTTTCTGACCTTTTAACAAGTGTGAAAGGAAGCAAGATCACTTGACAATCTTTTCATATTCAGAGAGTCTGAAAAGGGTTTAAAGGAGACTCCAGGGGGGTTCCTTTTTCGTGTGTTCGTATCCATACGGGTCCGAAAAAGAGATAAAAGTTTACCCGGTTGCATTCTCATGTATTTACGAGCACGAGAAAGAACAAAGACTAAGCTCGGTATGCCCCCATCTTGAAAGCTGGTGGCTTGACTCCAGAATGATCATCAAAGGCTGGAGACATTCCCCCCAAGCTTCAATTCATTCACCGACTTTGAGGTTGTCACCAATTTCTGTGCTAGATGGAGAAAAAGGATACAGGTGGATGAAATGAAGGTTCAAAAATGAGATCTATTGCTGGGTGGACCATGGCAATATGACAGAAACATAGTTCATGATGGGCGAAAGAACACGTACACCCTGGAGAAAAATGGTAGGACTCATATGTTGCTGCCAATTAAGGATAAAGAGGTGAAAATAGAGATGAACAATAGTGTACTTGTCATTAGTGGGAAGGAACTTCTTAAGGAGGTTAAGAAGAAGGAATACACAAAATTTATTGTGGTCAAGAATCCTAAAATTGTTTTGACAAGTACAAGGATAGATGATTTACCAGAAGAAATCCAGGAGTTGCTGGGAGAGTTTGTTGATATAGTAGTGAACGAACTACCTTGTTCGTTGCCACCTATCAGGAGTATAAGTCATCATATCGATCTTATACCTGCAGCCAACCTACCAAACAAAGCAACGTATAGGCTGATGTCGTAGGAAAATGAAGAAGTTAAGAGACATGTCCAGGACTTAATGGACAAAGGATTGATTCAGGAGACCTTGAGTCCATACGTTGTTACGACAGTGCTCAGCCCAAAGAAATATGGAGGCTGGAGAATGTGTATAGACTCAAGGGCGATCAATAATATTACCATCAGATACAAATTTCCACTGCCAAGGATGGATGACTTGATGGATTTCTTGAGTGGAGCAAGATGTTTTTCAAAGATTGATTTGAAAAGAGGATATCATCAAATTCAAATGAGAGAAGGTGATGAATGGAAGACATCATTCAAGACGAATGAGGGGCTATATGAATGGCTTGCCATGCCATTTGGCTTAACATATGCACCCAATACTTTCATGACGTTGATGAACGAAGTCCTGAAGGATTTCATAGGGAAATTAGTCATTGTATATCTTGATGATATATTAATTTTCAGCAAGACAGAAGCATAACACTTAAAGCATTTAGCTGCAGTAATGAGAAGATTACAACAAGAGAAATTGCTGATTAATATGAAGAAATCATCATTCATGAGAACATAACTCATTTATTTGGGTTTTTTAATCTTTGCAAATGAACTGAAAATGGATCTGGAAAAGATAAAGGTGATTAAGTATTGGCCATCGTCGAAGAGCGTGTTTGAAGTTCGAAGCTTCCATGGTTTGGATAGCTTCTACAAGAAATTCATTCGAAATTTCCATGGAATTAGTGCACTGATGATGGATACAGTGAAAAAAAGACATAAATCTTTTCACTAGATGGAGGAAGTGGAGAAGAGTTTCAATCTGTTGAAGAAGAAGATCATTGAGCAACCAATTCTGGTTTTTCCAGATTTTAGCAAGAAATTCTAGGTCAGGTGTGACGTGAGTGAATTTGCAATTGGAGAAGTCTTGAGCCAAGATGACAGGACAATCACATATTTCAGTGAAAAACTGAATGAAGTGAAGATTAAGTACTCCACATATGATAAGGAATTCTATGTCGTCATACAAGCACTGAAGAAATGGAGACATTATTTGGTTCCCAAGAAGTTTGTTTTGTACAACAATAATCACGCTTTACAATTCGTGACTCGACAGGAGAAATTGAACCAAAAGCATGCTAAATGGGTTGAATTCATGCAACATTTTACTTTTGTGATTAAGCATATTTTTGGAATTGCTAACAAAGTTGTTGATGCTTTGAGCATGAAATGTTTTCTTATGTAGGAATTCAGAGTCAAGACTTTAGGTTTTGATAACCTTAAATAAATGTACAGGGATGATCCATATTTCAAGGAGGCATATGAGGCATCTAAGAATCCAATTTTCATAGACAGAAGCTAATGGACTAAATACATGATCCAGGATGGATTATTGTTCAGGGGAAATCAACTATGTATTTCAAAATGCTCCATGAGGGAGAATCTGCTGAAGGAAAAACACAGTGGAGGATTGGCTGGACATTTCGGTCATGACAAGACGTTCTCAAAGTTGAATGGCTCATATTTTTGGCCATGGATGAGGATAGATGTTAAGAAATTCATGGATAGATGCAGAATTTACCAGCACATGAAAGGAAAAAGGTAGAAAACGGGGTTATACCAACTATTTCCCATACCTAAAAGGTCGTGGGACATAGTGAGCATGGATTTCATATTGGGACTGCCAAGGAGATAGAGAGGATATGATTCAATCTTTGTGGTAGTCGACAGATTTTCAAAAATGGCACATTTTATACCATTGCAGAAAACGAGTGACGCAACTCATATTGCGAACCTTTTTTTCAAGGAAGTCATCAGACTTCACAGTTTGCCAAGAAGTATCATGTCTGATCGAGATACCAAGTTTGTAGGGAATTTTTGGAGGAACTTATGGAAGAATTTGGGGACAAGTTTGTCTTTTAGTTCAGCATATCATCCTCAGACGGATGGACAGACAAAGGTCGTAAACAAGAGCTTGGGATATTTTTTGAGGAGCTTAGTGACTGAACACCATAGTCAGTGGGATCACATTCTGCCACATGCGAAATTCGCTTACAATGATTCTCCCAATAAAAGCACAGGGCAGAGTCCATTCCAGATTGTATATGGAATGCAGCCAAGAGGAGTTTCTGAATTGAAAGAGGCAGATCAAGCTAAATTTAGAAGTGCTAGTGCAGAAGATTTTGCAGAAGGAATGAAGGAGCTTCACATCTGAGTTAAGGAGTGATTGTAGAGTTCAAGTCAAGAATACAAGCAGAGATCAAATCAACACAGGTGAGAACTTCAATTTGAATTTGGTGATATGATTCTCGCACATTTGAGGAAGGAGAGGTTCCCAAGGGGAACGTATAACAAGATCAAGATGAAAAAGATTGGATTGTGCAAGGTCATAAGGAAATTTGGGGCAAATGCCTATGAGATTGAATTACCCGATGGGGTTGGAATCTCACTGATATTCAATGTTGTAGATTTGTACCCTTATAGAGTTGAAGAAGTAGGAGAAGAAGATGAGAAAAAATAAATTCAATGGAAAAAACAAATGCTTGTAGCTGAAAAGTCGCAGATGGAAAGCATAATTGACAAAAGGATTAGCAAAAATACTAGGAGAAAATAGTATTTTGAATACTTGGTCAAATGGAAGGGACATCCAGTTGAAGATGCCAGTTGGGAGGATGACGCAGAAATTCATATGCATGGATAGACCATGCAAGATCTCATGAGCAGGAGTTCATGAAAATTTTCAAGCAAGGGTGTATGATGCAGGAGCATCGTACAAATCCCAAAGCACATGCCTAGCCAAAGGAATAGTTGGATGCGCAGATGGAAAAAAAGGGGCACATTTTTATGAAAACGTTTTGAATTTTCAAATTTAAAGCATTAATGTAAAATCTAGGAGAAGCGTACTCGTATTTATGTCTTGGAGATATGAATAGATTTACAGGAATTATTCTTATCTGTTGGATGTAATAGGCAATTAAGTCTGTTAATGTAAAGTAGGTAGGTATGAATGTTAGATTGGATAGTTTAGAAGCATAGGAGGGAAAATGGATATAGACACCCTCACCCTTGTATCATAGTAACAATAGATGATCATTCAGAATTCATAAGTTGTAGAGTTGTAGCAGAGAGCTGTAGAGAAGAACCCATGTATAGGAGCACTTGAGTTAATATATGAAGCTTTGACTCAAATTTCATGGTGTTATGATGCTTACTGTTTACATTTGTTAAATGGTATGTTTACAGTTGATTTATTTCTCTGCTATGCATTTATTTCAATGATGCATTGTGTATATGATTTCATGGTGAATGTATGAAGTTTGAGAGAGGAGAAGAATGAGTTTCAATTGTTTCTCTTCTTGAGAATTCCCGCAAGGAGTGCAGTGAAAGTCCACAAGGTGTGTGTTGACGAGGGATGATTTTTATCTCAAAAAGATCAGGAGAGATATCGTTGTTCTCATACCAGCTGAAGTGCAGGTGAAGCACAGAGCCATGCAAGGTGTGCGCAGGCCAGTTGAAGCCTTGGATTTTATAAATCCATAAGGAATATTGAAGGACCACTGTTGCAAGGAGTTCACAGGGTCGAAGATCCAAATAACCAGAGGTTATTTGAAGGTTTGTCGCAAGGAGTGCGATAAAGGATCATTTTGGAATCTTGAGTTCATAAGTGAAATCTCAGTAGGGATTTAACCTTTTAAGTGTTTGAAGGGAGACAGAGGCCGAAATCATCTCATAGAAGTTAAGTTCAGGAGGGAGAATGCCGAGTCATTTGGACAGAAGTCCTTACGGAGTGCATCTGGTGGTCAAAATTCTTCGTGGATAACTAGTGAAGTCATGAGGACCGTAGGATCCAAAGGAACTATAAGGTGGTTAGGAGTTGGATGAATCTTCCACCCTGATGTCAAGAATTAACGTGGACCGTTGATTTTGGTCTGTTGAGATGTCAAATCATTTTGGGGATTCGGGATTCACAAGTTTGGAGTGTAGGTCAAAATCCTTGGTCACTCTAAAACCTGAATCGTGAAAGGTATAATCAAGTGTGAAATTTTGGTATTTCGGGGTTCGGCATACCAGAAATCTCGATGAAAAGGAGCCAAGACCTTAGCATTGAAAATATCGAAGTCATGAAACACGACATGCCTTTGGTGTGAAACATCGACATTTTGTCATATCAGGGTTCGACATTTCAGAAATCCTGATGACAAGGAGCTGGGACGCTTTTCATTGAAAAAACCAAAGTTACAAAACACGAAGTGCCATCAGAGTGAAATACTAGACATTTTGGCATTTTCGGGGTCCGGGAAGTAGAGGAGACAAGTGATTTTTGGAACTGAGAGTTTCAAATCCCTGGTACACAAAATCCTGAAAAAGAGTCGCTATTTCAGAATTCGAGAATTGGTGTGGAAAGTGAGTTGGGATCAAGAATCACAAACTCCTGGTACGCGGAGTCCTGAAAGTCCATCGATCGCGCATTCCAAGGGACATTGAGTACATTTCGACATTCCAACATTTCAAAATTCGGGGAATCATAAGGCAAGAGGAACAATTGTTGGGTCATTCACTCAAGTCCTGAAACGCCGAATTTAGTGGCAATGGGTGGTGTGTGTTGGAGTGGTCAACCCTCATTGACAATTCGCATTTCGGAATTATTCAAGAGTTGTGGGATATATCGAGACTCTCCAACTCACGAAACCCAAAATCTTTTAGGGCTTAAACAAAAGGGGTTAATTAAATCTTCGACTAGTTTGGAAAAGATCCTATGTAGATCTCGCTTCGAGGGTCAGGGGTCTGCGTCACTTAGCAAGACTATATGAGGAAAAGAAATATTATCTCAAATTGTTTAGACAATACCAAGATGTCTTTGCATGGTCCTATCAAGATCTGAAAATGTATGATACCCACATCATTCAACACACTATCCCGTTAAAACCCGAAGGGAAACCTTTCCAACAAAATCTCCTAAAGTATCACCAATCCCTGGAACCTTTCATGTATCAGGAAATAAAATTTTTTTTATATGCCAAGATCATTTTCCAGGTTAGGCACTCCACATGGGTAGAAAATCTTGTCCCGGTGAGGAAAAAATTGAGAGAGATCCTCTTATGCGTAGATTTTAGGAACCTCAACAGAGCTTCAAAAAAGGATAATTACCCAGACCCATGGATGGAACAAATCCTACAGACCGTGTCTAGCTTGGATATTTTCTCTCTACTAGACGGTTTCTCAGGTTACAACCAAGTTCTAGTTTCAGAGGAAGGCCGTTTAAAAACCACCTTCTGAATCAAGTGGGGAACCTTCTATTATAAACGAATACCTTTCAGGTTAATTAACACATGAGAAACCTTCCAAAGGGCCATGGACGTATATTTCCAGGGACTAATCAATAAATGTGTGGTAGTATATCTAGATGACGTAACGGTGTATTCAAAGAATAGAGAAGAGAACATTCAACACTTAACTCATATTTTTGAAAGTTGTAGGAAATACGGTATATCCTTAAACCCTAACAAAACCATCTTCGATGTCGAGGAAGTTAAGCTATTAGGTCACATTATATCTCAAGCAGGCATTCGCATAGACCTAGAAAGGATTAAGGCCATATCTCAACTCCCCTTGCCCCATAACAAGAAATCTATGCAGTCCTTTTTCAGGCAAATCAATTTTGTGAGGAAATTCACTCTCGATTTCATAGAAACCATCAAACCCTTACAAAAGATGATTCACAAGGATGCCAAATTTAAGTGGGATGATGAGCGAAAAGTTTCTTTCAACAATATCAAACCTGCTATATCCCAGTCCCCAGTGTTGCGAAGTCTCGATTTCAATAGAGAGTTATTCCTCTATACTTTCGCCTTCGACCAATCGTTAGTTGTAGTTTTGACTCAGAAGGATGATAACAACAACGAGGCCTCGGTCTCATTCATGATTACTAATCTTAAAGCGATTGAGCTCAATTATCATGCTATAGACAAACATGGCTATGCGATATATAAGGAAGAAAAACATTTTAAGTCTTACATCCTCAAGAACCACACTAAAGTGATTGTACCGCACCCTGAAGTCTGATCCTTGTTTACCCAACAAGAAATGAAGGAAAGAAGAGGGAACTGGATGGCAGTAGTCCATGAATTTTATGTAGATATAAAACCTGCCAAACTAGTAAATGGACAAGGGTTATGTAGGCTTGTCGTCGAAGCCCAAGACCAAGTAAGTGAATATTCTGGATGGGAGAATGAAATGACACTACAGTGTGGCGAAGTATCATACATCTCCCTAGGAAAAGAGTCTTGGTATAAGGATTTAACTTATCTCCTACACCATGGGACATGTCCGAAAAATCTCAACCCTAGGGAAGGAGAGCTCTCACATTAAAATCTGCACAATATCGCCTTATAAGTTTAGTGCTCTTCCAGATCAATTATGATGGGGTACTATTAAGATGTCTCAAATGTGAAGATGCAGACAAAGTGCTAAAGGATCTCCATGATGGCCCTGTTGAGGGGCATTTCGCAGAAAACACCACCGCTCATAATATTCTGAGAGTCGACTATTATTGGCCCACCTTGTTTAAAGATGCTCATACCTACGCTAGAAGCTGTAAAACCTGTCAAATGAGCGCAAGAAAGGAGAAGAGAGAAGCAGTCCCACTCCAAATTGTGACTGTATCGAGGCATTTTGAGCAATGGGGGTTGGATATCATAGGAGAAATTGCACCCATCTCTTCAAGACAACATAAGTACATTCTTACTGCTATCGATTATTTCACGAAATGGGTAGAGGCCATCCCTTTGACTCATGTAAAATAAAATGTAGTGATCCAATTCATAGAATAGCAATTGATCACAAGGTTTGGTGTCCCTTCTATCCTAGTTTTTGATAATTCTTCTTATTTTTCTTCCACCCTTTTAACTGAGTTTTTTCTAGACAAAGGAATCATAATTAGGTACTCGATGAATTATTATCCCCAGGGAAATGGTGTGGCAGAATCAACTAACAAGAACCTAGTGAGGATATTAAAAAAGATGGTTGCAGATAACCAAAGGAATTGGCATAATCTACTCCATAATGCTATGTGGGTTGATAGAGCCACACCCAAAGAAGCTATAGGAAATTCCCCATACGTTCTGGTCTACGGGCAAGAATCGATCCTCCGAAATGGACTTTATCTTCCATCTCTTCAACTATCCCAATATTCCAGCGAGGATCCTTCATCGACCATACAATGAAGAATCAACACTCTTCTCATGCTGGAGGAAGAAAGAGAAAAGGCTAAGTCAAAATTACTAGCACACCAACAAATAGTGAAAATATGGTTCGATAAGAATAATTCTAAAGAGAATAACTTCGAAGTAGGAGACCTAGTCCTAAAGTGGGATAGAGAAAATGAACCGAAAGGGAAGCATTCTAAGTTTCAAAATCTGTGGCTTGGACCTTTCCAAGTGGATGAAAAAATTGGGGTAGACACGTATCGGTTGCAGAATCTAAGGAGGGAAACTGATGCCCTTCCAGTGAATGGCCAAGCCCTAAAATAATATTTCCAGTAATAATATTTCATTAAATAAATAATAATAATAATAATAATAATAATAATCCCTTTTGTTTGTATGTTGTTTTCATGATTTTGGTTCTAGATAGATATTTGCTATTTTGCTCTATTTTCATTTTGTAGTTTTGTTTTCTGCACTTTTGAAGGTTGTGATTAGCAAGACAATGTTTGACATCAAATCATACGACATAGTGAACTTTGTTCCTAACTCATCCTCACAAACAACACAAGAATCATCAAGGAACCTACGGTCGCTTTGAAGAGTCCTTTACCCAACCTGTGCAAATGAACAACTTTGGAGAAATGTCAGAAGTGTCTACTTAGTGGTTTGGTAAGACCATGAGAAAAATTTGGAAAGCCGAAAAGGACTGCATGAACCCAGAAGGAAAATATAGCAATTAATTCACCTTAACCATCTCGCTTTGAAAATTAAAACATACATCATCCTCTCTCACTTGCTCAGGGAATTATTCCGAAATAAAGTTAAACTATAGAAAACACGTGAACAATGGGAGAGGGTATGCAGATATCTTCGTCGAGGCTATAGATGCTCGTTGGAAATAGAGCAAGGTCTGTGATGTTGGGGAGACTCCGTCAGGGATATGGACGCTCACTAACAGCAGAGAAACACCATAGAAAGTGATCAAAGGTAATTAAATGATTGATGCCAGTGAATACTTTTCTAGATTTTTGTCTAAAAGGTCATGATTTAGGGTTACAGGAATGAAGGAGGAATAAAGGTTAAAACCCCACGGGTAGACCTGAAATCATCAAACAAAGAATTTCAAAGTGCAAAGGTAAAAGAGGCTCGGATTCAAAACCAGTGAAGGTTCTCCATCAACTTTTGTATCAACTGAGCCTTGGAGAAGGAAAAAAGATTCTTTTTTTTCCTAGTGAATCACCATTTTTTGAGCACTCAACACACCTTGAAAAGGTTGATGTCAATTTTTTACTTTTTGCGTACCACTTGATCTTTCGCATTGTCTGATAGCGCTTTAGTATGAAACAACTATTTGTGCTTATCATTTATGTTTTCATGTTGAGTCATTTAAAGTCTGCTTGAACATGTGAAAATCATCTCAAATTTAAAAGGGAATAACATTTACTTAAGTAATCGATAGTCTAAATCTTTCCCCAACGCGCTTAGGAAATTTGGCATCGGGAAAGATTAAAAGTGGCGAAAATCACTTGAGAAAACCAAAATAACCGAGCCTCGAATTTCACCGTCGTTGGCAGAAGGAGGTCTCTTGTCTCCGCGAATAAGCTTCACTAAAGATATCGTTGAAGACGGATCCATTCGACATTGGCATAATATTAGAAGAATAAGTGTCACGTGAGGTAAAGGTAACATCACCGATCGTCAATTTCCAAAATATTTTCGGTGTCAGGAATTTACGAAGATGATAACCCATGAAGAAAACTACACATTAGTTTTACCTTTGAAAATCGATCCCCGATTCCATCCCGGCATTGGTAGTCACAATATCTATCTCTTTTAGCCCATTCAACATGAATTAAGCCCAAGTGCAATCCTTACCCACAAGCCGAGTTCTAGATTTTATTTTAATAACCCCGAGTCAATACCACCATGTCAACATCAATCGGCATAAAAAATTTCTTAAGGAAAATATCAATGAACTTACAAAGCAACTTAGAACAACTATAATTATAAAATCACATGGTTTACGAGAAGCTTAGATTAAAAAACATAGTAGATTTACATACAAAGAGGGAACACAATACTTTCAACTGTAAAACATTTTTGAAATATCATATATTAAGGCTCCCACCAAGCTCAAGTTACATACAAATAAACACCACCGACACCTTGAATAACTAGCCCGGTTACATTGAGAAAGTGAAAACCCTCACACCAAACAAAGAAAACTATCAAACGTCACTTCTAATAATTAAAAACAAGAGTCTGTCCATCATGTATCTCCTACACACAGACCTTCTCCTAGACTACTCCTCGTGCCTTGAAGTGTTTTCATTTTTTCTTCCCCGTCATCCTCTGCTCTTCGCATAGCTGCATAATTGTATATTATGCTTCCTGAAGCTGTCTCTTGAGACAATTTGTGCTTCCTTTGTGACCCTCTGGTACAGATACCTCCTGGTTCTTTGTCGCAAACTATCTCTACAATTCTCTATTTTCTTGATAAAGATCGACTATGGCGAGTTGGGTCCACTCTAGCTGCTGGATGGGACTCCCAATGAAAGATACCAATGTATTTTCCCTTCCCTTTCATCTCCTGCTTCCTTGACTGGTATTCCCGACAGGCTCCGACCAAGTAGTGTGCATTGTAAAATCCTTAGCGGCCGGGTGTGCACTTAGCTCAGTTGGGAGGTGGCTTTCTCCTCCTATTTCCTTATTTTTTCTAGGCCTCCCTCTCCTTGGTGGTGTCTGCTTCTGAGAGGGAATGACCTCCAACATATGTCCTTCAGATGTATTTTTCTCCACTCCCACCTTCTCTTGAGACTCTGACACCATTTCCGAGCAAAATTAGGTACCTCCTATTGAAGCTTCAAGGACACTTGATGCCAATAAGAAAGAGTCCCAGGCACGTTGGGGCTCGGACTTGGTGCTCCAGATACCTCAAAAACCTCGTCCCTTGTTTAAAGGGGATCCCATAGTGCGATGAAATATTGTCTTAGATGTCTGCAGATGAATAAAATACCACGCCACAAAGTTTTTCTATAATTGAACTCGCAATACCAACACTACCGATGAATAAACTCAGCTGATGCATAGAATCCCCACAAAGCCTCTAGAATTTATAGCAGAATGAGGAAGAAAAATCAGATGTGCCAAAGAAAACTCATGCCTCACGATAGGATGTCTTGAAGATTTAATGCATCATAACTGCTCAACAGATGCAATCCAGAACATATGAAACACTTCTTATCGGAGTTGCAGGGAATATACGGTACAATCATTCCAATCTCTTTAATCTCCCTAGCTTCCATTATTAGCGAATGATAGTTAACACGCTTGGTGATATGGCTTCCAGAGGAACAAATTTCCTCAACTTGGGGCATTTAACGACTTCCTTATTATGGTATCTGACCTTTTGGGAGCGTACATGCACTTTTGACACACGTTCGACTATGGCATCCTTTCCCAACCCCAAGGGTCAATCAACCACTATGACAGTTTCGACGCTCGTATCTATCGTACTTGATTTTCCATGCTATGGTGTGCAAATATAACTCATTCAAACTGAAGAGGAGCGACGATGTGGAAGAGGACATTACAGGTCATTCAAAAGGGAAACCGGGATCACATAAGTATTAAGTGATCGAGACTAACGAGATCTACAGGTAAGCATTAGTCTATTATGTTTTTATTTACATATTACTATGCATTGCCTGATAAGTGATTTCTAAACTACCTAAACCCCGATTGCAAGAAATATCCTCCCAACTACCGAACAAAGTTTGCTCCATAACCTCACCGAGGAACTCGAAAGAAACATCGAAGCAAAATCAACAAATTAATGAAGGATATTGGACTCCTTAAGTTCGACACCCCCGACAACTTCATCTACCTAAGAGATGTAGTTGAGTCACATGCCAAACAAGATTCACTATGGATTGAAGAGCTTGCAAAGATGACCAATGCGAGGACAGGGCAAGTGCAATGATTTGCAGGACATCCAATCAGAGATCGAACC
This sequence comes from Picea engelmannii, assembly GCA_009831015.1. Classification (NCBI taxonomy): domain Eukaryota; kingdom Viridiplantae; phylum Streptophyta; class Pinopsida; order Pinales; family Pinaceae; genus Picea; species Picea engelmannii. The sequence goes on from ML785012.1 coordinate 757,630, forward strand.
ATGCTACAACAGTTAAACTCCAGTCTAGTGAAGTACTAGATGCATGCGATGGACATCAAAGGAATACATGTGGTTCCGGTGGAACAACACAAATTTCCATGGGCCCAAATTTGTGAAGATTTGTTTATCAGTTGGTCTAAGTACAAGAGAAATCACCCTTTTCAATAGATATCATGAGCTAACTATTAAAGAAACTGTTAGTATAGGATTCCACGTGGTGAATTTTTTTTTTCTTAAAATGCACTTAGCCTTTAATTTCAGTTAAACTTTACATTATAAATAAATACATCGACCAAATAGTTAAGGGTCGATGGTTGTTCCATGAACTCTTTCTTTCTGGTTGTTAAGAATTATTTTGAAGCTGCTATGAATTGAGAAGTTGTTCTGGACCAAAGACAAAGTTATCTTCATCAAATGCATGTGTGAGTGGATGCATAGAATAACTATTTCCTATCTCATTTCATGAATAGATGTAACAAGTAAGAGTTGTCCAATTTATTGTCAAGTTATCTGGTGCAATGCTTTGTTGTTCTTTTCTCTAATGATGAAGATGATGAATCATTGTGTGATTATGTGATGAATGGTTATGGTGGATGAATTATTTTTCTTGTCATTATCTTATTGCCTATGTGTTTTCTTTATGATAATTAGTAATATCTGACAGTAATTGGATGTTGACATGGTTAAATTATTAGTACTAGGCCTGTGGTATAAAATTGTCATCTTCATGTTTGAGTAGCAGGTTATCCCAAGCTCAGCCTCTTCCCCAATAGCTAGAACTTAATTGTATTTTGTTGCCAAGTTTTTTTATACAAAATACAAAAAAAGATAGTCTAAACTGAAGGAAGAGACTTCACAAGGAAACGTTAAATGCCATCGATTAATTGGTTGGACCAAGAGATCTAGAGAACCATTCCATTCCAAACACTACAGAGTTTAATTGGGCTTCGGTGGAGGGTTTGGTTCCTACTGTTGAACTAGGGATTTGAGACAACACACCCCTCACTCCTGGTTCCAACCCCTCGGAAGTTGTTTTTTTTCATCGATTTCGATAACTAGTGCTTTGCTCAGTAAGAAGAAATGCAACATTTGGATTTAGGGGTCCAAATTACGAAACCATGCCTCAAGAGCAGATGGAAAATGTAGTCACCTATTCCATGCTTAAAAAAGCATGCAAAATCTCATGGAGCTCAAAAATGTTGCTCTGTTAGGCTTTTATGCCCCGAGGATGAATTGCCAAGACTCCTCGAAATGGTTTGGGATGTGACTTGAAATTGGGCATAAAATGAAAAATGAGACTCAGATTGAGGAATCGTCGACTCCAATGGATTTTTGGGATAGGATTTCACCTAGTGCACCCCTCACTCTCGGGTTCCATGCCTTGGAAATTTCTTTACTCATTGATTTCGAGAAATTGTGTTTTTCTCAATTTGAAGCAAACCAACGTTTGGATTAAGGGGTCCAATTTATGAACCGTGCCTTAGGAGCAGATGGAAAATATAGTCACCTAGTCTACACCTAAAAAATCTTCCAGCATCTCACAAAACTCAAAAATGATGCTCTGTTAGGTTTTTATGTCGTCAGGAGAAATTGGCCGAGTACCTGAAATGGTTTGTGATGCGACTTGCAATTGGGCATATAACGAATATCGATAATCATCTTAAAACATAGACTCTGATGGATTACTGGGATAGGATTTCAACTAGAATACCCCTCACTCTCGGGTGCCATGCCTCAGAAGCTTCTTTAATCATTGATTTTGAGAACTAGTGTTTTGCTCAGTTTGAAGCAATGCAGCATTTGGATTAAGAGGACAATTTATGAAACCATGCCTTAGGAGTGGATGGGTAATATGGTCACCTATTCCATGCCTAAAAAATCTTGCATCTTCTCACGGAACTCAAAAATGTTTCTCCGTTAGTCTTTTATGCCCTGAGTGGGAATTGACCAAGAGTCCCCAAAAGGCTTGGGATGCGACTTGCAACTGGGAATAAAAATAAAATCGAGACTTGAATTGAGGAACCATCATCTTTGTTGGATTCTTGGCATAGGATTTTAGCTAGAGCACCCCTCACTCCCAGTTTCAACTCCTCAGAAGTTGTTTTTTTCATCGATTTTGATAACTAGTGCTTTGCTTAGTAATAATAAATGCAAGATTTGGATTTAGGGGTCCAATTTACGAAACCATGCCTCAGGAAAAAATGGACAATGTGGTCACCTAGTCCATGCATAAAAAAGCATGAAGAATCTCATGGAGATAATAAATGCTGCTTTGTTAGGCTTTTATGCCCAGAGGATGAATTGCCAAGAGTCCCCAAAATGGTTTGGGATAAGACTTGCAACTGGGCATAAAATGAAAAATGAGACTCGAATTGAGGAACCTTCGACTCCGATGGATTCCTAGCATAGGATTTTAGCTAGAGAACCATTCAAATAATACACAATATTCTTGCGACAAATTAGCTATACTATCGACGAATTTTTTTCATTGATAGTATAGAAAATTCGTTTCAAGATTATTTACATTCGTCTCTCTTGTGACGATATGAAATGATGCTTGGATTCATTTCATATTTGGTTTATCAAATTGAAATCAAAATTTGATACTTTGCAAGCTAGATGGACCTTGAGTCAAATACAAATATGAAATTTGGAATCATTAACATATCTACTAGAACATATGAAAAATAGGGTTTATGGTTTACATGATGATATGATGATGGAAGAAAGAGTGTGTATGAGTGAAATTTGAGTCCAGAAACCCTCCCATATCATTAAGGCATGAAAATATTCTATCCATGTCAAATTTCAATGCATACAGATACAATTTGAAAAAATGTCAACGTTGGCCCCATTCACATGTCATTATTGCCCGCCTCTAGTATTTTTATGGTGTTGATTAAGCAATCAACAAAAAAAGGGGAATTTTCATCACAACTATGACACCGATAGATTGTATATACATTAATGTAGAATCTAAAAGAAAAATGAAGAAAGATTGACGAAAACTTAAAACTTGCGTCAACCAAATTGTGTACTTTGAAAGAAAATTAGGGTTTATGGTTTACATGATGAATTGATGATGGAAGAAAGCGGGTGTGTGAGTGAAATTTGAGTCTATAAACCCTCCCATATCATTAAGGCATGAAAATATTCTATCCATGTCAAATTTCAGTGCATACAGAAACTGTTTGAAAAAATTTCAACATTGGCCCCATTCACAGGTCACTGTTGTCGGTGTCTAGTCCTCGTACAATTTTCGTTCCTTGTTCCTTGTAAAAATCGTTTGACATTACACATGTACCAACATCTAGTACTACAAGGGAGTAGTTTTATGGTGTTGATTAATCAATCAATGAAAAAGAGGGATTTTTCATCGGTACAACTATGACACAGATACATTGAATATAAATTAATGTAGAACTTGAAAGAAAAATGAAGAAAGACTGATGCAAACTTAAAACTTGCGTCAACCAAATTGTGTACTTTGAAAGAAAATTAGGCTTTCAATTTTTTTTATATAGAAATGACAAAAACATTTATCGAAACTTTGTTGATGCAACACTGTGACAACAAAATTGATGAAATCTTATATGATCACGATGGTATAAAAATGAAAGAGCTTCTCTTAGTTTCAAGAATAATTTATCCTCTACTAAACAAGGCCAACCACGTGAATGTGGAATCTCATATGTCCCCTTCCCTCCCCCTCACATCTCTCTCAATTGATCCCCAAAACCCAATCTTAAAATAGAAAATAATCGAAAGCAACGTCCTATTAAGATTCATGCATAGAAACTAAAAAAACAAAAATTAATGAAGGTACACGAAATTGTGTGTTCCTAAATGATATTTTTAGTCTACCACATACTTTAGTATATTGACAACTATTTTCAGATTTCACATAATAATTAAATTGTTGATACTGAGAGGGGGGTGAATCGGTATCAAGTACAATTTAAAACCTTTTTCAACTTATACTTAAACCATTTAAATATATCCAATGAGCAATAAACAATAGTATAAGAGTTACACCAATACACCACAATACACCATGCACAATATATGAGAAATAATCAATAGTTATTGTTCAAGGGAAGTAAAGGCTTCCAAAGGTAGCTACAGCTTCCAAATGTTAAGGGAGGGATAAACCTCCAATAGGAAGATACAATCCTCCAATATCAAGAGAGAGTTGAACTCTCCATCCTTTCCCCTTCCTTCCACCCAAGAATATATGAGAGATAATAAAACTTTACATTAAATCATCACCATCAACCAATCATCACATA
>ML785012.1:770522-783943 GCA_009831015.1 Picea engelmannii
GTTAGAGGGAAACTCTAACTTTATAATTACAAAAAATCATGCAAAATTAGTGTATACTATAACAAACATTCAAAGAATATATATACATATATATAATTTTATATAAAATTGACAAAATAAAAAAAGATAATGAATATATAGCTAATTACCATGGGATGATATTCATTCCTGCCATCAATGTGCCATGTTTCCTACAATGTTTTGTAGTTGTTGCTATTAAAATTCTTACGGGACGTATGAGGAAACATTTTTGGCAAGGGAAATAACATCTACCATCACACTTTTCACCCGCTTTACTTTTCTCCCCACCTCTAACTATATTCTGTGACATTCTTTCGCAGAACTTCTGCACAAAAATACCCTTTTGGAACTGTCGTTGTTATAGCAAGAGTGTCGTACTATCTTTAAATCGTCAAATATTTATAGGTCAATTTAGGTCACCGTTGTGGCAATTGCGATGACTGTGACCTAAATATTTCTTTTTCTTTACTTAATTATTTGTTTTATTTAGGTCACTTTGTCGAAGATGGGAACAGTTATAATGGTCAAGTCAAAGTTCGTTGCTCTTGCAACGAGGTTTGACTATATCAATTTAGACTTTGTTAAAATGTATAACGGTCAATAGGGAGTGTCCCTCTTGCGACGAAAACACAAGTTTGTCAAAATTGAGAAAGTAGTCCACCATATTGATTATCATCGCAAAATAGATGAAAGTTTTCTTCCGTCGATAGCGTGATGAATACGGGGTGTATTTAGATCAAAATTGAAAAATTGAACTTTTTCTCTTGAATTTTTGTGACGAAAGAGTACTTTCGTCGCAAGTAGTCCTCACAATTTTTTCAATGCGTAGTAGTGATTCAATATCTCAACTGCATACTTCCCCCTTTCAAGGAAGATCTCTCCTGATTGTTTCCACACTTATAATCCTAGGAAGTAATGGATCAACCCAATGTATTTCATATCGAACTCTCAAGTCAAATCCTTCTTGCATTTGGAAATGAGTTCCTCATCCCCTGTGAGGAATATATCATTTTCATATAATACCAATATAACAAGAATATTACCAAACTATAAGATATATAGTTTGGGATCTACTTCACTCTTAGTGAAGCTCAATCCTTAAAAATACTTGTCAAACCTTGAGTACCATGCTCGAGGTGCCTTCTTGAGTCCATACAAATAATTGTTTAATTTCCAAACATGATATTCCTTCCCATGTACCTCAAATCCTTGAGGTTGATTTATGTACACCTCCTCCTTAATTACACCATTGAGGAAAGTTTTCTTCACATCCATTTGATGAATCTTCCACCTCATGAATTATGAGAGAGAAATAACCATCCTGATAGAAGAATACCTAACCACTAGATAAAAAGAATCATCGTAGTCTACACCCTCTCTATGGGAGAACCCTCTTTCTACAAACCTCTCCTTATACTTATTGATATTTCCATATGCAGTATGCTTGATCTTGTAGATCCACTTCAAAGTTACTATCATCTTCCCTTTTGATCTCAAAATGATATCACATACTTCATTCTTGATTATGGATTGGTACTCCTCCATCATGGCATCCTTCCAAACCTACTAGCATGCTTCTTCCTTAAAACTATAAAGCTCATAATCAATAATGTTACTCATAAGGGCCACATATTAGCCAAATATCTCTAGTGGTCTTCTCTCTCTATGGGTGTTTCTGGGATTTGTTTGTCTCTTAGAAGTATTTAGGGTATCTCAAAGCCATTTAGGTCTCGTGTCCTGGACATTAGGAGAATATACTAGATCCTCCTCTTCTAGCTCATCATCATGATCTAAGGGTTTCTCCCCTATACTGAATGGGACTGTACTCTCCTCAACCTTTGGAGCCTCTTGCTCCTTACCACATGATGGGATCTCTTGAGACCCCTTGAAAGAAAAATCCTCCTCAAATATGACATCCCGATTGACCTCAACATATCGTTGACCTAGAGTGTATATATAGTAGGCCTTCAAAGTCTCATTGTATCCCAAAAACATACCCTTACCCCCAAAAGGTTGTAACTTAGTCTTGTTCTCCTTAGGAACATAGATATATACTGGACAACCAAATATCCTCAAATTCCCTTTCTCTGGTCTCACTCTTGTGAATGTCTCCTTGGGAGTCTTGTACTCCAAGATCTTATGAGGAATCATGTTATGAATATAAACTATCATGTTGCATGATTATACCTAGAACTCTAAGGGTAGATCCTATTCATGCAATGTTTCCCTAATGTCCTCAAGTATGGTCTAGTTATTCCTCTTGGAAAACCCATTCTACTGAGGGTTGTAAGGTAATGAATTCTCCCTGTTAATCCTTCATTTCTTCCAAACATTCTTGAATTATTTATAGGTATACTCTCCCTCATTGTATGACCTCGGGAACATTATCTTCTTCCCTGTCTGATTTTCCACTAAATCCTTCAACTCCCTGAATTGACTAAAGACTTCATCCTTGGTCTTCATGAAGTAGATCCATGTCCTCTTGGAAAATTCATCAAGAAAAATCACATAATATTGGTGACCAACCATAGATGGAACTAACATCGGTCCACTCACATATGAATGTACCAGGTCCAAGATTCTCTTTGATCTACTATCATTTCTTTGAAAAGAATCCTTGAAATTCTTTCCAAGTGTACAACCTATGCATACTCCTTGATTATTAGTTCTAAACTCCGGGAGACCTATGACCATATTTATTAATATTGGTAGATATTTGTGATGCAAGAGTCCCAATATCCTATGCCAAGTATCACATGGGTTACCATTGTGATGCATTAGGTCCTGATTTGGTTTATCTCTTAGCTTGTAAAGACTACCATCACGAGTTCCAATGACTTACACTGAATCAAGAATTAATCTCTTTGGCCAAGAAGGAACCTTCGCATCAATGAATACCATTGAATACCCTCTTTCCTCCATGGTAGAGATAGAGAGTAGATTCTTATTCAGTACAGGTACATACATTACTTCACTCATATTAAGAGGCTTTCTAGACTTCAGATGAAACAAAGTTGTTTCAACTCCCTTGACTATATACCTGACATTATCTCCAAGTTTCACTTGCAATCGTGAGTTATATTATGTTAGAATGGTGAGCGATTCCTATGAACATGTCATATAACGAGAAACTCCTCTATCCACTAGCCTTGTTTCCATGGTGACCTCTCTGAAACAAAAAAAAAAAACAAGAACAAGAATAAGTACGACACTTTTCTAGTGTTGTGACCAAAAAATGTGTCTCAAGATGATCCCTTCTCTTCAAATCCCAAGCTCTGATACTGATCCAAAAATTCTTAGATGTCAACACAATATTTAAACACATACATCACCATCTAACCTAATTCAAAATATTATTTTGATCATCTTTGACATATTTTCATAATACATGTGAATCCTCTTACGTATCCAAAACATCATAAAATGATGAATATATTACAAAATAATGAGGGATAACACAACAAAAAATAAAAGAACTATGAAGAAAAGATTCAATGACAGAGTTCACCTCTCCTAGGCTATATCCGTGAGACCCTTTCAACAATGATACTTCTCTTCATTAACATCAAATGCCAAAAGTTACAATGAAATGGACTTAGAAAATATAAATTTGAATTCACTCTTTAATTATGCTACTCAACCTAAAAAAAAAGGTTACTATTGAATTCCTCTCAAAATTATGAGAAAAATGAGTATAAAATCAACTATGTTCTGAACTGGTTCAAAATGACCCCCTTATTTAAACAAAACAATGCACTGAGATTCTCATACAAGGAAATTTGAACTAAGATATTCATAAACAAAATCTTAGAAAAAAATATACATAACCATCATGGTCCTCTCAAAAAACTAAGAATGAGTATAAACATGACTATGTTTGGACAAAGGGCTCAATGGCACACAAAACAATGCAACACCATAACTAGGCACCTCTTGGCATGCATTCCAATGCACCTTACTATACCCTGCATGGAATTCCATGAAATGTCCTCTATCTCAGGATCCATGCCCATTAAATATCTTAGGTTGACCAAAATTGTTGCCCGACCTTGGCGTTGACGTAGGCATCAATATTAATATAACATCATTGGGTTGTTATAATAAGCACCAACTATAGCACATTGGTAGGAAAAACAAATTCAAGTCATTTGGTATATTGGAATATTCCTCATAGATGTTTTCTAGATCAGGGGGTTCAATCCCCTATGAATCCAAGAAAATTTTGATCCGCATCCCAACTTGGGATTCTCGAAGGTGCCACGTGGAGCCATTTTATTGGTCTACGTGATAGCCTATTATTGGCCCTTGTCACCACCTGGTGTATGAGTCTGCCACATCATTGTTGACTATGCTAATGACTTAGTTGCCACTTGTTTTCCATGTCATCATATGGTAGGCCATATGTCACCCTTCCAGTGGAGCCACGTGGATCATATGTATGACACATTGCATTTTCCAACTCGTCCAATTGGATGTCCATTCATCCAAATCCAGGTGACACGTGGTAGCCTCTGGTGCTTCCATGACACCATGTTCATTTCATGATGATGTCACCTATCCATGTATCACTCTATGAGGTTACCACTTGTTGCATGGATGCTAACATCATGTTCCCATGTTGATTGTATGGAAGGACATGTGTCATCCTATGATTCATGCAACTTAGTTGTATATATGCCATGTGGAAATATTCCATGATAACATCAGTGATACAAACTACCATTCCATCATTTTTTCCTATTTTTTTTTTAACTTTTGAATTCCATAACTTTCTCATATGACTTCCATTTGAAGCGATTCACACGTCGTTGGAAATCTCTCATCGATATCTATGCATAAAATTTATTTTTAAAGAGAAATTGAGATGATCAAGCTTTTGATCATTTTGGATCCTCCTGGATCTCTTTGAGTGTTTTGGATCTTCCTGAATCACACGTTCCCACTGAAGAACTTTTGGTCCTACAAAATTATGGATATTTGAACAACTTAGTGATGATAACTCTACTTCACTCTTCCACCTTATTGAATTTATCTTCATGGATTATTCGACAACTTAGTGATGATAAAGCTTCTTCACTCTTCCACCTTGTTGAAATGCACTTGGATTGATTCCCATATTGGAATTGATATTTTCCTTTGATCTTCATCTTGGATATGGATTTGATCTCCTTCTTGAACTTTCATGACCTCAAGGAAAATAATCTAGATGATGTACTTATGTTTTCTTCTCTGGAACATAGCTCTGACTCTGGATCTTCGCAACAACTCTAACTCTTACTCTTTCTTACAATTACTGGCACTAGTTTCTGGCTATAGATATAGCTATGGTCATGGATCATTGATTCCTTCATTACATAAGTTTACTCACTGACTCTCTACTTTGCAATATCCAAATATGAATCCTGACTCGACATACACTCCCATCTCTTTCTTGCTGAAGATAGTCTGTCTTAACAATCATGAAACCAAGTCAAATGTTGATCTATGCCTCACCCATCTTGGATTAATTGTTCTTGTAATATTTGATGTATCTTTTGGTGTATCTAAATTAGTTCCATGTTCATTTCATCTCTCCTGCCTTGAAAGAAAAAAAACCCAAACATGTTTTCCACAAACATCTGTACCATTTCACTTTCTTTTGTACAAGGTATACATCTTACAAGAACATGGCATAACATCCTAGAGATGTTGATAGAATAAAGAGTATGTATTTCACCTTCTATCTTTATAAAAATAATTGTATTTCTTTACCATCTCTAGGAAGACATTGCATAACTATAATTCTCTTCTCGCTCTCTATATGCATGTCCAACACCTACATTCTTCCATATTTCACCTTTGTACTTCATAATAAGAATGATTTTACATAGGTAATTCAATCCATATGTAGTTCATTAGCTGATAATAAGACAATATTACAACAATTTTCTACACCATCGTCGAAAGGTTATAGAAATCCCTACAAGATCCCTCTCTCTCTCTAATTCTCCAAGAATGGCTAATAAAACCCTCTATTACAACAATGGAAACATAACTTAGAAGGTATTTACATATGCATTCTAACTTTTTTATTTGAAAATAGACATATTTACAAACTATTTTTCCAGAATGGAATCTTCTCTTATACCTATCCAAGGATGGGATTGGGGGCTTCTTCATGGACTCATTCTTCCAATAATACTAGAAGGAGTCTCACAAATCCCTATCTATGAAAATGAATATGAATTTGGAGTTGAATCCAAATAACCACTAGATCCAAGTATAGGTCATAAAAGTAACCTATATAGTCTCTCCCTTCTAACAACAAGCACCATCATTGTGTCCTGTGTTTGAATACACTAGTACTTGTCCATCTTGGAACATAACTGCATATCCTTCATCTTCGAAAGATGAAACTGAAAGTAATTTTACTTTCAACTTTGGAACATATATCATATGTTCTATCCCCATAAATCCTCTTGACTCAAGCTGGAATATTACATAATGAACTCATCTTACTGCTTGTCTAGTGTTAGTCCTGGATCCCACATAGAAGTTTGTGTCAATTTATGAGAAAGTAAATAATTTTTATCTCATTCTTGTCATGTGGAAATATGATCCACTATCCATGAACATACCTGGATGTCTTGATACAATATAATATTAATACCAACCATCAAGAAGAATTCTCTCTCAAATCTCTTGGCAAGATTATCAAATTATGTTAAGGCTACTACATATCTTATCATAAGTTCCTTTACATATTCTTGGTTATGATTCAAACATAAGTCTAGATGAAGTATCCAACACTTCTCAGTCTAATGTCCACTCTTACCACAATGAGTGCACAAGTGTTTGTGTAATGTCCCCACTTTGGGACATCATCACATTGTAGAGGTTTATGATGACCAGAGTAGCCAGATGGATGTTATAGCGAGTACATGAATTATTGAGAGGCATTTTGGGGTCTATATTGCATCGATAATCCCATTTCATAATTAGTATCCATTCTTCATAGGTTTTATTTGGTTTCGTTTCATTCCAACGACTTCCATGATTTTGAGTATTTTGAGCTATAAGTCGATTAAATTCACTGAAGAGGTCATTTTGGGCACATTACTTGGAGGAACCTCTCAGTGTAATAGATCATTGGAATTGAGAGAATAAACACTACAGGATGGGATGCTGAGAAGTGATTTTCAGTGGCCAGGGAAGCCACAAGGAGAGATAAGGTTCTTTTTAAAGGTAAAAAGGTTAATTTATTAATTAAAGTGATTTAATTAATTAATTAAATATTAATAAAATGAAAATCACTTTAGAGGGAGAAGGTGAGCAGGAAGTATAAAGGAAATTCAAGGGCCTCTATTTATTCATTCATGTATGTCTATCATTTTGATATCTGGCTTCTAGTTAGAGGGCCCATCTCTTAGTGGTTTTGAAGGTTTCGACTTAACAAGCCCTAGAGGATGATTCAGTAGTGAAATATTCCACCTAGCTTGTCCCAAGATTGGTATCAGATATGCAATACTCTTCCACACCATTCTAGTTCCATATCTACTCAGTGCAGGAGGGTTCTACACCAGCCACAGGCATAGGAAGAGAAGGAGGGCACACCATTGGGGGTTTCCAACAAGGTGGGCACACCATTTATTGAAGGAAGGTTCATTGTAGGAGTTTGAGGAATCCCTTGGAGATTTGAGCACCTGGGTTTTTCTTGCAGGGCCTTGGCCATGATTTCTAGTGCCTCCTGAGAGAGTTCTATGGTACATATTATTTCCTAGAGCATTGGGATGAATTGGAGAGAAGGAGGACATTTTGGAGATTAATATCTATTCAGTTTGGAGGGGTTATACTTCAGATATGACCCTAAGAATTCACATGGTGACTTGCAGTGTCCCGATCTATCTTTGTGGAAAGTTTCAAGGCATTTGGAGGCCTCCTTCATCAGGGATGAAATTATAGGGTTTGACAGTTTTAGGAGGGCGCAACTCCATTGGAGGATTCAACATTTGGGGGAGTTTCCCTTGGTATTTCGTCTTGATATTTTAGGAGGGGATTCTACTCATCCCGATATATAGTTAGACATCTTCAGCATGGAATTTGGAGGTCTTTGACAATAGGGCCAAATTATTGAGGGTCTTCAGCATTTCAGCAAGGCGTGACATCTTCCAGCTTGGGGGTTTAGCATTTCTTACGACCCAGATCTACTCTTGCATTAGCCTTCAGTGAGTATTCGACCTTCGGAAGCTTATAGTATCTTATATTAGATCATTTTGTATCAACTTCTATCTTATTTATCGGAGCCATCTGTTGAGCATTCCAGATCGACCTTCTCATTATAGCAGGTTCTTCTATTTATGAATAAAAGCAAATTTGAGATAGTTTGGCTTGTCTATCATGTTGTTGATATTGAATATGGTTGATGTATGTTCCATGATTATATCTTCTTGTTTATTTTTGCAAACACACATATAAACCATTGGTAAAACCCTAAGCATAACCTAAAGGATCACTGTAAGCAAAGTGTTTGACGAAATACCACAACCAATAAAAGTTTTAAAAGACACTGAAAACCATGATGTTCCTTGCATCTTGGCTTGGGAAAATTATAGTTTGTACCTATCCTAGAACTACAATCCTTTCTTTCCATTCTCCCTATTCTTCTGTCTTGGAAAATGACCTTTTATTTTGGGCTCTTTCTTAGACGACTTCTCTAGCAATGATTTCTTTTCCAACATTTCACCATACAATGGTTATTAGTTCCACATAATACACAAGGATACATAGACCATAAATTCATATTGGTCTTACTGGTTTGAAATTTCTCCATTCCTTCATTGGAATGCCAATATCTTCCTAGAGATGATTTGCATTTGATACCTTTCCCTAGGATGGAAGGTAAGACCAATTTCTTATGAAGGACCTCTTCATATTAAGTTCTCCTTACTTTAGTCGTCCTAGATAATTCTCCATATTGAAGGGGAGAAGAAGAATATGATGAGTCATCTTCTTCAGTTACTGTCTATAAACATTTTTTAGGACATAATCTCTCTTGTAGGAGACCTTTCCTTCTCCACTTTCCCAACTTCATGGAATTGTGCCAATATCTAGTCCTTATCCTGAAACTCCCTTTCCAATTCATGAATAATACCTATAAGGAATTATTCATGACATATAAAATTATCTTGAAACCTCTTCTCCTCCTCCTCAAGAGATTTTAGTTTCATCCTCAATTTAGAAATCTCCTTCTGAAACTATTGGTTCATGTCCTTCTGTAGTCTTAATTTCATGAGAGATTTACTCATGGTGTCCTTTACAACTAAGAGATTTGTATTCTCAAAAGAGTCTTCAAACATGCCTTCGCCAAAATTGAGTCTTAGACCTCGTCACATTCACTTGAAAATAATTTTCAAAACCTGCTTGGATACCACTTGATCCGAAAATCCTTATATGTCAACACAATATTTAAACACATACATCAACATATAACTCGATTCAAAATATTGTTTTGACTGTCTTTAACATATTTGCATAACACATGTGAATATTCTTACTTATTGAAAACTTTATAAAATAATGAATATCTTGTAGAATAATGAGAGATAACACAACATAAAATAAAAGAACTATGAAGAAAATATTTTATGATGGATTTCGCCTCTCCTAGGCTACATCTCTGAGACCCTTTCAACAATGATATTGCTCTTCATTAATCTCAAATGTCAAAAATTACATTGAAATGGACTTACAAAAGTCAAATTTGAGGTCACTCTTCAATTATACTTCTAAACCTCAGAAATAGAGGTTACTATTGACTTCCTCTCGAAATTTTGAGAAAAATGAGTATAAACTTGACTGTGTTTTGAACTGGCTCAAAATGATCCCCTTCTTCTTGTAAAACAATGCACTACAACTCTCATACAAGGAAATATGAACTAATATATTCATAAACAACATCTTAACACAAAAAATACATCATTGTTGGGCCCTCCAGTTTGAAGAACCAATTTTGTGGATGCATAAAGGTTTTTCAGAACCCCATAGCACATCAACATTAGATACAAGTGGTGAAAAGCTAACTACCAATGCGCCAACAAGGAAAAAGAGTGATGCACTTGCTAGAGGAAGAAGTAGAAAACCTTAGAATCTTCAAGCTCAAGAAAAGACAAAGAGGAATCAAGAAACTAGAGGAGTGAAATCAAGAAACAACCAAGAAAATGATATAAATTGGGGGAAATCTAACAAGAAAGGGTCGGGATTTTTAGAATTGACACATGTTTTGTTGTACTATTTTTTTGATATTCCGATGTTGTATTATTTTAGATGAGATTACTTCAATGGGATCTACTTTCCAAGCGAACAACTAATTACAATTTTGTTGTGTAATTTGCAATATGAAAGACATACCCTCTGTTCACTAGTCTAACATATAATAATATATAAAAGAGTATTTGGGCATACAATTTTTTTTTTGTTATGGATGAATTCTCAATATTCTTTCATAATTTGTCATGTGTTATGTATTTACTAATTGCATTATTGTTTTACCAAATTTTGTAATGTATGTGTTTACTTTAGCGTTGCACTACACAAACTGTTCATTGTCTTTATCGATCTAAAGATTTTGATGCTATGATATCTTTACATATAAGTATGGAACTATGCTATGATGTGCTAGATCTGATGATGTGTCCTCTGTAATTTTCTTTATCACATAAAGTCTCAACTCTGCTTTGGGTGAGACCTCCTTCCCTTGTGGAAGGTTGAATATGATAGTGCAACTAGACTATATTGGTACCTTTGTTGGTAACATTCGAGAACCCCAATATCTAATTCCACGCCAACATTTGGGTCACTCAGAAGTAATTTTCAAAGATGAAATTAGTTGCATAAAAATTGACAGCTTGTCATAGTAAGTTGTGATGCGTGCAACTTAGTTTCTTTGTCATAGACAATATAGCTTTGTGTGTATGGCAGTTTGATGAGATAGAGTCTTCATCGGGTTGGAGAGTTTCACATTTGACAGTGAGTCAAAGTGTGATAGTGTATGATGTATATAACCCAGGAGAATGATGACACTTGCAGATATGATCTACAAAGGTCTAAAGTGGACTAAAGTGAGTCTCGAACTGCAACTTGGGATTGTTTCAAAGAGAGTACATAGGTTTAGTTGCAGCATGTGTGTAGACACATAGAGTTTTTTCACTTGGATGATGGGATTCAGAAGAATTTCATTGGATGGTATTGAATTGGGTAAGTGGGAGGCTTTCCTTGGAAAGATTGCATGGATATTATATAGTGAAGCCACATGTCATATGATAGGAACATGGGATTTGTTCAAGATATTCATACAGTCTTACTCAAATGTATATGTGGAGCTTGGTATGGGTACCAAGCATGAAGTGTATGGATATGGAACAATGTTATTACATA
This sequence comes from Picea engelmannii, assembly GCA_009831015.1. Classification (NCBI taxonomy): domain Eukaryota; kingdom Viridiplantae; phylum Streptophyta; class Pinopsida; order Pinales; family Pinaceae; genus Picea; species Picea engelmannii. Next base: position 781,956 of record ML785012.1, read on the forward strand.
TGGATTCAAGAGATATGTTGAGAGTGGAAAATGTGTTATGGGTGCCAAAACGCAGGAGGAGTGTGCTCTCAGTCTCAACAATTGAGGAGAAGGGATGTGCAGTTTTATTCTGATATGGACATGTGGTGTTCACTCCCAGAGGATCTATCTCAAACAGATCAATTGTTCTTGGAGTTAGAGAAAGAAACCTGGAGCTATGTCTAGTAGTAAATGAGTGAAAATGAATAGGGAGCAGATAAATCTGAAGGTTGTGAAGACTCAGAGAGATTCAGTCATTCAAAGGGAGTCAAGCTTCAGGTGGGAGAGAGGAGTCTTCCAAGAATGTCAAGAAGGTGACATGGGTTGAGGAATCCAATAAGGAAGCTCAAAAGTGGGAGGATTCTATGACCAACATACATTCCAAGGAGGGTCCATGCCATATAACAATATTTTCTTTAGTGATAGATGGAGCATACAATTAGTGTTGGACACACCTACCACACTTAGAGGGGGGGGGGTGAATGAGTGTGGAGATATTTTTCCCAAAACTTCCCTCTTAAAAAAAACTCATTAGTTAGAATTCAAAATTTACTCATTACTCATTGTTGTCATTAATAATCAGTTAGATGTGAATACATATCAGCAACATATTATCAACAAATCATCTCCACAAGGAACACAAGGAACACAAGATGTATGTAAAATTTTTCTTTTTATTATGGACTTCAATCCGGGGGTTTTTCAGTAACAACTGAATAGAGTACAACTCTACAAGAGAACCAGCTCTATATGCAAGACTCATCTTACATTCTCAGCACCAACTGAGATGAGGCAACAATCCTCAATAGATATCAATCTGTACCATAAACAAGAGCATCAACCATGCACCAACCTGTAATCAACCTGTACCATAAACAAGTGCATCCAACCATGTACCAAGTATATACCAATCATCTTTAAAATAATCATAAACAATGACTCATCAATATGTACCAACATCATCAACTATACACCTCATGTATGTGCCAACTCATCAACTTCTTGTCTCAACCATGACTAGTTTTGGATTATTCAACAACCCTAACTTGAAATAATCGTAACTTTGTACTTGTAATGAAAAAAGATATAAAAATTATACACAATGTTCTTTAGTGTATTTTATGCAATTCCTCCAAGTGGCACTACTTGTAACCTCTCAAAAAATTAGTTATAGAAAAAATGGCATACCTTGTTGAATTCTGGATTATTCTAGAGAGTGACCTTGTAGAGTGTGCCCCGCATGGAATATTTATTGAATAGATCTAAAACTATTACAGAGAATACTACAGACTATAAGCTAACCAACACAATTGGTCTCAGTAAATTTTTATCTTTTATGAAGAAGTTATGACGTTTTTACCTGAAACACCTTATTTTGACTAGTTTCAAGACTAGCCACAAACCCTATTTTCCACGGAGTGTAACTCCCAAAATACAATGACCCACAAGTTGAATTTTTAACCACAGATACTTGGATATGTTTTCTCACTTTCAGATCAATTTCAATATATGAATCATTAGAGAAAAAAAAGCTATAGCGAAAATGGTGAGATGACCTATAAATAACATACCTTAGAAAGCACCAACAAAAGAATTTATCCTTCCTTGCATTTCAGCCTTATTTTCTTCACTTTCCTCAGAATTTCGGCTTATATATCCTTGGTTACCTCATTCACCTATATATCTTCAATATTCTCAAGTGTTCGACACCAAAAATGCTCAAGAAGCTCTCACAAGAAGCTCTCCATCAATACTCCAAAATATATTCCCACAAGAAGCTCTCCATTGATCCACAAAAAGGATGATATACAAGAGACCGTTGCTATATTATTTATACTTTAATCCTCTAGGTAACTTAACCCATTTTTAGGTCACTTAACCCATTTCCTTATTTTCCTATTTTAGGGTTAACCACTTTCCATAAATAGAAAGTTCTCCAATACTTTATCATTTAAATATTCCTTCTTGAT
>ML785012.1:790199-823595 GCA_009831015.1 Picea engelmannii
ATTAGAAATAGATTGTAACTCATGATTATAAAAGAAAGGCTAGGAGAAGGAGGAAGACACTTGTGTTGAGGGAGTCGACATGGTCAAGACTATTGATGAGAGGTCGAGGTAGAGATACTTGGTGAGAGACAAAGGTTGAGGATAGAAAAGAAGGACTTTTTCTAGTGTGAGGAGTATAGGAGAAAAGTAGGACTTTTTCTTACACTAGAGTGAGGAGATTTCACTGGTTGGGTGAAGAGATTTCTATTCCTTGATTCAAAAGGATCATGATTCAATATCTTGATAGGTGGAGAAGGAATTTCATCTAGAGGTCGTACAGGTCAAGGAGGAGAGAGAGAAGAAGCATCCATAGGCGGGTTTCAGAGGAAAAACGCTACAGGGAAAAGTGTATTTGTATGGATCTTTCCATACAGAATTTCCATACACATATGTGGGTCTCAGTGGGGATAGTTGTGGATATCCGTGGTTTAGAGAAGCGAAAGTTGTGGATGTCTGCAATTCAGAAAAGGACCAGTGACATATGTATTGGGAAACATGTTGGTACAAGGCCATACATAAGCACATGATTCTCTAGGTTTGTCTATAGTGTAAAATTCTTTCAATGGGCCATTATCCCTATTAAGTGATGCATGAGCATCGTCGGTAGCAAGCAAGCGTGGAGGCGGAAGTAATCTAGGATGAATGCCATCACATTTTGGCACATGTCAAAAATGTTTTGAAATGTTTTTGAAAGTTTGGATGCACAAACATTAATGAAATAGTTAAGAAGGCATACTTTCGTATTGTAAATAGATCTTGAGCGATCTGCTCTCATCTGTACGATGTAGAGGCATTTATGCCAGTTAATAAAAGTAGGTAGATTTAAAAAATTCTATATTAGATAGTTTTAGGAGATGGAGGGAAACTGACTATAGACACCCTCATCTTTGTATCATTGTATCAGTCAGAGATGGTAGAATTAAGCACATTAGCATAGAGGAGAAGCAGAGAGTTGTGGAGAAGAACCCATGTACAGAAATTATGAATTAATATATCAAGCTTTGATTCAGACTCATGGCGTTTTAATGTTTTTTGTTTCTAACATGATGAATTTTATGCTTATGGTTATATTATTCTCTTTGTTTTGCATTTACGTTTATGCCTTGTATGTATGATTTCATGTTAAGTGTTTGAAGTCTGAGAGAGAGTATGGGAATGAGTTTCAATTATTTCTCTTCTTGAGAAAACGTTCCTACAAGGAGTGCCGTGAAGCATCCGCATGGAGTGCGTTGACAGAATTCAGAGTTCATCTCTGAAGCTCAGGAGAGATACCATTGTTCTCGTTTCAACTGAAGTGCAAGGACAAGCATAGAAGCCGTGCAAGATGTGTGTAGGCTAGTTGAGACCTTAGAAATTATAAACTATGGTTGAGATATTGAAGGATTGTTGTTGCAGAGTTTCACAAAGTCAAGAGATTCAAATATTTAGGAATATTTGAAGAAGTGCCACAAGGAGTGCGTGCAGAATTCTTTTAGGAGATCCGAGGTTATGAAGGAAGCTCGAGAAGGTTAGGACCTTTGAATCATTCGAGAGAAAGGTAGGAAATGAAAATAGTTATGCAGAGTTTAAGTTCCAAATGAGGATCATAGGTTTGATTTGAGCTAGAGGTTCTTTGAGGATGAGATTGAATGGTCAGAATTTTTCGAGGAGAACTCCCGAAATAGCGGGGACCGTAGGATCCAGGAAAGTTGCAGGGGATTTAAGCATTGGATAGATCTATCCTTCGAAAGGCAGAGTCAATGTGGATTGTCAATCGTGACCTATTTAGGCCATCAGATCATTTCGAGAATTCAGAGTTCGGGAGCCTAGAGTGCAAGCCAAAACCTTGGTTGATCAAGTTCTTGAAACACGAAAGGAGGTTTCGTGTGTGAAGTCAAAGAGGAACGAGTTCGGGAATTTAGAACTTCGGATTTCAGGGTTTCAGAAGTCCTAAGGACGGGTGATCGGGACTTAGCAGGGAGGAAATTCTGAAATCAGAATTTGTGATAGATTATTTGTCGGGATTTCAGAAATTGGGATTTTGGCATTCCCATTGACAAGGGGCAGAACACTCCACATCAGAAGTACTGAAATCATGAAATGCAAAGGAAATTGAGGAAGTGCATTTCGACATTTCGGTAAATCAAGGTTCGAGAATTCGGGGGTCGTAGTGACACAAGGTTAGGGTCGAGATTTCAAACTCTCAGCACCCAGAAACCCAAAATAGAGGGGTCTATCGAAAGGTGGTTCAAGTTCCAAAAATTGGAAAAGGTGACAGGTGGCAGGAGTCCACGTTAGGAGAAAAGCATAGCTCGAGGAGACACTGGAAAAGTTATGAACCCTCTCGACAAGATTCATGAAATTCTGGAAGAGGAAAAACCATTTTGGCATTTCAGAGATTCGGGTTCCGGAAGGTATAGGAGACAGAGAGTTCGAGAACAAGCCTTATGAACTTTTGATACGTGAAATTGCGCTAACCATTGGATCAAGGGGAAGAACCACAATCGTTGATTTTCCTTGGAAGCCGAGAACTAGTGTTTCGGTGTTTCTAGATTCGACATATCAAGAACCATGTTGAAAAGGGGATGAGACATAGTGCTAAGGAAATCCTGAAGTCGTGAAGTGTAGTAGGGATAAGGGTGGACTTTTCAGGATTTCAAAAATTCGGGTTTCAGGACCCCGGGAGTCGAGAGGTAGAGTTGCACGACATTGCGACTCCTGAAATTGTGAAGAGTGAAAAACCGAAATCAATGGAAAGGTGAGTCGAGAGTTTGGTATTTCGAGTTTCAGAGGTTGAAGGGGCAAGGAATTCAACAACAGGATTTGCGAAATCACGAAATCCAGTATCCCAAAAAGAAAAGGAAAAAGTCCCAATGACAGTTGGGGTTTGATCGCGGGGTTCATGTCGGTGAATGATTGCGTGGGCATACCCCGGGAGGGCTTGTGAACTATACTCAGAGAGGGTGAGTGAATAATTCCATGATAGGAATTAAGAGGGTCAGTCAGACTCTAAGGGCTGAAGTTGAAAGATCTTGTGTGGACTCCAGCCTGAGGGATTAGGGGTCTGTGCCAGTTGTGGTATCAGAGATTAGAAATATTTCTTTGCTTTTTGTAACAGGGAAAAGAGGAATTTTGCAGCCATGCCACTAAGAAGAAGAGATAGGAAAATACCTGACCCACCAAAGGAAAGGGAAATTCCAAGAAGAAGAGACAAACAATTACCTGATCTGGCAAGGGAAAGAGAGATGTGTGAACTATGTGCCAGGCTTGATGCCATGGAAACAACACAGCGACGCAGAGTTGACATTGGGGATATCAGTGAATATGAAAGTGAAAATGAAGCCGTAAATGAAGAAGTTGTAGCCGAATATGCAGCAGATGAACACCTATTTAGGGTTGTTGCAAGGATAGGTGCTAGAGCAAAAATGGACATTCCAGTATATGAAGGAAACCTGTATGTTGAAGAGCTTCTAGACTAGATTAGAGCTCTGGATAAATATTTTGACTATCAGGATGTAGAGGAAGACAAGAAGGTCAAGCACGTTGTTACAATACTTAAGGGACATGCAACATTATGGTGGGATGAACTGCAGGCTGACAAACGCTGCAAAGGTAAGCAGAAAATCAAGAGTTGGGATAGAATGGTTGCGAATATGAAGGCAAAATTCATACCCAAGGATTATCAAATTACTCTGTTTCGGAGAATGCATAACTTGAGGCAGAAATTGATGACAGTGAAAGAATACACTGAAGAGTTCTATAGGATAAACATCAGAGCAGGTCATCGGGAAAGTGATGATGAAAAAGTTTCCAGGTATATGAATGGTCTGAGATATGACATTCCGGATGATATGGGAATGATGACCCTTAGGAATGTGGAGGATTCTTATCAGATGGCTCTAAAACCTGAAGAGAAGCTGAGCCGAAAACAAGGTTAGAGAGGGTGAGGTAGAAGTCAAGCCAGAGGCAAAGCAATTGCCCAAGAAAAAAATCAGAAACCTAAAGAAGAGTGGAAGAAACCTCAAACTCAAACTGGGAGAGGTGGAAGCTCACAGAGAAGACAGTATGCTGATAGAAATACTTTTCCTTGAACCAGAGGAAGAGGAAGAGGCAGAGATGGAGAAATAAAATGCTTTACTTGTGGAGAAAATGGACACAAATCTTATGAATGTTCAGATAAGAAGAAAGAAAAAGGTAAAACTCACATTGACAAAGCTCAAGGATGAAATGTTGAGGCAGAAGATGCTGAGGGGAGAAGATCACTGATGATGAGAAAAGTTCTCTTAATGCTAGAGAAGGAGGCGGAGAACCCAGCCCAAAGGAACGGACTTTTTCAGACTTCTTGCAAGACCAAAGATAGGGTATGCAAATTCATTGTGGACAGTGGTAGCACAAACAATCTCATTTCTACAAAGATGGTAGAAAAGTTGGAGCTGGAGATTATTGAACATCCAAGCCCATACAGAGTTTCATGGCTACAAAAAGGACATCAGGTAAATGTCACTAAACAATGTTTAGTTGAATTTAAAATAGGAGGATATAAGGATAAATTACTATGTAACATCATTCCCATGGATGTTTGTCATCTATTGCTGGGTAGACCATGGAAATATGACAGGAATGTGATTCATGATGGTAGAAAGAACACATACACCCTGGAGAAGAATGGGAGAACTCACATGTTGTTTCCAATTAAGGATAAAGAAGTGAAACCAAAGGTGAGAAACACTATACTCCTCATGAGTGGGAAGGAACTTCTTAAGGAGGTTAAGAAGAAGGAAGATACACAATTCATTATGGTTAGGAAGCCTAGAAATGTTTTAACCAACACAAGAGTGGATGATTTACCAGAGGAAATCTTGAAGTTACTGAAAGAGTTTGCTGATATAGTAGTGTACAAACTACCTTATTCGTTGCCACTGATCAGGAGTATAAGTCATCACATCGATCTTATACCTGGATCTAGTTTACCAAACAAAGCAACGTATAGATTGACGCCACAGGAGAATGAAGAGGTCAAGAGACAGGTTCAGGATTTAATGGACAAAGGGTTGGTTAGAGAAAGCTTGAGTCCATGCGTTGTTCCAACAATGCTCAACCCAAAGAAATATGGAGGCTAGAGGATGTGTACAGACTCAAGGGAAATCAAAAATATTACCATCAGATATAGATTTCCTTTGCCAAGGATGGATGATTTGATGGATTGCTTGAGTGGAGCAATTATTTTTTCAAAATTTGATTTGAAAAGTGGGTATCATCAAATCCGAATTAGAGAAGGTGATGAATGGAAGATAGCCTTCAAGACAAATGAAGGGCTGTATGAATGGCTTGTTATTCCATTTGGCCTAACAAATGCGCCTAGTACTTTCATGAGGTTGATGAATGAAGTACTGAAGGATTTCATGGGAAAATTTGTCATCGTAGATCTTGACGATATATTTATTTTCAGCAAGACAGAAACAGAACACTTGAAGCATTTGGCTATAGTGATGAAGAGACTACAACAAGAGAAGTTGTTGATAAATATGAAGAAATCATTATTCACGAGGACAGAGCTCATTTATTTGGGGTTTTTTATCTCTGTAGATAAGCTAAAAATGGATTCAGATAAGGTAGAGGCGATTAAGAATTGGCCATCGTCGAGGAGTATATTTGAAATTAGAAGCTTTCACGGATTGGCTAGTTTCTACAGGAGATTTATCAAAAATTTCAGTGGAATTAGCGCACCGATGATGGACACAGTGAAGAAAAGACATAAATATTTTCACTGGACACAAGAAGCAGAGAAAAGTTTCAATCTGTTGAAAACGAAGATTACTGAACAACCAATTTTGGTGTTGCCATATTTCAACAAGACGTTTCAGGTCAAATGTGACGCAAGTGGATTTTCCATAGGAGTGGTCTTAAGCCAAGACGATAGACCGATCACATACTTTAGCGAGAAATTGAATGAAGCAAATATTAAATATTCAACAAATGACAAGGAATTTTATGCATTCATACAGGCACTGAAGAAGTGGAGGCACTATTTGGTTCCTAAAGAGTTTGTTTTGTACAGTGATAATCATGCTTTACAATTCGTGACTCGACAGGAGAAGTTGAACCAAAGACATGTTAAATGGGTTGAATACATGCAAAATTTTACTTTTGTAATTAAACATATTTCTGGAACTGCTAACAAAGTTGTTGATGCTTTGAGAAGGAAATGTTTGTTGATGCAGGAATTCAGAGTCAAAACATTGGGTTTTGAGAACCTCAAGGACATGTAAAGAGATGACCCAAATTTCAAAGAGGTGTATGAGGCATCTGAGAATCCAATTCTTAGGGACATAAGTCAATGGACTAAATATATGATATAGGATGGATTATTATTCAGAGGCAATCAAATATGTATTCCAAAATGCTCCATGAGGGAGAATCTATTGAAAGAAAAACACAGTGGAGGATTGGCCGTACATTTTGGTCATGACAAAACGTTCTTGAAATTAAATGGCTCATATTTTTGGCTAAGGGGTAGGACCAATGTCAAAATATTTGTGTACAAATGTAGAATTTGTCAGCACACGAAGGGAAAAAGGTAGAACACAGGGTTATACCAGCCATTACCCATACCAAAGAGGCTGTGGGATGCAATGAGCATGGATTTTATATTGGGGCTGCCAAAGACACAAAGAGGATTCGATTAGATCTTTGTGGTGGTAGACATATTTTCAAATATGGAACATTTTATACCATGTCAGAAAACCAGTGATGCGACCCATATTGAGAACCTGTTTTTTAAAGAAGTCGTCAGACTTCATGGCTTACACAGAAGTATAGTTTCAGATCGAGACACCAAGTTTGTAGGACATTTATGGAGGACTTTATGGAAGAAGCTGGGGACAAATATTTCTTTTATCTCATCTTATCATCCTCAGATGGATGGACAGACAGAAGTTGTAAACAGGAGCTTGGGATATTTGCTAAGGAGCCCCACAGTCAGTGGCATCACATTCTACCACAGGTGGAAATTGCTTACAATGATTCACACAACAGAAGCACAGTGTGGAGTCCATTTCATATTATTTATGGAATGCAGGCAAGAGGATTTTTTGAATTGAAATATTCAGAACAAAATGAAACTAGAAGTTCTAGTGCAGAGGATTTTGCAGAAGAAATGAAGGAACTTCACAGCCAAGTGAGGGAACCTTTGCAGAATTTGAATCAAGAGTACAAGCGTAGAGAAGATCAACACAGGAGAGAACTTCAGTTTGAAGTTGGCTATCTAAGACTTGCACATTTGAGAAAGGAAAGGTTCCCAAGGGGAACATATAACAAACTGAAAATGAAGAAGATTGGACCATGCAAGGTCGTGAAGAAATTTGGGGCAAATGCATATGAGATTGAATTACCCGATGGGATCGGAATTTCACTGATATTCAACATCTCAGATTTGTACCCTTATATAGCTGAAGAAGATAGTGAACAGATAGAGGTTCAATGGAATAAACAAATTGCTATATCTAAAAAGCCAGAGATGGAAAGTATACTTGACAAGAGAGTCAGCAAGACGACTAGGAGAAAAGAGTATTTTGAATAATTGATCAAATGAAAGGGACATCCAGTTGAAGATGCCAGCTGGGAGTATCAAGCAAAAATTCATAAGCATGGGTAGACTGTGCAAGAGCTCATGAATAGGAGTCCATGAAAATTTTCAAGTGAGGGAGTATGATGCAGGAGCATCGTCAGCAACAAGCAAGCATGGAGGTAGAAGACAACTGGGATGAACGCCATCACATTTTGGCACATGTCAAAAATGTTTTGAAATATTTTTGAAAGTTTGGATGCATAGACATTAATGAAAAAGTTAAGAAGGCATACTTCCATATTGTAAACAGATCTTGAGTGATCCTCTCTCATCTATAGGATGTAGAGGCATTTATGCCAGTTAATGAAAGTAGGTATATTTAAAAAATTCTAGATTAGACAGTTTTAGGAGCTTGAGGGAAAACGACTATAGACACCCTTATCTTTGTATCATTGTATCAGTCAAAGATGGTAGAATTAAGAACATTAGCATAGAGGAGAAGCAGAGAGTTGTGGAGAAGAACCCATGTACAAAAATTCTGAATTAATATATGAATCCTTGATTCAGACTCATGGTGTTATAATGTTTTATGTTTCTAACATGCTGAATGTTATGCTTATGGTTATATTATTCTCTCTGTTTTTCATTTACTTTTATACCCTGTATGTATGATTTCATGTTAAGTGTTTGAATTCTGAGAGAGAGTAAGGGAATGAGTTTCAATTGTTTCTCTTATTGAGAAAAAGTTCCTGCAAGGAGTGCAGTGAAGCATCCGCAAGGAGTGCGTTGACAGAATTCAGAGTTCATCTCTAAAAACTCAGGAGAGATACCATTGTTCTCATTTCAGCTGAAGCGTAAGGACAAGCATAGAAGCTATGCAAGGTGTGCGTATGCTGGTTGAGACCTTAGAACTTATAAACTAATGTTGAGAGACTGAAGGATTGTAGTTGTAGAGTTGCACAGAGTCAAGAGATTCAAATATTTAGGAATATTTGAAGAAGTACCGGAAGGAGTGCACGCAGAAGTCTTTTAGGAGATCGGAGGTTGTGAAGGAAGCTCGGGAAGGTTAGGACCTTTGAATCATTCAAGAGAAAGGAAAGAAATGAAAATAGTCATGCAGAGGTTAAATTCCAGAGGAGGATCATAGGTTTGATTTGAGCCAAAGGTTTTTTGAGTAGGAGATTGAACGGTCGGAATTCTCCGAGGAGAACTCCCAAAATAGAGGGGACCGTAGGATCCAGGAAAGTTGCAGGGGCGTGAAGCGTTGGATAGATCTATCCTTCAAAAGGTAGAGTCAACATGGACCGTTGATTGTGACCTATTCATGCCATCATATCATTTTGGGAATTCGTAGTTCGGGAGCCTGGAGTGTAAGCCAAAACCTTGGTTGATCAAGTTCCCAAAACGCAAAAGGAGGTTTCATGTGTGAAGTCAAATAGTGACGAGTTCGGGAATTCAAAACTTCAGAGTTCGGGGTTTCAAAAGTCCTGAGGATGAGTGATCGAGACTTAGCAGGGAGGAAAGTCCAAAATCAAAATTTGTGATAGAGTATTTGTCGGGATTTCGGAAATTGAGTTTTCGGCATTCCTGTTGACAAGGGGCAGAACACTCCACATCAGAAGTACCAGAATCACAAAACGCGAAGGAAATTGAGGAAGTGCATTTTGGCATTTCGGGAAATCAGGGTTCGGTAATTTGTGGGTTGTAGTAACACAAGGTTAGGGTCGAGAGTTTCGAACTCTCAGTACCCGGAAACCCGAAATAGAGGGGGCTGTCGAAAGGTGGTTCAAGTTCTAAAAATTGGAAAAGGTGACAGGTGGCAGGAGTCCACATCAAGAGAAAATCATAGCTCAAGGGGACACTTGAAAAGTCAGGAACCCTCTCGGCAAGATTCACAAAATCCCGGGAGAGGAAAAACCATTTCGTCATTTCATAGATTCAGGTTCCGGAAGGTATAGGAGATAGAGAGTTCGAGAACAAGCCTTACGAACTTCCTATACACGAAATCATGCTAACCATTGCATCAAGGGGAAGAACCACAACCATTGAATTTCCTTGGAAGTGGAACACTAGTGTTTTGGTGTTTCAGGATTCATCATATTGGGAACCCTATTGACAAAGGGACAAAAAATGGTGCTAAGGAAATCTCGAAGTCGAAAAGTGTAGTACGGCTGAGGGTGGACTTTTCAGGATTTCAAAAATTTGGGTTTTGGGAACCTGAGAGTAAAGAGGTAGAGTTGCACGACATTGCAACTTCCAAAATAGCGAAGAGAGAAAAGACTAAATTAGTGGCAAGGTTAGTCGAGAGTTTGGTATTTTCAGTTTCAGAGGTTGAAGGGGCAAGGCTCTCAACAACAGGATTTCCAAAATCGCGAAATTCGGTATCCCGAAAAGAAAAGAAAAAAGTCCCAATGACAGTTGGGTTTGATCGCGGGGTTCATGTCGATGAACGATCACGTGGGCATAACCCGAGAGGGCCTGTGAACTATACTTGGAGAGGGTGAGTGAATAATTCCTCGAGAGGAATTAAGAGGGTCATTCAGACTCTAAGGGCCGAAGTTGAAATATCCTTTGTGGACTCCAGCCTGAGGGATTAGGGGTCTGAGCCAGTTGTGGTATCAAAGATTAGAAATATTTCTTTTCTTTCTGTAACAGGGAAAAGAGAAATTTTGCATCCATGTCATCGAGAAGAAGAGACAGGCAAATACCCAACCCACCAGAGGAAAGGGAAATTCCAAGAAGAAGAGACAGACAATTACCTGATTTGACAAGGGAAAGAGAGATGCGTGAACTACATGTCAGGATTGATGTGATGGAAACAACACAGAGGCGCATAGTTTACGTTGGGCATATCAGAAAATCTGAAAGTGAAAATGAAGTCGGAAATGAAGAAGTTGCAGCATATGAATGCCTATTTAGGGTTGTTGCAAGGATAGGTGCTAGAGAAAAAATGGACATTCTAGTATATGAAGGAAACCTAGATGTTGAAGAGCTTCTAGACTGGATTAGAGCTCTGGATAAATATTTTGACTATGAGGATGTAAAGGAAGACAAGAAGGTCAAGCACACTATTACAAGACTTAAAGGGCATGCAACATTATGGTGGGATGAACTGCAGGCTGACAGACACTGCAAAGGTACGTAGGAAATCGAGAGTTGGGATAGAATGGTTGTGAAGATGAAGGAAAAATTCATACCCAAGGATTATCAAATTACTCTATCTTAGAGAATGTAGAACTTGAGGCAGAAATTGATGACAGTGAAAGAATACATTGAAGAGTTCTACAGGATAAACATCAAAGCAGGTCATCAAGAAAGTGATGATGAAAAAGTGTCTAGGTATATGAATGGTCTGAGATATGACATTCAGGATGAGATGAGCATGATGACCCTTAGGAATGTGGAGGATTCTTATCAGATGGCTCTAAAAGATGAAGAGAAGCTAAGATGAAAACAAGGTCAGAGAGGGTGAGGCAGAAGTCAAGCCAGAGGTAAAGTAGTTTCCCAAGACAAAAATAAAAAACCTAAAGAAGAGTGGAAGAAACCTCAAACTCAAACTGAGAGAGGTGGAAGCACACAGAGAGGACAGTAATCTTATAGAAATACTTTCCCTCAAACCAGAGGAAGAGGAAGAGGCAGAGGTGGAGAAATAAAATGCTTTACCTATGGAAAAAATGGACACAATCTTATGAATGTCCAGATAAGAAGAAAGAAGGAGGTGAAACTCACATTGTCGAAGCTCAAGGATGGAATGTTGAGGCAGAATATGCTGAGGGTGTAAGATCACTGATGATGAGAAACGTTCTCTTAACGCCAAAGAAGGAGGTCGAGAACCCAGCCCAAAGGAACAAACTTTTTCAGACTACTTGGAAGACCAAAGACAGGGTATGCAAAGTCATCATGGACAGTGGTAGCATAGACAATCTCATTTCTACAGATATGGTAGAAATGTTGGTGCTGGAGACTATTGAACATCCAAGCCCATACATAGTTTCGTGGCTACAAAAAGGACATCAGGTAAATGTCACTAAACAATGTTTAGTTGAATTTAAAATAGGACGATATAAGGATGAAATACTATGTGACATCATTCCCATAGATGTTTGTCATCTATTGCTGGGTAGACCATGGAAATATGACAGGAATGTGATTCATGATGGGAGAAAGAACACATACACCTATTACACATCAAAATCACTCACTTCAATAGTGTCGCAAGTGTCATCAATAAGTGTCGTAGGTGTCACATTTTTCTCACAAGTGTTGGAAGTTTCGGAAAAACATATTTCCATGATTCCTATGTCATGCCTATAGAGACATAAGAATGACACTTGAAACACATCAAACACTTGATTTGGAAGAATGGGAATGGTTGACTAGGCTTGTGGACTTCTTTCCATCTGAAAGAACCCCAAAAACTAAGTTTTTAGAGGTGAGAGCTCCCCTATACCTCCTTTAGGAGCGCTAGCACCCCCTTCACACTGCGTGGGAGTGCCATAGTGCTTTCACATCCCCTTTGAGGGAGCGCTAATGGATTTAAGAGTGTTGGTGCTATCCTAAGCCTTACCGGGGAGCATTATAGCGCATTGATGCCCCTTTTAAGGGAGCACTGCCTATTCTGGGCAGCAATTGGTCTATTGAGGAGAATGGGGGAAAGATATCTTCCATCCCTATAGGCATTTGGATTAAAATCCCTAGTCAGACCATGATCTTGGGGAGGATCCTTAAGTGCAGGAGGAAAACCCTCAACTCACCCCAAAGATAACTCAAATGGTTAAGCCTCTCCAAGGCTATATAAGCAGGGTTTCTTATGGTAAAAGGGAGGAGGATTGGAAGCAAGGAACCTATGATCTCATAGGAAAAATACAACAGAGTGAAGAATAATCGGTGAAGCCATCATCATTCTAATCGTGGATCTTTCAAGCAAGGGTTGGACAAGGGGGACTTGGCTAAACTATCGTATTCCATCTACGGTTGTAAGTAACATTCTTGTCCTCATCAATATGACATGTTTGGCCTATTTATTTCTAGTTTGTGTTTAATCTCATATGAACTTGTATTTAATAGATAGTTCTATTTCAAACTGACATCAGTAGAGTAGGAAGTGGTCGTACTTTGTTTGTCTACAGGGTTCATCGCGGAGAAAAAGATTGGAGCTCAACTTCAATCGTGTAGGGACAAACGTCGATTAAAGGTACTTCTCTCCTCCTTCCTCCTCACACACAAGTTCACCTAGATCTGAAAGGAAGTTAGTGACCACGATAAGAATTTTCTATCTTGAGAGCTAAGAGTCTGGCCCTGAAGAGGATATCTACCTGTTCGTAGGGAGATTTTCCTTCAACAGAAACTCGTGACTCCGTTGGGGAGGCGAATCAAAACTTTTCAGTTTTAGTCTTCCTCATAGACCTTGCCTTGCCCTTTATTGTTTTCAGACCTTTTTCACCCCTTATGTTTGATCTCATATACTGATTGACTCCTTACCCCATCACACTCAGCTTGATTACCAAAATTTGACTGAAATTTTGGGTTTTTGGAAATTTTCATGAGATTTTTAAGTCTGGCACCCCTGTCCCCATGTTAGTAGAGTGCCAGTGCTCCCTAGAAGTGTTAGACAAAGTGATATAATGCTCTAGTGCCCCTTACACCAGAGCGCCAACCCTCTTTTGGCAAAAAACCTTTCCAGAATTTCTTTTTCTAGGGTCCAATCTCTGCGTTTCACTTGTTGAGCCTCTCTATGAGTCAATGCTTCTTCTAACTAAACTTTGACATCCTTCCTTCTAAGGAACAAATACCTTGTTGTTCAAATTTTGTGGCATTCTTCATTATTTTTTGAGTTTTTCTGTTGTTGGGAGGTTGAAATCAATCCACTTCTTTTTCTCTCCTATCCGACTGAGCGGGAACTCTGGTGAAGGGCATTAAAAATCTATAAATCATCTCACTTGGTTTTGAGGTCATTGTTCTTAAACATCCTTCTTTGTGTAAATTTTTTAATTCTCTTTGTTATCTTTTGTTTTATTTTCTTGCTTCTTGTTTTCAATCATAGCAAGAGGGTGTGTTGTTTGTATGAAACTTGCTCATGTATGCCCGAGTCTCCTTGATCTGAAAGGTTAATCAGCAGGAGAAGTTTCATTTTGAATTAGTTATTATTTGTATGCAAACAATAAAAATACATCTCAGTGATTGATTAGTATATTAGAAGGAATTTCTGAAAAGTTTAGCGTTACATTGGATTTGATTAAAAAAAAAAATTTGTTTACATTCCTCATTTAGTGTTTGATAGTGGAAACAACTTTCTCTCTCTCCCTTAAATAGACATTCATCGAAAAGAAATGACTGCTTATCATCTTTCATGCATTTTTGGGAATTGAGTCATCATACCACCAGTTTCACTTTCATACACCCCTTGAGTAAAGAACAACTGTACAATAAATGCTAATTAAAAATTTACCTAGAACATTTTTTTTATTTCTAGGATCTTCCACCAACATTAGACTAGGATTAGAACTTTGGATTAAGATGTGAGAATAACTCTCCAAAGTCTCCAAAACAAAAATTAGCATACTGAGTTAGGGAGAGTCAAACCCAATTATCGTATAAGTTTTCTGGGACCCCCCTCTCACACAGGGGTTACGCACGAGGTCGCACTCGGGAAGGCTACGAAGATTATCACTCTGTGGTTTGACTGATTGTAGTAGTCGGATCGTATTATGGGGATCACTTAAAGGTATACCCACAATGTTGAGTGGAATCCTTTCAAGTTGATTTCGGGCTAGATACCCTGCCCTTATGTTCAGACTAGACTGTCAACTGTACCCGCCTAGGAACTGACTGTGAGTTGGTGACCTTATTAGCCACAATCTTTAGGGTCTTACACAAGGTGATAGTGAAGGGAAGTCTCACTATACCTGGAGCAGACATTGGTCAAACTCACTCAAGCTCCTTGGAGGGTAAATCCACAATTACTATGTGGAATCTTGCACCGAGGTGAAAGTCCGTTAAGCAAGTCGCCATTGTAACTGTTCCACCATATCCCAGCCCCTTCTTGACTTGATCATGCGATGTTGGATTTCATTACCAACTAGCATGGTCATCGAGAGAAGGTTTTGTTTGCTAGGTTTGGATTCCTAGATTCTATTAGCGTATGCTGTTTCTTTTTGGTAGTTGGCCATAGATTTATTTCGTCGATTATTTTTTGCCAACATCGACCCTCCACATCGTTCACGTAGGATAGGGACTTCATCCAGAAAATATGGAAGAATCTACCCCTCTACCCCCTCATTCCACAAAGGGATCTCCTCAATAGAGTGAGGTTCACAATGTTACAACCCCCCAGGAGGAAGTCCCCACCTCTTTAGAGAATTTTTGAATTGTTTCAGAGTCTCTGGAGGCTTTCCGCATTCTTCAGGGATATGAGAGACGTTTTCTCCAACTAAATTCAGCCAACGATTTGTCGTTGTTAATCCTTCTGACATTCTGACTAGGTCCCATTCAAACCCTCTATTCAAAGACCCCTTTTGGACTTCAGATGTTGTTCGAAGCCCACCGCGCATAGTGCATAATCTTTACAGAACAAGAATAGGTGTCGATATACCTATTGCCTACACCATACCCTTAAATCATTTTACCGGTACAACCATCTTTTCAACTGCACCATCCGTCGATCCAAACATACCATCTGTTGGCCCAAGTTCCACCTTTTCTCTTCAGACAACCCATTCTACAATGGTCCCTCATGTTTTGACTATCCCCGTCGGTAATGTAGTGGTTAGCCAAGTTGCAATTGGCATGCCACTAACACCTAGACCATCCTCATCACTTCCTTTTGGGTATAGAGCACTAAATTATTTCGTTGTCACCACTACCCAAGTTATTCCCAGAAGTTTTATACCCATACAATAATTCGGAGGAAACTGGCCTTGGTGGCTTTAATCCATTAAGCAACAACAATCAGTCATTTACGTCTGGTTCCCAAATTTCAAGAACTCCACTTAATGCTGGGAGGAAACCCCCTCTTAGGGGCCAACCTCCTTCCATAGGGAAACCTACTTTTGGGGGGCATCCTCCTGTCGGACAACCTCCATTCAGAGGGAAACCCCATGATGGGGGACAACCTCAAACCAGAACCCAACATCAACCACATGGACAAAATGCATCAACAATGCCCAATCCATGGAATATTCCTTTTCCAGGAAACCCACAGTTATCAGGAGGACACAATCCTCAAGCTCCACAACAACCTCTCCCTCCTTAAGGGACTCATCTATATCCTCCTTATGGACAAAATGTTTACCCCCCTTATAGGCAAATGAAAAATTCGGCTTATAATCCTCAAAACCCATCCGGTTATCCTCCGCTCGCACATGTTTCTCAAACCCCCTCAAATTTTATGTACCATGGTCAACATCAACCTTATGCAGGAGGACCCACTGGTTACAATTATCCACCTAACCCAGTATATGGTCGTACTGGTGTTTCCATGCCACACCAATACCACCCACAGGTTAACCAACAATTACCTTTCCTTGTGACTCTGGATCTCCTAGACTTGTCTCGGTTAACGAATGATCCTATTTTTCATTCTTCGACTTGGCCAACTATTCTAGCTAAACTTTCTTCTAATATTCCAAAATTCGATGGAAAGTCCAGAGAAGACCCAAAAAACCATGTAATGACTTTCCATTTGTGGTGTTCATCCAACTCCCTCATGGATGATTCTATACGTTTGCGTCTTTTCCAACGAACACTTATAGGTTTTGCAGCAAAGCGGTATATTGAACTACCACAAGCTTCTTTTCAAGATTTCAACTCCCTTTCCATGTCTTTCCTCACACACTTCCAACTACCCATTCAATATGAGATGGTTACCGAACTATTGACCTCCCTTCGTCAGATGAACTCCATGCATATCTTTGATCATATTAATGAATGGAGATGACGACGAAGGTTAATCAAAGAAATCATTCCTGACCAATTATTAGCAGATTGGTTCACTAAATCACTGTTACCCCCGATTGCTCATGATGTTTCCATGGGTGGTGTAGTCACCAAAGAAGAAGCTACTGCTCGAGCTCAGTACCTAGATTTGGTTTATTCACAATCTGGTACTCTGTACGAATTGATACCAAATTCTACCCATGCCACCATTGATCTGTCCAAAGCATCGTCTACCTCGCACGTGGATGGTGTTATTGGCTCCATCAAAAACCAATATACTTCCCAGTCGACTGGAATGACTCAGCGGTCTACTTCAACGTCTGCTCCCAGTTTGACCACACCCTCTTCTACCTCCCCTCAAAATCAAGTCTCTGAGGTGAATACAGTCCAATACACCCATTCACAACAATCCGGAGGTAAGAAGAAGACGAGAAATAAACCAAAGAAAAACAATAACAATGAACAACCAAAAAATCAAACTCAAACCCCTGCCGCTGGAAAACAACCACAACGGAAACCAAAATTCCCATGCCTCATTTGTGGTGATGATCACTACACCCGAGATTGTCCACATCGCGATGAAGTGGCCAATATTTTTAAAGTAAATTCACAACCCGATGTGCTTACTCATCCTTTTCCATAGCAACAATCCTTGGTTGCTCAAACCCCCACTCCAGTTCCAGCCAATCCCATGATGAGGCCTCGACAAGTGCCCACATTTACATGTTTAACGGGATCAATCTGACCACTTGCACTATGACACACCAATTAAACCTGATAAGTCGAAGACCACTAACGGTTCTTTACCGGACACATCACCATATTCCATTATCCCTCCATCTACCAGCCCTCCGTTTGGGTCACTCCAGATCGAGAAACCTTCATTTGACTCCATCTTATGCCCTCCTAAGAGCACTATTCGAAAATCCACTTTTAATCCTAGTTCACAGCTGCCCAAAACTACAACATCATTGAAGATTTGTCTCAAGCATTGTGTGCTATGTCTTCTTTGGAAGTTCTACAACACTATCCTAGTCAATGTAGAATTCTCTTGGCTGCCATTGGCGCTTTCGATCCTGAGTCATCTAATAACCTCACGTTTAAACTGGATAATCATCATCCTCGACTCTCCCACCAACTATCTTTTCAAATCGATGTTGTTGTTCATAATTAGCAAATCCACCAAACTATCTTGGATGAGGGAGCCTCTACTTGTGTTATGTCTCTGGCTTGTTGGAAAGGCTTGAAATCACCTACCCTTAACAAATCCCCTACGATGCTACGGGCTTTCGATGGGTGAGGTTTTCATCCTCACGAACTTTTACAATCCTTAGCTATTTAGTTGGGCGGAAAAACCGTTACTATTGATGTCCAGGTGGTCGATGCCCCCCTCGATTACAACCTATTACTCAAAAGAATTTGGTTTTATGCTATGATTGTCCTTGCCTTGTTGGTGTTTCGATGTGTACAATTCCCTCATCAAGGTAAAATTGTCACTATCGACCAACTAGATTTCTATACACCCGATGTTTGTGTTCCTGCTACCAACAAGATCCCCTTTTTGGGAGACCACCAGATTACGTATGAAAGCATTGGTTTTGTCTTGTTGAAAGATTCTAGAATTATGGGTACCTTCCCTACACCACTTCCACCCACCACACATCATATTTCCACCGTCAATATGATTTCGACTATGGCTTATCAATCTTTGGAATCATCTGACCCTTGGATTGTACCTAGTCCTATGGAATTCGATGTACTAGGTGACACCATGCCACTTAGCCCAACCGAAGCTACATACGTTGCTATTCAATCTGCCTCTCCCTCCCCGGAAAACCCACATCTATTGGCACCCGATGCCTACTCGATGTAGTCATGGTTAGATTCCCTATCATCTGCAATCGATTACATTTCCCAAAAAAAAAATTATGACAAATCTATAATGGAAATGCTTAGTATCGACGACGTGCCTTGGGATGATAACCATCATCGATCCTCTTTTCTTCCACCTCTAGAATAAATTCACAAAGACATACACTTTGTCTTCCCTCCTGATATTACCAATTCTCTGCAATCTCCCATCCTCACACAATATACTCTTTCTGAGGGGAATCTAGGTAATATTTCTACTACGATCATCATTGATATTTCGATCAAAAAGGGTGTTATGGAAAATGTTAACCTTGGTGTTAATTGCACACCCGAAGAAGTGGTATCTTACACCGCTCTGTTTAAATAATTCTGCGATGTCTTCTCTTGGAGCTATGAAGAAATGTTAGGGATCGCCCCTCGATCGTTGTGCATGAAATCGAGACTTACCCAGGTGCGAAGCCTTTTCGACAGAAACTCCACCTGGTTCATCCCAAGAAATCGAAACTATAAAGGTAGAAGTTGAGAAACTTTTGAAATCTGGCTTTATCTATCCTGTCCCTTTGACAGAATGGGTCTCCAACCTTGTTTCGGTTGCCAAAAGATAGGGGACCATTTGTGTCTGTGTTGACTATCGGGATCTCAATAAAGCGTGTCCAAAGGACAACTACCCTATGCCCTTCATCGACCATATCATTGATAATTGCGCTGGGAGCATAATCTTCTCTTTCATGGATGGTTTCTCTGGATATAACAAGATTGAATTTTTACCTGTTGATCAACATAAGATAGCCTTTATCTACCCATGGGGAACTTTCTCTTATCGAAAGCTACCTTTCGGTCTCAAAACTGCTAGTGCTACTTTCCAGGGGGCTATGTCGTACACTTTCCATGATATCAAGCATATTGTAGAACCTTATCTCGATGACTTACCTGCCCACTCATCCAATCGATCAGATCACGTTGATCACCTACGGGCTATTTTTCTTTGATGTCGGTTTTACCGTATCCGTTTGAACCCCCATAAGTGTATTTTCACTGTCGAATCTGATCGAATCCTCGGTTTAGTTGTCTCTAAGTATGGGATTCGAGTGGATCCCTTAAAGATTAAGGCTATTCTGGCCTTACCCCTGCCTACTAGTGTGACCCAACTCCAAAGTTTGCAAGGGAAAGCAAACTTCCTTCGTCGTTTCATTTGTAACTACGCTGAGATAACTAAAGGATTCATGCAATTGTTACATAAAAACACCCCTTTCATCTGGGATGACATTTCTCAACAATCATTTGATGCTCTCAAGCATGCCTTGACCCATGCACCTTTGTTGCATCCTCCAGATTATACAAAGGCTACATCCTTTACTTAGCAGCCTCCACTTCCACTATTGCGATGGTGTTAGTTCAAGAGGACCCCAACGATGAGGAACATGTGATCTATTACCTGAGAAAGAGTCTATCTAGACCTGAACTCCGCTATTCACATGTAGAAAAACTAGCTCTGGCAGCCATCATTGTTGTCTAGAGATTTTGCCATTACATCCTACTACACACCACCACTGTTATCGCGGACTCAAACCCCATGTATCATGTCTTGACACGTCAAGTGCTCAGGGGAAAATACTCCAAATGGATCATCATCCTTCAGGAATTCGATCTTGAATTTGTGAAGTCCAAAGCCAAGAAGTCCCTAGTGTTTGCGGAGCTTATCTGCGACCTTCCCCATGCTGATGAAGATATTGAGCCCAGAGATTCTCTCCCTGATGAAACTCTTTTCCCCATCAGCACCTCTGATCCTTGGTATGGAGATATCCTCCTTTATCTCCAAACCCAATTATTTTAGCCTAACATTTCCCGTGAAGAGCGTCAACGTATTCGCCACCATTCTTTTCGTTACCTTATCATCGGCAACACCTTGTATCACCGTGGTATTGACAATATCCTTCGACGATGTTTGATTCATGAAGAGGTTGAACGTATTCTGAATGATTGTCACCTTGGAGTCTGTGGCGGTCACCTTTCTGGGATGGCTATAGCCCAGAAAATTTTATGTGCTGGCTATTTTTGGCCCTCGATTTTCAAAGATTGTATTGCAGTAGTCAAAAAATGCCCACCCTACAAAGTTTTTAATAACAAGGCACGCACCCACCCCGCTATGTTGCACCCTGTTATCGCCATCGGCCCCTTTGCCAAGTGGGGTATCGATTTCATGCAGTGTAAGCCTACCTCAACCTGGGGGCACGGTTATATAATCATCGCCATCGATTACTTTACAAAATGGGTTGAGGCTATGCCTACCTTCTTGAATGATGGTCGTACTGCAACTCTTTTTGCTTTTAACCACATCATAACCCATTTTGGTTTACCACGCACCATTGTCACTAATCACGGTTCACACTTCAAGAACTAGATGATGAGTGAATTGCATACCAAGTTGGGTTTTCGCCATGAAAATTGATCCCCATACTATCCTTTGGCCAATGGACAAGTTGAATCCATCAACAAGGTCCTTAAAACCATGATTCATCATATGGTAGGGGCAAATAAGACATCCTGGCATCTACAATTTTTCCCCGCTCATTAGGCTTACCGTACTTCCGTAAAAACCACAACTGGGTTCACTCCTTTCCAGTTAGTGTATGGCATCGAAGTTGTTTTACCAATCGAGTGTGAGATTCCATCTCTGAAACTTAAAGTAGAATTCCTACCCCATACTTCTTCCGAAGAAGAACATTTCTTATATCTGAATAAACTGGATGAAACACATCGTGATTTCACTCTCGTTAATGAGGCACATCAGAAACAGATAAAAAATCAATATGACAAATCCATCCACCCTCATACTTTTACAGAAGGAGACTTAGTCCTCGTCTATGACCAGGCTCATGACAAATTGGGCACAGGTAAGCTAGAACCTCTGTGGCATGGCCCTTACATTTTGAAACATGTTTTGCATAGAGGCGCCTACGAGTTAGTCGATTATGATGGAATATCCCTAGGAGAGCCTCGGAACGAGATTTACCTTAAAAAGTACTATGCCTAGATCACCTAGCATGGATACTTTGTACATTATTGTATTTTAGTTTGGTGTGTTTGTTTCTTTTGCGTGCTCAAGTTTTTACCTTTTCCACTCATAATTGTGTCTTGTATTTTCATGCGCAGATGATGTCTTCCTTACCTATCTTTGTTGTGTTTGCAGATGGCGCTAGTCGACACACCTAGAACGTTGCTTCTGCAGCATGGGTCATTTACCAGTCTGATGAGTTAGTGAGTTCAAGAGCTATTTGCTTAGGACCAGCAACTAACAACATGGTAGAATATCATGTTTTCATTGAACTTTTGACCCAAGCCTCCTCCCTAGGTATCTCCCGTATGATTGTTAACCTAGACTCACAACTCGTGATCTGCCAACTTAATCGTGTCTATGTTATTCGTAATCCTATCCTGCTACGTCTCCACCTACGAGTTCGTCATCTTGAATGAATATTTGATTACATAGAATACAAACATATTCCAAGATAACTCAACAACGTTTTAGATTCGTTATCCAATTACATCATGGATCGATATCTCACCCATAGATAAGGTTTCATGAAGGAAAACAAATCGTACACCACATGTAAATTAAAACACATCACATTAAAGACATCATCATTTACACATCTTCTAACACTGTAAAAACTTAAAACTGTATATATATATATATATATATATATATATATATATATATATATAGCGTGACTGAAAATGTTTTTTACATCAAAAAAGTACTTAGAAGAGCAAAATTTTGGGTCTTCACACCCATACAATATCGTCCGACAAGTCACACAAAATATACAATCGCTAGAGAGACTCTAATCTCTCTACACTACATTATGCTGAGAATAACACATCACTACGTGAAATACTCATCTCAGTAGAGAGTTAACACTCTCAGGCACCCCCATGGTGTGTCTCTATAGATGTAAATGCACTTCCCCCCTCCATAGAGGAGGGATACCCATCGTAAGGCCTTGAAGGTTTCTCTCAACCTCCCGGAGACCTATCATTGGTGCCCCCAAATCCACTGCAACCTGAGCGTCCCCGCAACGTCTCGGTACTTGTATCTCATCCGGACGCATTCCTCTCTTGTTTGCATGTTGAAAATGATACATCCGTTAGAAAATATTCTACATACCCAGAAAAAATATATATACATACGTTAAAAAAACATAAAAACACTTCAACAGGTATTATTTGGCCTCTCACTTGACGCATCCCAATCTTCTCCCACTAGTAGAATTAGATCCATACTCCCACGAAATTCCACCTCAGCATAGGGAAAGTCTTCTATCCAAATATATTGGCGTCTCAACTAAGCGAAGAAGTCACCAGTGAAATGAAATTCTGGCTCTGCCACTAGTCTTGGAGATAGACTAGTCCATCATTCCATTCGTTGTTCTCCCACTGGTTGTACCGCCAATTCACTCTGAGGTTGCATCTAAGGGATGCACTCTAAGAAGAATGAGACCAAGAAAGAACCATATCCAAACTACTTTTGCCCCATCCTGCATCTCGAAATTTGTTCCTTCACGTTCCAAAGAAACCCTGCACTCCAGTTAAACAGTGTTGGCTCTAAACACTGTACTCCATAAGATACCTATGATTGTGATGTCAGATGCGCATTGGTGCTTCCTGTCACACTCGTAATGGAAAACACAATAGACTGAAGGGGTAATTCTCTGATATCCTTGATTGGGATTCTACCTCCTGCTAGTTTTTCTCCCGTGACACAATGACGTGCCAGGTACACATCCACGGTGTCAGGAAGCCCCCTCTGTCCCAAAAAATCTATAGGAGCCCCTCTTTTCGAGAGACCAGTCAAGAAATATACATCTTCCAACTCGATGGTTAGAAGTTGTGTGCCAATTCGAAATCCTTTCTCTACGACATCCCACAAACTAACTATGTGCTCAAGTAGAAGGACCTCTTTCTTCTTCTTTTGCAACTTGAAGAATTTGAGTTGGCCACAATCCCTCAACGCAACCCATGTGCAAGGACTCTGCAAAGCATCCAAATCATTGATCTCATGCTCCCGTTCTTTCCATTCAATCATGATCGATTGCCGAAATCACCTGCAAACACAAAAAGAAACAAAAAATTCATTATTCACACTTTCGGCAATTTTTTCTAAAAGTAATTAAAAACTTGAAATCCATCCTCCACATTGTGTAAAAATAACCACACCCTCTTTTTATTACCCAATATCACCACACAACCCCATAGCTTGCAATAAAATGTTTTAATTTTAAAAAGAAATGAATTTTGACCACAATTCAAAGGTTGCGTGGGTGTTTTTGGTTTTCTTATGGTGTCCCTTAGCAAAACGACCAGTCCATCCAAACACCAAGGCATGGGAATCCCTACAATGACCCCTAGAAGATTTTTTTCAAGACAGGTGGTTCTTTTCGTTGTTTTGAATAAAGGTCGATTTGGTCTTATTTTGAATGACCTAGGGCTTCGGTTTTCTATCCAAATATTGCTGCTAAAACAAATTTTGAACCGTACAATGGAAAGAGGAGGGAATGACGAATTACCTGGTCCAAACGGTCAGAGAAATGATCAACTGTAGCTCCAATGCCAAGAAAAATGAAATCCACCTCCAAAATGAGAATCTCCACTGCCACGAATCCTTATGCAAATGATATGGTAATTGAAGCTTTCTTGTACTACTATTTACAAGTTTTCCATTTTTTATAAGGTATAGTTACTTGTGGGTTTCTTTAAAAAGAAGATGGCCTCACTAAACCTCTAGATCGTAGTGTTGACATTACAGGTTTCAGAGCATTTTTGACCATTTTCTACCTTGTCACATCCATGAGCATAGTCTTAGTTTATTCTCAAGCTTGAGAATATAAGAACACACCGGGTAAACTTTTATCTCTTTTTCGGACCCGTATGAATACATGAAAAAGGAACCCCCTGGAGTCATCTTTAAACTCTTTTCAAACTCTCTAAACATGAAAATATCGTCGAGTGATCTTACATCCTTTCAAACTTGTTAAAAGGTTCGAAAGTGGGTCTTTCGAGTGGTAGTTTATCTCTTTTTCGGCCTCGTGAGACTAGCTTTACGAAAAAGGAACTGAGAGAGTTCTCTTTTAAGTGTTTTTCCAGACTCTATAATCATGAAAAACCTTCGAGTTTTCTATCTTTGGACTCGTTAAAACAAACATCAATAGGCCCATATGGGATTGAACCCTTACTTCTTCCAGTTCATTAAACAAAGGAAGAGGAACTTCCCAAAGGTGAGTTATATCGAGCATGTGTTATCCTCGAGCTCGTTAAATTAAAAAGAGGTACTCATCTATCTAGATGGGGGAAAAATTGAAAGAAGCAAGCCAAGCAATTTTTGAGAACATTACCAATAATTCTTAGAGTCGCCCTTGAACATGACACTTTGTCTTTTGCATTCATTATAATTCATTGAACCTCTGCACTAAGCCAATCCTTTGAGTTTCTTTCACTCCTCTGGGTCACCTGACGTAAGTCACAACATCCACTCCATCATCAAGTTTTGGTCCATGTCATGTTTCTCTTGTTGTGCCTCAGTGTTCAAGGGAAGTATCCGCCTTGAGAGTCAACCATCACAAATATCTTGTCTCAATACCTGTGTCAGTCCATGTTCATTTGATATACGAATTACATCTCTATGTTTGTTTCATGTCGTTGATGGGGGATACACCAAGGCCCTCCTTCGACAAGTCTTTTCCTGTCAACTTCAACACATTATCCAGGAAATAGATTTAGAAACCAATTAGTACTTTGGGACCTACATACATCAATGGCAGGCCTCCTCACATCCGGCAGTGGGTTTACATCATTGACCTCTGATTGGATGATTCCACAGATGTTCGACCTTAGCTCATCCATTCACATTCGTTGGAATGTACTAGGGTACCTTGGGAATCATTGACATTAATGGTGATTTCCCTTACGCTTGTTAACGGTTTACATCATTGACCGGTAATCAAGTGGTTTCTTCCATGTTCGACATCAAGACATCTATTCACATGGTTAGATTCATACTACATCGAGATCGGTAAGAAGACCCTGGTTTGAGTGATCACTCTGATATGTACTTTTCCCAGGTTGCGATGGAATTTCTTTTGAACAATGACACATATATTGTTACATAGATCCACTTTGTATTGGTCATGGCTATGTCTTGTCATCTCGTAGATCCACTATGTATTCTTCGTGGCTACGATAAGTTCAGGTCATAAGCATATAGATCCACACTGTATCCTCAATGGCTATACCTTTTTATCAATACGATTATGGATCTGTAGTGTATTTTATGGTGGCCATATCTTGCAAGTCTCTATCACTCAAGCATAGGTATGTCTGCCTTGGGTTTGAAACATGTCATAATATTTGTTGGATGTTTGTGTGCAGTTTCTGTCAGGTTCGCTGCGTCTATACCCTTGCCTGAAAGTATACAAAGAATTTCATTTATCAATTCTCATATTCTAACTTCATACTTTGGGGGGCAATCTGTTACACATCAAAATCACTCACTTCAATAGTGTCGCAAGTGTCATCATTAAGTGGCGCAGGTGTCGCATTTTTCTCACAAGTGTCGCAAGTGTCGGAAAAATGTATTACCATGATGCCTATGTCATGCCTATAGCAACATAAGAATGACACTTGACACACATCAAACAATTGATTTGGAAGAAGGGGAACGGTTGACTGGTCTTGTGGACCTCTTGCCATCTGAAAGAACCCCAAAAACCAAGTTTTCAGAGGTGAGATCTCCCCTATACCTCCTTTAGGAGTGCTAGCACCCCCTTCACACTACCTGAGAGTGCTATAGTGTCGTCACAGACCCTTTGAGGGAGCACTGATGGATTTAAGAGCGTTGGCACTATCCTAAGCCTTACTGGGGAGAATTATAGCACCCTGATGCCCCTTTTGAGGGAGCACTGCCTATTATGGGCAGTAGTTGGTCTGTTGAGGAGAATGGGGAAAAGATATCTTCCATCCCCGTAGGTAGTTAGATTTGAATCCCTAGTCAGACCATGATCTTGGGGAGGATCCTTAACTGCAGGAGGAAAACCCTCAACTCACCCCAAAGATATCTCAAATGGTTAAGCCTCTCTAAGTCTATAAAAGTAGGGTTTCTTATGGTAAAAGGGAGGAGGATTGGAAGCAAGGAACCTATGATCTCATAGGAAAAATACAGTAGAGTGAAGAATAATCGTCGAATCCATCATCATTCTAATCGTGGATCTTTCAAGCCAGGGTTGGACAAAGGGAACTTGGCTAAACTGTCGCATTCCATCTACGACTGTAAGTAACATTCTTGTCCTCATCAATATGACATGCTTGGCCTGTTTATTTCTAGTTTGTGTTTAATCTCATATGATCTTGTCTCTAATAGATAGGTCTATTTCAAACTGACATCAGTAGAGTAGGAAGTGGTCATACCTTTTTTGTCTACAGGGTTCATCGAGGAGCGAAAGATTGGAGCTCAACTTGAGTCGTGCAGGGACAAACGTCGATTAAAGGTACTTCTCTCTTCCTTCCTCCTCACACACTAGTTCACCTAGATCTGAAAGGAAGTTAGTGACCATGATAAGCATTTTCTGTTTTGAGAGCTAAGAGTTTGGCCCTCAAGAGGAGATCTACCTGTCTATAGGGAGATTTTCCTTCAACGGCACCCTGGAGAAGAATGGGAGAACTCACATGTTGTTGCCAATTAAGGATAAATAAGTGAAACTAGAGGTAAGAAACGTTGTACTCCTCATGAGTGGGAAGGAACTTCTTAAGGAAGTTAAGAAGAAGGAATATACACAATTCATTGTGGTTAGGAAGCCTAGAATTTTTTTAACCAGTACAAGAATGGATGATTTACCAGAGGAAATCCAGAAGTTACTAGAAGAGTTTGTTGATATAGTAGTGGACAAACTACCTTGTTCATTGCCACCGATCATGAGTATAAGTCATTTTCATCAATCTTATACCTGGAGCTATAGTACCAAACAAAGTAGCGTATAGATTGACATCACAGGAGAATGAAGAGGTCAAGAGACAAGCCCAGGATTTAATGGACAAAGGGTTGGTTAGAGAAAGATTGAGTCCATGTGTTGTTCCAACAGTGCTCATCCCAAAGAAAGATGGAGATTGGAGGATGTGTAGAGACTCGAGGTCAATCAACAAGATTACCATCAGATATAGATTTCCTTTGCCAAGGATGGATGATTTGATGGATTGCTTGAGTGGAGCAAAATTGTTTTCAAAAATTGATTTGAAAAGCGGGTATCATCAAATCCGAATGAGAGAAGGTGATGAATGGAAGTCAACCTTCAAGACAAATGAAGGGCTGTATGGATGGCTTGTTATTCCATTTGGCCTAACAAATGTACCTAGTACTTTCATGAGGTTGATGAATAAAGTCCTGAAGGATTTCATAGGAAAATTCGGCATCGTATATCTTGACGATATATTGATTTTCAGCAACACAGAAACAAAACACTTGAAGCATTTGGCTATAGTGATGAAGAGACTACAACAAGAGAAGTTGTTGATAAATATGAAGAAAGCATCATTCATGAGGACAAAGCTCATTTATTTGGGGTTTGTTATCTCTACAGATAAGCTAAAAATGGATCCGGATAAGGTAGAGGATATTAAGAATTGGCCATCGCCAAGGAGTATATTTGAAATTAGAAGCTTTCATGGATTGCCTAGTTTCTACAGAAGATTTATCAGAAATTTCAGTGGAATTAGTGCACCTATGATGGACACGGTGAAGAAAAGACATAAATCTTTTCACTGGACACAAGAAGCAAAGAAAAGTTTCAATCTATTGAAAGGAATATTATTGAACAACCAATTTTGTTGTTTCCAGATTTCAACAAGACGTTTCAGGTCAAATGTGATGCAAGCGGATTTGCCATAGCAGCAGTCTTAAGCCAAGATGATAGATCGATTGCATGCTTCAATGAGAAACTAAATGAAGCAAAGACTAAATATTCAACATATGACAAGGAATTGTATGCAGTCATACAGGCACTGAAGAAGTGGAGGCACTATTTGGTTCATAAAGAGTTTGTTTTGTACAGTGATAATCATGCTTTACAATTCATGACTCGACAGGAGAAGTTGAACCAAAGACATGTTAAATGGGTTGAATACATGCATAATTTTACTTTTGTAATTAAACATATTTCTGGAACTGCTAACAAAGTTGTTGATGCTTTGAGCAGGAAATGTTTGTTGATGCAGGAATTCAGAGTCAAAACATTGGATTTTGAGAACCTCAAGGACATGTACAGAGATGACCCAGATTTCAAAGAGGCATATGACGCATCTGAGAATCCAATTCTCAGGGACAGATGTCAATGGACTGAATATATGATCCACTATGGATTATTATTGAGAGGCAATCAATTATGTATTCCAAAATGCTCCATGAGGGAGAATCTATTGAAAGAAAA
Source organism: Picea engelmannii (assembly GCA_009831015.1). NCBI lineage: Eukaryota > Viridiplantae > Streptophyta > Pinopsida > Pinales > Pinaceae > Picea > Picea engelmannii. Next base: position 819,063 of record ML785012.1, read on the forward strand.
ACACAGTGGAGGATTGGTCGGACATTTCGGTCATCACAAAACGTTATCGAAATTAAATGGCTCATATTTTTGGCTAGGGATGAGGAACGATGTCAAAATATTTGTGGAAATATGTAGAATTTGTCAACAAACGAAGAGAAAAAGGAAAAACACAGGGTTATACCAACCATTACCCATACTAGAGAGGTCATGGGATGTAGTGAGCATGGATTTTATATTGGGGCTACCAAGGACACAAAGAGGATTCGATTCAATCTTTGTCATGGTAGACAGATTTTCAAATATGGCACATTTTATACCATGTCATAAAACTAGTGACACGACCCATACTACGAACCTGTTTTTTAAAGAACTCGTCAGACTTCACGGATTACTCAGAGGTATAGTTTCAGATCAAGACATCAAGTTCATAGGAAATTTCTGGAGGACTTTATGGAAGAATCTTGGGACAAATCTGTCTTTTAACTCAGCTTATCATCCTCAGACAGATGGACAAACAAAAGTTGTAAACAGGAGCTTGGGAGATTTGCTAAGGAGCCTAGTGACTGAACACCATAGTTAGTGGGATACCATTCTGCCACAGGTGGAATTTGCCTACAATGATTCACACAAAAGAAGCACAAAGAAAAGTCCACTTCAGATTGTTTATGGAATGTAGACAAGAGGAGTTTCTAAATTGAAATATTGAGAAAATAATGAAACTAGAAGTGCTAGTGCAGAGGATTTTGCAGAAGCAATGAAGGAGCTTCACAGCCAAGTGAGGGAACGTTTGCAGAATTCGAATCAAGAGTACAAGTGTAGAGAAGATCAACATAGGTGAGAACTTCAGTTTGAAGTTGGCGATCTGATTCTTGAACATCTGAGAAAGGAAAGGTTCCCAAGGGGAACATATAACAAACTTAAAATGAAGAAGATTGGACCATGCAAGGTCGTTAAGAAATTTTGGGCAAATGCATATGAGATTGAATTACTCAATGGGATTAGAATTTCACCGATATTCAAAATCTCAGATTTGTACCCTTATAGAGCTGAAGAAGATAGTGAACAGACAGAGGTTCAGTGGACTAAACAAATTATTGTAGCTAAAAATCCATAGATGGAAAGTATACTTGACAAGAGAGTCAGCAAGAGGACCAAGAGAAAAGAGTATTTTGAATACTTGATCAAATGGAAGGGACGTCTAGTTGAAGATTCCAGCTGGGAGAATGAAGCAGAAATTCAGAAGCATGGATAGACCGTGCAAGAGCTCATGAATAGGAGTCCATGAAAATTTTCAAGTGAGGGAGTATGATGCAAGAGCATCATCAGCAGCAAGCAAGCGTGGAGGTGGAAGACAGATGGGATGAACTCCATCACATTTTGGCACATGTCAAAACGTTTTGAAATGTTTTTGAAAGTTTGGATGTGCAGACATTAATGAAATAGTTAAGAAGGCGTACTTCCATATTGTAAATAGATCTTGAGTGATCCACTCTCATCTGTAGGATGTAGATGCATTTATGCCAGTTAATGAAAGTATGTTGATTTAAAAAATTCTAGATTAGACAGTTTTAGGAGATGGAGGGAAAATGACTATAGACACCCTCATCTTTGTATCATTGTATCAGTTAGAGATGGTAGAGTTAAGAACATTAGCATAAAGGAGAAGCAGAGTTGTGGAGAAGAACCCATGTACAAAAATTTTGAATTAATATATGAAGCTTTGATTCAGACTCATGGTGTTATAATGTTTTATGTTTCTAACATCCTGAATGTTATGCTTATGGTTATATTATTCTCTCTATTTTTAATTTACTTTTATGCCTTGTAGGTATGATTTCATGTTAAGTGTTTGAAGTATGAGAGAGAGTAAGGGAATGAGTTTCAATTGTTTCTCTTCTTGAGAAAAAGTTCCTGCAAGGAATGCAGTGAAGCGTCCGTAAGGAATGCGTTGACAGAATTCAGATTTCATCTCTGAAATCTCAGGAGAGATACCATTGTTCTCGTTTCAAATGAAGTGTAAGGACAAGCATAGAAGCCATGCAAGGTGTGCGTAGGCTGGTTGAGACCTTAGAACTTATAAACTAAGGTTGAAATATTGAAGGATTGTTTTTGCAGAGTTGCACAGAGTCAAGAGATTCAAATATTCAGGAATATTTGAAGAAGTGCCACAAGAAGTACATGCATAAGTCTTTTAGGAGATCTGAGGTTGCAAAGGAAGCTCAGGAAGGTTAGGACCTTTGAATAATTTGAGAGAAAGGAAGGAAATGCAAATAGTTATGCAGAGGTTAAATTCCATAGGAGGATCACAGGTTTGATTTGAGCCAGAGGTTCTTTGAGGAGGAGATTGAACGGTCGGAATTCTCCAAGGAGAACTCCCAAAATAGCGGGGACCGTAGGATCCAGGAAAGTTTCAGGGGAGTTAAGCATTGGATAGATCTATCCTTTGAAAGGCAAAGTCAACGTGGACCATCTATCGTGACCTATTCAGGTCGTCAGATCATTTCAGGAATTCGGAGTTCGGGAGCATGGAGTGCAAACCAAAACCTTGGTTGATCAAGTTTTCAAAATGCGAAAGGAGGTTTCGTGTGTGAAGTCAAAGAGTAATGAGTTCGAGAATTCGAAACTTCAGAGTTCGGGGTTTTGGAAGTCCTAAGGATGGGTGATTGGGACTTAGTAGGGAGGAAAGTCCGAAATCATAATTTGTGATAGAGTATTTGTCGGGATTTCGGAAATCGGGTTTTCGGCATTCCTGTTGACAAGGGGCAGAACACTCCACATCAGAAGTATCGAAATCGTGAAACGTGAAGGAAATTGAGGAAGTGTGTTTTGACATTTCAACAAATCGGGGTTCGGGAATTTAGGGGTCGTAGTGACACAAGGTTAAGGTCAAGAGTTTCGAACTCCTGGTACATGGAAAACTGAAATAGAGGGGGTTGTCGAAAGGTGGTTCAAGTTCCAAAAATTGGAAAAGGTGACAAGTGGGAGGAGTGCACATTGTTAGCACTCTGTAATTTGCCCAAGGCTGTGAGGCAGTCACAGAGGCAACATCAAAACCACTTCGAGTCTTGGATCTAGCCCTCCAAGACTCAGAGAGGGATCTCTCTGTCTGATATAGATTTGTTTGAAGAGGTATTAGGCTAGTTATGAAGAACATGTGTTGGGGTTTTTAAATGATTGATTTGGAACAACAAGGAGGGCCATTGGGCAAATGGGGTCTTCTCTTTAAATGAGGAGATTCAATCTCAGCTTTGGACAAAGTTCTTTCACAGGGAAAGGTAGCAGAAATATTGGATCGAATTGAGTTTTAATGGTATTGATTTGGGGAAAAAATAGGGGAGATAAAAACCAGGCACAGGAGCAACTAAGAATTCTTGAACTAAGCTTTAGCAGAAAACATAAAGATCATCAAAAGCTCAGAGGCAGAGTATCTACTGATAAATTCTTCTTCTATTACTCTCCTTCAGATGATAAGAACTGAAAACAAGCATAATGATCACAGGAAAACATTAACAGAGAAAAACACCACCAATATCACCACACAGGAGTCCTGTAACAGAAAACATGTTCATTGTTGATTGCTCATCTCAAAATTACAAAAAATATTCTTTGGTCATACATAGCCCATGCTCCAGGAACCTCACAGGTCGAACCATTTTACATTAAAATCATCTGGATAAATAGGATAGACCATCCCAATTAGTTTCGGAAGTCGGTTTAACCGCCTTGGCCAAAAATATCCACCACTCCCACAAAATTTGGAGTTTTCTACCATGAAAAACGGACCTGTTTTCTGCGAAAAAGGGGTCCAAACAAACATGATTTTTTATTCAATGATGACACATGGGAGAAAAATGAAAGAGGTTATTTTATATGGGCATGTGTTGGAAACAAACCTCCTTTGGTTTCTCCAAATTCTCCCCCAGCTGGTTGTAACAACTCCTGCAAGATCAGGATTGAAACGGAAAATTGAAAATATGGAAAAATAGGCCTCGAAGATGTCGTCCATTCTCCTGGATAATACCTCTGTTGCAAAAAATGAAATATTTTTTGGTTCCTCAGCCCGTTCTGAGAAAAAACCTCTCTCGGATTTTTAAAATCTGTCTCCGTTTGCTCAAAAATCGATCTAGAAGAGGACGTGGTAAAATAGGCAAAAATGGTAAATTTTTGAGGAAAGTGGTTTTTTACGTGGTAAGCGGTATTCCGGACCGCCCCCCCCCCCCTTGTTAAATGTAGAACACCCGGGGGGGTCCGGAATTTAATTTGGATCGTTGATTTAGATGCCCATTTCTAGGCCGTTCATATTTGCATGATCTTTATTTTAAATTCCGGACAGCCCCCCCCCTTGTTAAATTCCAGAAGGTGAGGGGGGCTCCGGAATTAATTTGGTGCGTTAGTTTATTATAAAATGTGGTGGATGGGGGGCGGGGTGTATGAAAAGTACGTGGGGTATAGGTTAGTGGATGGTGATGTGAGGGTGACGTGAGGTGGGGGGACATGAGTGGAGTGTGAGGTGGGGGTAGGTGGGAGTGACGTAGGGTAAGAGGGGGTAGA
>ML785012.1:828701-844047 GCA_009831015.1 Picea engelmannii
TTGTGCGGAACCTGTTAGCTACGCGATTAACCTGTGGCTTGAGAAACCGCGACTCAGGGGCATCTAATCCATCAAAATCACCCGGGGATCACACCCGGCCTGAGCCACACCAACCCTTAACATGGTTGGATTTTTTGTCCCCGCAGGTTTCAAACCGGTGAATTTAACATCACAGAGTGGCTTAACAACACACTCCATCACCGACTATCCTACACCTCGGGGACATATAATATGTTTATTATTATGTAATGTTTTAATATATATTATATTGTATTTTTATTTTTAATTGTTTTATTTTTTATTTATGTTTTATAATGTTTTGTTATTTTCTTTTTATTTAATTTTTAATTTTTTAACTAATCCTAATTACTAACCTAGTTACTAACTTAATTAATAATTAATTAATTATTTAACTAGTTGTTTATTAGCTAGTTTAACCTATACTAACATTATCATTTAATCTTACTAACTGGGATTATTAACTTAATGTTTTTATCCTAAGTCCATTTATTCGGGGATGGGTGGTGGGAAAAAGTGGTCAATGGGGCAACAAGACAAGGGAGTGAGGGCGCAACGTGGATGAAGGATGCAATAGGGTGATGGGGGATTGAGCGACAAGAATGGAGGGAGGAAGCAGAATCACCTGAGCCACGACTTCATCATCACGAGAGAAAAAACAAATCAACAGTCGAAGAATCGAGTCGCCTATAATTATAGGACCCCAACACACGTCAGGAGCAAAGCATAGCTCGAGGGGACACTTGAAAAGTCGGGAACCCTATCAGAAAGATTCACGAAATCCTGGGAGATGCAAAACCATTTCGGCATTTCTGAGATTCGGGTTCCAGAAGGTATAGGAGATAGAGAGTTTGATAACAAGCCTTACGAACTTCCGCTACGGGAAATCGCGCTAACCATTGGATCAAGGGGAAGAACCATAGCCGTTGATTTTCCTTGGAAGCGAAACACTAGTGTTTCAGTGTTTCAGGATTCAACATATCGGGAACTCTGTTGAAAAAGGGATGAGGCATAGTGCTAAGGAAATCCCAAATTCATGAAGTGTAGTAGGGCTGAGGGTGGACTTTTCGGGATTTCAAAAATTTGGGTTTCGGGACCCCTAGAGTCGAGAGGTAGAGTTGCATGACATTGCGACTCCCGAAATCACGAAGAGAGAAAAGTTGAAATTAGTGGCAAGGTGAGTCAAGAGTTTGGTATTTCAGGTTTCGGAGGTTGAAGGGGCAAGGCGCTCAACAACAAGATTTGCAAAATTGCAAAATCCAGTTTCCCGAAAAGAAAAGGGAAAAGTCCCAATGACAGTTGGGGTTTGATCACGGGGTTCATGCCAGTGAATGATCATGTGGGAATAACCGAGGAGGGCCTGTGAAATATACTCGGAGAGGGTGAGTGAATAATTCCCCAAGAGGAATTAAGAGGGTCATTCAGACTCTAAGGGCCAAAGTTGAAAGATCTTGTGCGAACTCCAACCTGAGGGATTAGGGGTCTGCGCCAGTTGTGGTATCAAAGATTAGAAATATTTATTTGTTTTTTGTAATAGGCAAAAGAGGAATTTTGCATCCATGCCGCTGAGAAGAAGAGACAGGAAAATACTTGACCCGCTAGAGGAAAGGGAAATTCCAAGAAGAAGAGACAGACAATTACCTGATCCATCAAGGGAAAGAGAGATGTGTGAACTACATGCCAAGCTTGATGCCATGGAAACAACATAGAGGTGCACAGTTAACGCTAGGGATATCAGCGAATATGAAAGTGAAAATGAAGCCAGAAATGAAGAAGTTGCAGCTGAAGATGAAGAAGATGAACGCCTATTTAGGGTTGTTGCAAGGATAGGTGCTAGAGAAAAAATGAACATTCCAGTATATGAAGGAATCCTGGATGTTGAAGAGCTTCTAGACTGGATTAGAGCTCTGGATAAATATTTTGACTATGAGGATGTAGAGGAAGACAAGAAGGTCAAGCATGCTATTACAAGACTTATAGGGCATGCAACATTATGGTGGGATGAATTGTAGGCTGACAGACGCTGCAAAGGTAAGCAGAAAATCAAGAGTTGGGATAGAATGGGTGCGAAGATGAAGGCAAAATTCATACCCACGGATTATCAAATTAATCTGTTTTGAAGAATGCATAACTTGAGGCAGATATTGATGACAATGAAAGAATACACTGAAGAGTTCTATAGGATAAACATTAGAGCAGGTCATCAGGAAAGTGATGATGAAAAAGTTTCCAGGTATATGAATGGTCTGAGATACGACATTCAGGACGAGATGAGCATGATGAACCTTAGGAATGTGGAGGATTCTTATCATATGGCTCTGAAAGTTGAAGATAAGTTGAGCCGAAAACAAGGTCAGAGAGGGTGAGGCAGAACTCAACCAGAGGAAAAGTAGTTGCCCAAGACAAAAATCATAAACCTAAAGAAGAGTGGAAGAAACCTCAAACTCAAATTGAGAGAGGTGGAAGCTCACATAGAGGACAGTATGCTGATAGAAATACTTTTCCTCGAACCAGAGGAAGAGGAAGAGGTAGAGGTGGAGAAATAAAATTCTTTACCTATGGAAAAAATGGACACAAGTATTATGAATGTCCCGATAAGAAGAAAGAAGGAGGTGAAACTCACATTTCCAAAGCTCAAGGACAGAATGTTGAGGTAGAAGATGTTGAGGCCGGAAGATCACTGATGATGAGAAAAGTTCTCTTAATGCCAGAGAAGGAGGCAGAGAACCCAACCCAAAGGAATAGACTTTTTTGGACTTCTTGCAAGACCAAAGACAGGGTATGCAAAGTCATCGTGGACAGTGGTAGCATAGATAATCTCGTTTCTACAGAGACAGTAGAAAAGTTGGAGCTAGAGACTATTGAACATCCAAGCCCATACAAAGTTTTGTGGCTACAAAAAGGACATCAGGTAAATGTCACTAAACAATGTTTAGTTGAATTTAAAATAGGAGTATATAAGGATGAAATACTATGTGACGTCATTCCCATGGATGTTTTTCATCTATTGTTGGGTAGACCATGGAAATATGATAGGAATGTGATTCATGATGGGAGAAAGAACACATACACCTTGGAGAAGAATGGGAGAGCTCACATGTTGTTTCCAATTAAAGATAAAGAAGTGAAACCAGAGGTGAGAAATACTGTACTCCTCATGAGTGGTAAGGAACTTCTTAAGGAGGTTAAGAAGAATTAAGATACACAAATCATTGTGGTTAGGAAGCCTAGAATTGTTTTAACTAGTACAAGAGTGGATGATTTACCAGAGGAAATCCAAAAGTTATTGGAAGAGTTTTCTGATATGGTAGTGGACAAACTACCTTGTTCGTTGCCACTGATCAGGAGTATAAGTCATCACATTGATCTTATACCTAGAGCTAGTTTACCAAACAAAGCAGCGTACAAATTGACGCCACAGGAGAATGAAGAGGTCAAGAGACAGGTCCATGATTTAATGGGCAAAGGGTTGGTTAGAGAAAGCTTGAGTCCATGCATTGTTCCAATAGTGTTCAACACAAAGAAAGATGGAGGCTAGAGGATGTGTACAAACTTGAGGGAAATCAACAAGATTACCATCATATATAGATTTCCTTTGCCAATGATGGATTATTTGATGGATTTCTTGAGTGGAGCAATTTTTTTTTTTTAAATTCATTTGAAAAGAGGGTATCATCAAATCCAAATGAGAGAAGGTGATGAATGGAAGACAACCTTCAAGACAAATGAAGGGTTGTTTGAATGGCTTGTTATGCCATTTGGCCTAACAAATGCACCTAGTACTTTCATGAGGTTGATGAATGAAGTCTTGAAGGATTTCATCGAAAAATTCGTCATCGTATATCTTGACGATATATTAATTTTCAGAAAGATAGAAATAGAACACTTGAAGCATTTGGCTACAGTGATGAAGAGACTACAACAAGAGAAGTTGTTGATAAATATGAAGAAATCATCATTCACGAGGACAGAGCTCATTTATTTGGGGTTTGTTATCTCTACAGATAAGCTGAAAATGGATCCAGATATGGTAGAGGCGATTAAGAATTGGCCATCGTCAAGGAGTATATTTGAAATAAGAAGCTTTCATGGATTGGCTAGTTTCTATAGGAGATTTATCAAAAATTTCAGTGGAATTAGTGCACCGATGATGGACACGGTGAATAAAAGACATAAATTTTTTCACTGGACACAAGAAGCAGAGAAAAGTGTCAATATGTATAAAAGGAATATTACCGAACAACCAATTTTGGTGTTGCCATATTTTAACAAGACGTTTCAAGTCAAATGTGATGCAAGCAAATTTTCCATAGGAGCGGTCTTAAGCCAAGACGATAGACCGATCAGATACTTCAGTGAGAAACTGAATGAAGCAAAGATTAAATATTCAACATATGGCAAGGAATTTTATGAAGTCGCGATTAGATTTTGTTTTGTACAGCGATAATCATGCTTTACAATTCGTGACTCAACAGGAGAAGTTGAACCAAAGACATGTTAAATGGGTTGAATACATGAAGAATTTTACTTTTGTAATTAAACGTATTTTCGGAACTGCTAACAAAGTTGTTGATGCTTTGAGCATGAAATGTTTGTTGATGTAGGAATTCAGATTCAAAACATTAGGTTTTGAGAACCTCAAGGACATGTACAGAGATGACCCAGATTTCAAAGAGGTGTATGAGGCATCTGAGAATCCAATTCTCAGGGACAAAAGTCACTGGACTGAATATATGATCCAGGATGGATTATTATTGAGAGGCAATCAATTATGTATTCCAAAATGCTCCATGAGGGAGAATCTGTTGAAAGAAAAACACAGTGGAGGATTGGTCGGACATTTCGGTCATGAAAAAACATTCTCGAAATTAAATGGATCATATTTTTGGCCGGTGATGAGGACCGATGTCAAAAGATTTGTGGACAGATGTAGAATTTGTTAGCACACGAAGGGAAAAAGGAAGAACACAGGGTTATACCAGCCATTACCGATACCAGAGAGGCCATGGGATGCAGTGAGCATATATTTTATATTGGGGCTGCCAAGGACACGAAGAGAATTCGATTCGATCTTTGTGGTGGTAGACGGATTTTCAAAGATGGCACATTTTATACCATGTCAAAAAACCAGTGACGCAACCCATATTACGAACCTATTTTTTAAATAAGTCGTCAGACTTCACGGCTTACCCAGAAGTATAGTTTCAGATCGAGACACCAAGTTCGTAGGACATTTCTGGAGGACTTTATGGAAGAAGTTGGGGACAAATCTGTCTTTTAGCTCATCTTATCATCCTCATACGGATGGACAGATAGAAGTTGTAAACAGGAGCTTGGGAGATTTGCTAAGGAACCTAGTGACTGAACACCACAGTCAGTGGGATCAGATTCTGCCATAGGCGGAATTTTCCTACAATGATTCACACAACAGAAGCACAGGGCGGAGTCCATTTCAGATTGTTTATGGAATGAAGCCAAGAGGAGTTTTTGAATTGAAAGATTTAGAACATAATGAAACTAGAAGTGTTAGTGTAGAGGATTTTGCAGAAGCAATGAAGGAACTTCACAGCCAAGTGAGGGAACGTTTGCAAAATGTGAATCAAGAGTACAAGCGTAGAGAAGATCAACACATGTGAGAACTTCAATTTGAAGTTGGCGATCTGATTCTTTCACATCTAAGAAAGGAAAGGTTCCCAAGGGGAACATATAACAAACTAAAAATGGAGAAGATTGGACCATGCAAGGTCGTGAAGAAATTTGGGGCAAATGCATATGAGATTGAATTACCTGATGTAATCGGAATTTCACTGATATTCAACATCTCAGATTTGTACCCTTATAGAGCTGAAGAAGACAGTGAATAGACAGAGGTCTAGTGGACTAAACAAATTCCTGTAGCTGAAAAGCCACAGATGGAAAGTATACTTGACAAGAGAGTCAGCAAGAGGACCAGGAGAAAAGAGTATTTTGAATACTTGATAAAATGGAAGGGACATCCAGTTGAAGATGCAAGCTGGGAGAATGAAGCAGAAATTCAGAAGCATGGACAAACAATGCAAGAGTTCATGAACAGGAGTCCATGAAAATTTTCAAGTGAGGGAGTATGATGCAGGAGCTTCGTCAACAACAAGCTAGCGTGGAGGTGGAAGACAGCTGGGATGAACACCATCACATTTTGGCACATGTCAAAAACGTTTTGAAATATTTTTGAAAGTTTGGATGTGCAGACATTAATGAAATAGTTAAGGAGGTGTAATTCCATATTGTAAATAGATATTGAGCGATCCGCTCTCATCTGTAGGATGTAGAGGCATTTAAAAAATTCTAGATTAGACAGTTTTAGGAGCTGGAGGGAAAGCGACTATAGACACCCTCATATTTGTATCATTGTATCAGTCAGAGATGGTAGAAATAAGCAAATTAGCATAGAGGAGAAGCAGAGAGTTGTGGAGAAGAACCCATGTACAAAAATTATGAATTAATATATGAAGCTTTGATTCAGACTCATGGTGTTATAGTGTTTTATGTTTTTAACATGCTGAATGTTATGTTTATGGTTATATTATTCTCTCTATTTTGCATTTACTCTTATGCCCTATATGTATGATTTCATGTTAAGTGTTTGAAGTATGAGAGAGAGTAAGGGAATGAGTTTCAATTGTTCTCTTCTTGAGAAAAATTTCCTGCAAGGAGTGTAGTGAAGCGTCCACGAGGACTGTGTTGACATAATTCAGAGTTCATCTCTGAAAGCTCAGGAGAGATATTGTTGTTCTCGTTTCAACTGAAGTGTAAGGACAAGCATAGAAGCCATGCAAAGTGTGCGCATACTGGTTGTGACCTTAGAACTTATAAACTAAGGTTGAGAGATTGAAGTATTGATGTTGCAGAGTTGCACAGAGTCGAGAGATTCAAATATTCAAGAATATTTGAAGAAGTGTCGCAAGGAGTGCGTGCAGAAGTATTTTAGGAGATCTGAGGTTGCGAAGGAAGATCAGGAAGGTTAGGACCTTTGAATCATTCGAGAGACAGGCAAGAAATGAAAATAGTTATGCAGAGGTTAAATTCCAGAGGAGGATCACAGGTTTGATTTGAGCCAGAGGTACTTTTGAGGAGGAGATTGAATGGTCAGAATTCTTCGAGGAGAACTCCCGAAATAGCGGGGACTGTAGGATCCAGGAAAATTGCAGGGGAGTTAAGCGTTGGATAGATCTATCCTTCTAAAGGTAGAGTCAACGTGGACCATTGATCGTGACCTATTCAGGCCATCATATCATTTCAGGAATTTAGAGTTCGGAAGCCTAGAGTGCAAGACAAAACCTTGGTTGATCAAGTTCTTGAAACGCAAAAGGAGGTTTTGTGTGTGAGGTCAAAGAGTGATGAGTTCGGGAATTCAGAACTTTGGAGTTTGGGGTTTCGGAAGTCCTGAGTATGGGTGATCGAGACTTAGCGGGGAGGAAAGTCCAAAATCAGAATTTGCAATAGAGTATTTGTCGAGATTTTGAAAATTGGGTTTTCGGCATTCCCGTTGACAAGGGGAATAATAGTCCACATCAGAAGTACTGAAATCATGAAACGCGAAGGAAATTTAGGAAGTGCGTTTTGGAATTTTGGAAAATCGGGGTTTGGTAATTCGGGGTTCATAGTGACACAATGTTAGGGTCGAGAGTTTCGAACTCTCAGTACCTGGAAACCCAAAATAGAGGGGGTTGTCGAAAGGTGGTTCAAGTTCCGAAAATTGGAAAAGGTGACAGGTGGTAGGAGTCCATGTCAGGAGAAAAGCACAGCTTGAGGGGACACTTGAAAAGTCAGGAACCCTCTCATCAAGATTCACAAAATCCCGGGAGAGGCAAAACCATTTCAGCATTTTGGAGATTCAGGTTTCGGAAGGTATAGGAGATAGAGAGTTTGAGAACAAGCCTTACAAACTTCTGGTAGGCGAAATTGCACTAACCGTTGGATCAAGGGGAAGAACCACAGCCGTTGATTTTCCTTGGAAGCGGAACACTAGTGTTTCGGTGTTTCAGGATTTGGCGTATCGGGAACCCTGTTGATAAAGGGACGAGACATAGTGCTAAGGAAATACTGAAGTCGCGATCTGTAGTAGGGATGAGGGTGGAATTTTTGGGATTTTGGAAATTTGGGTTTCAATACCCCGAGAGTCGAGAGGTAGAGTTGCATGACATTGTGACTCTCAAAATCATGAAGAGAGAAAAGATGAAATCAGTGGCAAGGTGAGTCGAGAGTTTGGTATTTCGGGTTTCGGAGGTTGAAGGGGAAAGGCGCTCAACAACAGGATTTGCGAAATCACAAAATTTGGTATCCCGAGAAGAAAAGGAAAAAGTCCCAATGACAGATGGGGTTTGATTGCAGGGCTCATGTCAGTGAATGATCGCACGGGCATAACCAGGGAGGGCCTATGAACTATACTCGGAGAGGGTGAGTGAATAATTCCCCGAGAGGAATTAAGAGGATCAGTCAGACTCTAAGGGCCGAAGTTGAAAGATCCTGTGCAGACTCTAGCCTGAGGGATTTCGGTTCTAGGTTATTATGGGAGCCCTAAATTGACCTTAATAAAAGCACCATTGGACTAGATTTCCTTTCGAGGTTTTTCCTGGGGTTTATCCAAAATTATTGGTGTTCTTATGTTCTTGATTTGGTTTCCTTATTTATTATAATATCCCTAAGGCCGAACCCAATTGTAAGTGTAAATACAAATGTACTTAAGCTGGTGAGCTATTTTGATATCATTTTTTTATGCACATTTCATGGCATAGTGCGTGCATGTATTGTGCATTAAAATGAGGAACTGTGCACATTCCAGGATACCGCGCACAACATCTTAAGTGTGTGTGATGTTGCAGCCAAGGAGCCTTTGTGTATATGATATGTTTTATAGGCTAGTGAGCCAGTTATTATAATCTAGGATGCTTATGTTTTGATTAGGCCGAAGAGCCTAGATGTTATAGGCCAGTGTGCCTATTTTTGTACATGTCTCATATTTAATATGAAAGACATCACTGCACGTAGACTGACCGTGATAAAAGAGATGGGGGACTAAAATCCACTATTTAGGGAAAGGGAAGGGCTAAGTTAAGGAAAGGGGCTAATCTAGGGAGCTTGAGCCAAAAAGGAATATTATATTAATATTTATTTAAATCATAAAGTATGGATAATTATTTTATCCTAAGTTCTAAAGTTGGGGACAAGTGGGCCAATGTAGCTCCCAACATGACAAGTGTCAAGTTGGGGACATGCATACATATTATTGGGAATCAGTTCATTGAGGGTGTTTCCCTATCATTCTTACGATCATATTTTCCATCATTACTTCCATCATTCAACCAGGATGCCATGACCATTTTCACTCACACAGTCAGTTATCCTCAGACATTCATTTCATTGTATATGAACCTATATCCATAGCCATTTTGTGTTGGTGTAACTGGTTATCTTTGGAAGATGGATTGAAGAAGTGAGTTGTCAGGCCCGTGGGATACTAAAGAAGCGGTTTGTCATGCCCATGGGATATTGAAGAGGTAGGTTTTTAGGCCCGTGAGCAATTCTCTGGCTGAGATAATTGCTGGGAGTTGATTTCCTGAAGGTGATAAACTATAGCTATAGGGCTCTGAAACTTCCTGTCCGACATGTTGTTGAAGTCCTGGAAGGGAAGTGGGGTAGCCGAGGGACTGTTGAGTAGAGAAGGGGCACACTTCCTTGGGTGGGATAGGCATGGGGGGGGGTATGAGAGACTGTAGGTTGTTAGTTGAGTGAGCACCATGACAGAGTATTTCCTATTTTCCATGAGCCACTAGCCTGGTTAGGAACCCTTTACCTGAGTGGAGTTTAGTCCCATCTTGGGGGTGACTCACTGTTGAGAGTGATGAACAGTGTGGTCTAAGGATGGGAGGTTTGTGGAAGGTCTGCACGCAGTTGGTGACATTCTTACCAAGATAAGTGCCAATTGTGTGATAAGTTTACATGCTGCATTGTTATTTACGTGTTTATTTTTATGGGTGTTTCATGTATATGTTGCATGTATAAGTTCATTGTTATTTCAATCTGAATCCATGCATTTACGAAATGTATTTGGCTATTTACGTTTCACATGTAAAGCTTCTGCAGGTGTTCTATGTGCATATGTTTTAATTGCATGCAGTTAGAAAAATTTATGTAGCACAACTCAGTTAGATGATGAGTATGTTACAGTATGTTCTGCACAAAGAACAATTGTGTTCTCTGGTGTAGCGTGACCCAACATGGATGGTCGGGGACATTAGAATTTGGTATCAGAGCATGAAATAATTTTTTCGAGTGGAATTTCTCAGCCTGTGGGTGGATGGGGATGTTACATTTATGCTTCCACTACATGTTTCATTAAGTAACCCAATTGTGCCTTAATTCAGTAAATATATTTTTCTTGGAATTAACTGCCAGGTGCTAGGTTGAGGCAAATTTCAACAAGGCATCATATCATACCTAGGGTTGAAAGAATATTTCAATGTGGCATCAAAGCCAAGGATTTGAAGGAAAGAGGGATACTAATATTTGAAGGGAGGAAAACAAGAGGACAAATATTATCAGGTAGATAATCAGTAGAGGAAATCAAAGGATATATTTTTTAGGGAAACAACAATATTGGGAAGAACAAGTGTTTTTGCAGGTATACAGAGGCATCCATGAGTCACAATGTAGACAATCATGGACCTCCATGGTTCATAGAAGGAAAAGTTGTGGATATCCATGGGTCAAGGATCAAAAAGTAGTGGACAGGTCGTATAGGGTAGTATAGGGTAGTTCTAGTAGAGAATTATTTGATCTGATCTTGAAGATGGTGAACACATTGAATATTCAAGACAGCTTAGAAGGGGCAATAAAATTATAGGCTTAGAAGGAAAATATTCTTCTTCTCTTATAGGAGAATGACCTCAAAGAGTATGTTGATGCAATGGTTGTAAATCCTATGGATCCATAGAAATTGATAATTTACAAGAAGAAGGAAGAGAAGGCCAAGTGGGTTTTTCTAGAATAGGTAAAGGAACTCTTGATTATACACATTTCTAAGAAGAAATATGCCAAGGAAATGTATGATGCTTTGGTGAGTCTATACCAAAACAAGAATACATGTTGGTTTCTACATTTGAAGGACTATCTTCAATTTGTTAGTATGTCCAATGAGAATAGGGTTTTAAATTATGTTATGAAGATAAAACAGATACGAGATCAACTTGTAGTGATTATAGAGACAATACATGATGCTCAGTTGATGAATGTAGAATTAAAATGTATTCCCAAGTCTTGGGAGCCTTTTGTGAAAGGGATCTATGCATGAGAGATAGTGTCAAGGTTTAATATACTAAGGACTAATTTTATTCAGGAGGAGACTTAGTTAGAGTCTAGAGATGGCTTGAAGAGGACCCATGATGAGAAATTCTATCTAGACAATCACGCAAGGAAGGGCAAGTTTAGGAAGATTTCTAGTGGAGAGTCGATCATTCAAGATGGAAATAAGAAGAAATACATAAACAACATAAAGTGATTTTCATGTAACAAGTTATGTAGGGAAATATTTGCATAGGAATAAGGGGGGAAGCGAAACACAATCAAAGTTAGTTTCATTGACAAAGTATTAAGTGGACGTGTTTTGCAAGAATTTTGAATAGGCATAGTTCTTACTGGTTTCTTAGACTTCCGTGGGAATCATATTAGCTGATGCATAGTTGATAGATAGGGGAGATACATGTCATATGAAAATAGCATGAGACATGTTTGAGATATTCATAGAGTCTGACTCAGACATGCATGTGGAATTTGGTATGGAGACCGCATGCAGTGAAGGTATTTGGAACAATGTCATTCCAGATGGATTCAAGGGGCACATTGTGAGTGCAAGATGTGCTATCAGTGCAAAAGATAAGAGGAGTGTGATCTCAGTCTCAATGATTGATAAGAAGCTATTTGATGTAGAATTTCAGGATGGAAAGGTGCTTGTTATTCCCAAAGGATCTATCTCAGAAAAAGCATCTTTCTTTGGAGTTAGAGAGAGAAAATTGTATAGGATAAACAACCATCTTATGAGAGAACTTTTGAGAAACGTAGTGATAGAGAATAGAGAGAAAGTATCTCCAAAGGTAGAGAAACTTTGAGGGAGTCAACTTTCAGGTTCAGGTGGGAAGGAGTAGCCTTCCAAGTCAGTCAAGAAGGATTCATGGTATGAGATGGCCATGCGGGATGCTCAGGAGAAGGATACTTCTAGGAGCATGTTAAAAGGTAGTGATTCTTCAAAGATAGGTCATACTATCATGGTAGGGATAGATTTTGTGTTAGATGGAGCATCCAATCAGGTGTATTGGAGAGTAGGAATGGTAGCATATTTGGTAGCAAAGATAGAGAAAAATCCAGGTGGGAGAAGTACCTTCCTCACTAAGAGGGGGTGTTTATTTTTTGGTAGAATCAGACAAGTACTTCCACATAAGCATGTGTTTTTCATGTGGAATTAGTCGAAAATATTCTCTTCTTGAGTTTACTTTAGTTATAAGGAATTAATTAAAGTAAAATTGTATTTATTAGTGAATTGAGTTATTTAAGGACTTTATTAGCATGTAACATGTAATCTAAATCTTAAGTGGGTGTGAGAAGTAATCTCAATTGTAGATCATTTTGAATATTAGAAATAGATTGTAACACATGATAATAAAAGAAAGGCTAGGAGAAGGAGGAAAAGACTTGTTTTGAGGGATTCAACATGGTTGGGACTATTGAGGAGAGGTCCAAGTCAAGAGACTTTGTGAGATACCAAGGTTGAGTACAACAAAGAAGGACTTTTTCCAGTGTGAGGAGTGTAGGAGAAAAGAAGGACTTTTTCTTACACTATAGTGAGGAAATATCACTGGTTGGATGAAGATATTTCATCCAAGTATTAGTGAGAGGGTTGGATAACAAAGGGTCATGATTCAATATCTTCATAGGTGGAGAAGGACTTTCATCTAGAGTTCATATAGGTTAACGAAGAGAGAGAGTGGAAGCATCCAAAGCTAGGTTTTAGAGGACAAAAGCCACATGGAAAGGCAGAGTCATACAAAGCTTCTCGTACATGATTTCCTTACACATCTATGGGTCTCAGTGGAGACAATCATAGATATCTGCGGGTCAAAGAAGGTAAAGTTGTAGATGTGTGCAGGTAAGAGAAGGGAAAGTCACAAATGTATTGGGAAATGTGTCGATATAAGGTTGTACAGAAGAACATGAGTCTCTAGGTTTTTCTGTAGTGTATAATTCTCTCAGTGGGCCATTATCCCTGTTATGGGAGCCCTAATTTGACCTTAATAAAATCATCATTTGACTGGTTTTCCCTCTGGGGGTTTTCTAGGGGTTTACCCAAAATTCTTGGTGTTCTTATGCACTTGATTTGGTTTCAATGTTTATACTTTTGCTACATGTTTTGTTGAGTAACCTAGTTGTGCTTTAATTCAATAAATGCATTTTTCTTGGAATTAATTATCGGGTGCTAGGTTGAGGGAAATTTCAACAAGGTATCATATCATACCTAAGGTTGAAAGAAGATTTCAACAAAAAAGTGTTGGGATTGTTCTAAAGGATCTTCCTAGTGGAAAAAGGAAGCATCATAGTGTTGGGACTATTTTAGAGGCTCTGCCAACAAGGAGAAGGGTTGTTACATGTGGAAAATAGACCTGTCATGACTGTTTCAACCTTTGAGGGATAGTACATTCTATGTTGGGGACAATTTGGCTTGTTATAGTAATCCCACATTTAGTTTAGCAGAAGCCACCCAAGAGAGGCTTGTGAGGGGCCATATATAGTTGTTCTTGGAGGGAAGGCAAGGGTCACAACCCTGATTCTTGAGGACATGAGGAGAAGATTGGGTAAGTGCCTATGTAAAGGTGTCATAGGAATGGTGTTAAGTTTCAAATCCAATGGAGGGTTTGGAGGGGTAGTGGGTTCCCTATCCCTCAGCCTCAGTTCAACAATAAAGAAATCGGGAGGGTATCATCAGTAGTGAGTAAGGATTTTTGAGTATATGATTTCCTTATTTTGGAATTTTTTTGTATAATAAAATTGGGCCATTGTCCTTGGTACAGGATCCCATTATTATGGGACTGTATTGAATAAAGAAAAAATGTGTTGGGAATTAAATTCTTGTGTATTTGTGTATGATTTGATTGTTGTTTTTAATTTTTGTTGTGCTAAGTTGTTAGGCATCTCAGTGTGTTTATGTTCATCGTTCAAAATGTGTGATTTCTCTATGTGTTTTTGAGAACCTAGATCAGAACTTTGGTGTGTGTGCACCGATTCAAGGTCACACCAAAATCTAACAAAGAATTCCCTCATATTTTCTTTTGGATGCCTTTTTTCCTTTTTTGAAAGTACTCCTCTTGGAACAAACTTCAAATACTAAATTTATCCCCTTATTGGACATATCATTTTCTTTTGTATGACCATGCTTTCTTCCACTACTTTGAGTACTTAAGGGACCTGTGAATACTCAATTTCTCCCCTTCTTGGACATCTAATTTTATTTTGTATGGTCATTTTCTCTTCCACTACTTTGATTTCTCCAGGGACCAAGTATTCAATCTCATGTAATAGTTGTTTCACACTAACCGCTTATTAATCCAACAAATTTGGTTCATAGAGTTTCATATACTCCACATTCACAACTAAAAGCATGCTTATGTAGGATGAAAAATTGAGCTAAAATGAAATGTCATGTCTATTTGTGAAATTATCTCAAATGGACCATACCTTATGGGCTTGAGATTTTTTGTTCCCCTTGCATTATCTCCTTGGTCAAATGTAACCAAATTGTCTCCAACATGGGACTTATGCTCTTTATTATATTTCCCATGCCTATTTGTATTTTGTGTCAGTGTCCTCCAATTGTGTTTGGACTTGTTTATGCACGTTCTTTCTACTTTTTTATATGAAATCTTCAACCGTCTATTTCTACTTGTGCGTTATTATTACATTTCTTTCTTTCTTTTTATATACCATGTGAAATGGTGGTTGTTGAAGAAAATAATAACAAACTTCAAATGGTCTCATGTGAGTGGATTAGTGAAATGTCCCATTGTATGTATGTTGAATGGAAGCTATCATTCCATGTCTCGGGGTGCTTGTGATTATACCCTCTCATTAAATGAGTGTTGTATTGACAAACATTGTGTATGAATTTACCTAGGTATGGAATGAGTGGATTTGTATAATATTTTATTTAACTTCCTCTATAACGTTGTCCAGAAAGTACTTAAAAACCTAGTATCTCTATATAAAATATTGGATCTAGCAAAATAGTTTGAATCGATACCTTCTC